>JAYKKM010000494.1:0-600000 GCA_035772405.1 Chrysogorgia sp. JL179-B06 | reverse complement strand
CTCAGCTTTATTTATTTATCAGTTCAAAGTGTGCGACAGCGAATATCTCTCTTCGTTCTGAAGTTGTGGTAAAACGACAACTCCCGACAACTTTGACACCTAACAGAAATCCTTCAGGTCCTAAATTAATACGGACAAACTCGCCAATTTCAAACCGTAAAAGTCTATTTCAGGTACGTTCATTACGTCATCATGCTTAGCCATTCTAGCCAATCAGCAGTTTCCGTTCAGAATATGAACGGAAACTCAAATATTTTTTAGACATATCAGACATAAAATATTTTTTATTAACTCCCGACGTTTCGCCGATCAAGGCTTCTTCAGTGGAAATACTTAAAGTAATATTTACGCCCTATATATACAAACAAGAACAATTAAAAATTGTTTTCATTTCGTGATTTGTTATGCAGTGTGTACCTCATAACGGCTTAACGAATTTTCTAGGATATCTATTGTTAACAAACAGTTAACAATGTTAATATTTAATTGGTCTTGTTTGTATATACAGGGTGTATCAAAAAAAGCGCAACCTCGGAATTTCCCAAGAAATCCACTGTGTTCTTAAACACAAAAGATTTTCGCCCCTGGGAATTTAAAATAGCTTGTATTAAATCGTATTCCAGGGGCATAACTGTCTATTAATTACTACAAACTCCAGCACGTAAAGCAGAATTGAATCGAAATTTATGCATTTATTTAATGGCAAGTTGTTTAGTAACAGTTAAATTCCCAGAGGCCTAACATCTTTTGTGCTCATAAAAACAAAGTGGATTTCTTGGGAAATTCCGAGGTTGCGCTTTTTTTTATACACCCTGTATAGGGCGTAAATATTACTTTAAGTATTTCCCACTGAAGAAGCCTTGATCGGCGAAACGTCGGGAGTTAATAAAAAATCTTTTATGTCTGAAGAAGTCTAAAGTTTATTTCTCTTCTAAAATATTTTATAACTCTGTGGTTAGTTTATTAACTATTTTTATTAAAAGTAGAGTGTTTTATTGATTTTTCTACAACTAATAAAAGTGATAATCTCACGTGTGATTATTTATGGTAATCGCACATGTGACATGCGCTCATTCGTTCGATATCCTGGTCAATACGAGAAATAGATTTCATATTTCCAAGCACCATGTATTATTCTCTAAAGAAACAGGCGCTGCCCTATATGCAGATGATATAAAATTATACCGCACCATTAACTCATTCAGCCACTGCGAGAGCCTTCAGCGTAACCTGACGAGCCTGGTCACCTGGAGCCGCGAATCTAATATTAAGTTCAACGCATCAAAGTGCAAGGTACTAAAGGGTAGTTTATATGGACGAGGGCTATCCCTCCTAGGAGGGCTGACTCCTGTCACGAAATTCTTTCCTCGGCCGCAAAAGGAGATTTGAATTAATGTAAAGATTTGTTTACATCTAAACTAAACCAATTCTCCTTTGTAAATTTAGTTTATACACGTTTCAAAACCACAATGCGATCCTAATCAATCGCGTGAGCCGAGCTAGCCCGGTTAACCGGACTCATATAAACAGCCCTTACAGTAACTCGAAAGAAAACGCCAGTGACCTATGACTATCACCTTGGGGACGTGAAGTTACTACGCGTGCGGGAAGAAAGGGACCTTGGTGTTCTCATTTCTGATAAACTCTCCTGGGATTCCCATGTTACGTCTGTCGTAGCAAAAGCAAATAAGCTCCTCGGTTTATTGAAAAGAACCTGTCCCCTGATTAGATATCACAGTTCGACGGATATTATACCTAGCACTCGTTAAATCTCAGATGTGCTATGCTACCGAGGTGTGGTCGCCAGCAACAGTTAAAGTGCCCAAAATGTTTTATTGTCTTGTTTGGAAGAACTTTTAAAATGATAAAGTAACTTCTTTTGAAGATTTTCGTTTCTTTGCTTTCTTTTTGAGATATATCAGTTTGTTTGATATGCAAATGTCTGGAATTTCGTCACATATGCATATTAATGACTTATTGGAGAAATGTGTGTATCTCTTTCATTCTCGAACGAAATCCTTTAAAATCAAGAAGTTTGGTGTTGTGGGACACACGTGTTATTCACACTTTAGTGTTTTTATTTCATGAACGCAAAGATATATAACATTCTCCAATAAGTCATTATACATGTGTGACGAAATTCCAGATATTTGCATATCAAACAAACTGATATATCTCACAAAGAAAGCGAAGAAGTGAAAATCTTCAAAAAAAGTTACTTTATCATTTTAAAAGTTCTTCTAAATAAGACAATAAAACATTTTGAGGTTACGGGCACTTTAAGCTAAAATCCATGGTAGAGAGTCCAACGGCGCGCTACGCGGTGGATCCTTTAGATTCTTAGATATATAGATTTTAAACTATTTTTAATTCCTTGTAAACCACCACAATGTAATAGTAACGGTTTTTAGAGTTTTGTAAAGCGCTATTAGGCAATGTATTTTATTGGAAATAGCGCTATATAAATAAATAAATATTATTATTATTAAATAAAAAAATTAAAATAAATTATTATTATTATCCTAAGGTCGAAACCAGGCGAGACGTAGTACAAGGATAGGCTGCTGGCCCTTAACCTGCTGCCTTTGGTGTATGATAGAGAAATAAAAGACCTGACTTTCTTCTTCAAAGCAATCTTTGGCCCTATTAATTTTAATATTGAATGTTTTGTTTCGCTTGTGCAGCATGGGCGCACACGTAACCTTAACCCAACTTTAACTTTAAAAAACAGTACCTTTCCAAGCTTCGTATTTTAACAGAATTGTTAAACCCTGTAACTTGCAAGTTAGCCCCATTACATACTTTCCATGGTGCTGCTTCTTTTAAGGGTTTTCTTTGTAACTTATATTTTTCTTTACTTAATAATACTTTTGATATAGACATGTCCTGCACATGGTCGCTTGTGTGCAACTGCCCCTGTCATCGGGCTTAAACTTTTATGTATATATGTATTATTGCCCCTTTCATGTATTTTTAATTTTTATTATGTATGTTTTCCTACCGTAAGGCTGCGCCTCGCATGGGACCGTGTCCCGTTCGCGCAAACCCTGTTGGGCCCGTCTTTTATTTTTTCTTGTATCTATATGTATTTTTATTAGTATGTCACATAGACGTGTCCAATAAAGCTGTTAAACATATTGTGATTCACCATTTTGCGAAAATATGACAATAAACCATTTATTTATTTATTTTTGAATTGTTCTGATCTTGTACTTACTTCTAAAGCTCTTGAATGAAGTTCATCAAATGAGTGAACTACAATTACTTCAGCTGTAATTCCATGTGAAGGTGTACCAATACTGCTACCTAGACCAAGTATTGACATTTCATAAACTCTTGGTTTCAACAATGTTGCAGATTCTTGACCTCTTATCCAATGCGGAATATTAAAAACTGCTTCTCCATGGACATTCTCCAATCCATCTGCTTGTAGTTCAGCAAGCATATAATCAATAGCATTTTCAAGATTCTTTGAGCCAGCCAACCTATTTCCAAACTTATCAGTCATGGCTGCAAGACGGTCATATGTTTGATGTTTTCCTTTGCCATTAATTACAAATTCTATGATTTGCTGGGACACATTTTTCAAATGTTTAATCTGTGAATCAATTGTATCATTTTTCAAGGTATTCTGTATTTTCGCAGACACTGGAATTGCCAAAGAAACAGGCAAACTAACTTGCAGAAGAATTACAACTAGCATTAGTCCAGATATTTGAATTGCCAGTTTTTCTGAGAGAACCATTCTGTTTGACTTCCTGTACGTCGTGGTGGGTCAGATCACTGCAGAAATAGAAATACAAATCATGAAATCCTCGCAGATGCAGGCCCCATCATTGGCTCCTTGTGGAGTCAATTTAGAAGGCTGAAGAACATTGCTAGCCTGCGAACGCAGCCGCCTGTTTCCGCCCTTGCAACCCTCCTGCGGGAGGGTTTTTTCTCTTTTTCAGGAGGAAAGGGGATATGTAGCAGCGGGAACGGCCGCAATAAAATGTTCCCGCTGGTGCCGAGGTATCTTGTTTAAGGGCACTATGTATATATCCTCAATCCCACCACAGTTATTACTGCCACCAAATTCGACCACAAAATCCGTCATAATGCCCTAAAATCTACATCGGTGAAACTGGGCGAAGACTTTGAGACAGGTTTGCTGAACATCTTCGTTCCGTGAGGAATGACGTTGATAAACCTGTAGCCCGCAATTTCAACAGCTCTAACCATTTGGTTTCAGACATGAAAGTTTGTGCCATCCTTCCTATCTCAGGTGGTAACGATAACCGCAAACGGCAAGAGAAACGTCTCATTTTTAAACTTGGCACCACACATCCTCTTGGTCTTAACGAACGTTTTACTTTTATTTAATTTCTTACAAGTTTTTTGTTATTTTAGTTTGCCAAAAACTTTATTATTAGCTCATACACTTTCATTACCACTTTACTATCGCATAATCAGATCATATATCTCCCCTGTGCTTCGTAATCTTCACTGGTTGCCAGTGAGATCAAGGATTGTTTTTAAGATACTGATAATTACTTTCAAAGCTTTACATGGCCAGGCACCTACTTATATTACTGATTTACTAACTAAGTATAAACCTTACCACAGGAAATTCGAAGCATTGATATTTTAAGTAGTTTTAAGTCAGCACTTAATACTTTTCTTTTTTTAAATTAATAGTTTTTTGTTCATAGTGGTAATTTATATGTAGTAGGCTTTGTCTATAATGAAACTGTAATTCGTTTTATAAGTAACATTAAGAATATATTGTTGTAAGAGCATTGAGACTATTGTATAATGCTGCTAACACGTCTTTATTATTATTATTATTATTATTATTAGAATATTGGACCCGTCATATTGCTCCCTTGGCTAGTTCTCCCTCCCCCTCAGTCTGTTTGCTGATTCACTGTAAAAATGGTGGTATGCGATTACTTTAGGAAATAGCCTTAAAGGGACACTCCGGCCCAAATACAAATGCAGTTCATATGAAAGATCTTACTGACTTTAGTTTATTTCCAAAGTTTCAGCATTCCTATCAATTTAGTTGAGAAGATATTGCTAGTTGAAGTTGAAAATTTGTGGATTTTGACGCCATATTGGTTTTGAAAATATGACGTCATTGAGTGATTCTGTATCGTCAGTGGAGTTGTTTTGATGGCGATCACATAGTGATAGTTATTGTGAATGGTCTTTGGACGAAAATTAGTCGAAATAAACTATTTAGTTCATCATGCAGGAAAGTAGAGGAGCTTCTTAGGCATAATACGAGAGCACGTCACTCAGTGACGTCATATTTGAGAAACAAAATAGCGTCGAAATTGGACAAACTCTCCAACTTCAACTAGCCACATCTTCTTAACTAAATTGATAGGAATGCTGAAACTTTGGAAATAATCTAAAGTCAGTAAGATCTTTCATATGAACTACATTTGTATTTGGGCCGGAGTGTCCCTTTAAGGCGGATTTCCAGTCCTCGCACAAAACAACTCGCAGCTCGCTGCAGGTACTCGCATGGTTTCCACTGTATTTCCACCACATGCAGCTCGTTGCGATAACTCGCGGGGTTTTCAAGACTGATGAAGCGATAGCAGAGTTTTTTTTAACAAACTTCGAGGTGTTTGGATATCCTGATGAAGCACTCTTCTGAGTGTTTCAGATATGGCACCTCAAATAAATCGGTATTTATGAGAAAATCGAGGTGAAAGTTCGATTAATTTATGTAATTTCTTCTCCTTCAACTCTATGCAAATACACACTGACATTAATGATTTCCTTTGTGCAGTTTTCCCTATAAATTACTAATGATTTGAAATGTTGACATAATTTGTTTTGATTGGTTATTTACTGCGAGTATACTTGCTGCGAGTAAAAAATAGTTCAACATTTCCAACTATCTGCCACGAGGGCTAAAACACTCGCAGCGAGCTCGCAGTGAGCTGCGAGTTGCTTCATGCGAATTCCTGACCACAAGGCATGTGATATGTGACATCAATGGATATCACGCTATGGATTGATGCATAATTCTACACTCAGATCAAGGACATGACTTTGAGAGATGCTTGGCATTCAGAAGACCCAAACGACTCCCTATCATTCCCAAAGTGATGGTCTAGTGGAGTGGGTGAATGATAATCAAGATAATTGGGACTCGTTGAGCCCCTTGATGGCGTATAGGACAGCCGTACAATCGTCTACAGGCGTACACCGTACCGAATATTTGATAGTTCGATCGCCGGAAGATCTAATGATCGACGGCGATCCAAAAACGAACAGCAGCTCCCGTCTGAATACCTACGGACACAAATGTTGAAGCTTCAACGAGCTAACGCGAAAGAACGAACGGGTGACCACGCGTAGTTTACTTCAAGTGGCTAGGATCAATTTTCTCATTCATTTTATACAACGTTTTCAAGTTTTTATTGTTCATAAAAGTTTGTCATTCAATTTTTTATATAGTCCAGTTTTGATAATTTTAGAGTACCACCATTTTAGTTTAGTCCATGAGTTTAGTTTTTCTATAAATAATTATATGGTTTTACATAAAATAGGATCCTTATTAAAAATTTGTATAAATGGACAAATAAATGGGTATTCCAGGGCCTTTTTTAACTATTAAGCTATTAAGCTATAACACCTCCAAAATCTACAGCATTATGCCTCAAAGAAGATGGAAATAATGTAGTCATGAAGGATCAGAAGGATGTAGCAGATATGCTATTAAACCACATATTTTACAAATACTGTACTAAATATAGGAGCCAATGTAATTAATCTAACAGAAGAGGACCATAACGACCACACCAGTGTGATGACCATATGAGATAAAGATTCGAAAAAATGTTACGTGGATGTCCTCAAGGTTCTTTATTTGGTCCCCTTCTGGATCCAAAACGATTTGTCATATTACGTCAAAGATGCAAACTTGACTATGTACGCTGACGACCACCAACTACTACCGGTATTCCCCTAGGATGGTTCCCCTATACCGGAAGTAGCTATGACGTAATAGATATGTCGGTCGAAGGGTATAAATGTTGAAAATTATAGAGACTAGTATGTCATCAATAAATATCTCCTTTCTTTTTCGCGTTGTTACAAACATATTCACTAAAGTAACTGTACTATGTTTTTCAACTTATCAGGAAGCCATTGTCTGACATTACCAACGGCTTAATTTATTCGTGAAGGCAAACACAATGGGATTATCAAATTTCTCCACATCATTAATCAGTTGATCAGTGGTTTTTCTACATCCAGCTCCACCTATTACCAATTTACCCTTACCATATAATACCAGATTCTTCTGTATGTTTCTTATCAATGTCCAATAGATAGGCATGATCATCCTCATGGAACACTCCGAGCTTGGAGATACCGATCAATTCAGGGGTATTAATACAACATCCTTCTTCGTAGGATACTCTACATGGGTCTACACAATATATTATAATGGCTCTCCATCGATATCTCCAAGCTTTTTAACGATATGGGACCCGCTTATCACATGGTACAGTATATTAATAGAACAGTTTTAGTTGATAAATCCTGTTTGCATCAATCTGTCTCATCAGGTAAATATCATGCATCAATGTCATTTTCAGTCGCTTTATATTGTAGTCCACCAACATACGCTGTTTCATAACTGGTTGTAGTAAACCCGTACGACTTTCTACCTAAATGACTGATGAGTACACTGTTTTTGATACTTCATTAAGGTAATTCCTCAGTAATTCTTTCCGAAATGAAAATTTGCTGAAACTTTCCAGTCTTAAAGTTATTGACATACTTATATTAAAACCAAAAAAAAAAGTTGGGGTCACCGACCTTGTAATCGCAGGTTACCACCTCTTACTCAGTATGCAGGTGACGTCATTGCGGCCAATTTACGAGTTGAGTAAAAACCGCATTGCACAACCTTTTCTTGAACATTTTGACAAAGATAATTTTTTATTTTTCGCAACTATAGTAATTTTTCAAGAAAACATGGCATTTTAGCGAAAAAGAAACAGCTAACAGAGTTTATTATGATATTAAAGAAAGGTCGTTTCCCATATTCTTTGACATGTTATTGTAAGTTGTAGAAATGATTTTTCTCTAAGTTTCTGTTATAACACGTAAAAGTGGTAGAAGAAAATAATTATTAAGGAAAACATTATGGTCAGCAACCTTCTTTAAGAACTATATGGCCTTAAACCGGCATTATCAAGTACAGTACTGTACAGTTTGTAACCTACTTGCACAGGGAGCCCTAGCTAGACTTGTGTAACCATTCTCGGGGGAAAATTTATTTAGTCCTTTAATAACTCTTCCCTACTAAATTAGCGGCCATACTTAAATTTGGCACTAAATTGTCCTAAAATGGTCAGAATTTTTTGAAAGTCAGTTGCATAATGGCCATATATAAAAACACTACTGATATTGACATCACCTTAACTGATATTTGATATCACCCAACATTATTATTTTCATGGTCTCCAAATAAATAGTCAATCCAGGGCCAGGGGTATAGATCTTCAGACTATTGTGTTGGCAAAATTTCAATTATCATAGATCGGTTTGGATACTAGTGACTGATCCAAACAGGCAGGAAGTTGCAAGACTTGAGAAAAGCGTGATTGAGGCAAGTGATTTTTAGCTTTTCAAAAGTCGAGCAACTTCCCAAATTGGATCACAGTACACAGAAAACACGGAAAAACCATTAGGTATTTCTTTTATGAAATAATACGAGAGAACGAGTGGGAAATTTCCATGTTTGGATGGCAATTATTCCAAACACAGGTATTGACCAATCAGAGCCTGCATAGCATACATGTTATTTTATAATATAATTTTATCCAGTCATGCAACTTCCTGGATGTTTGGTTTACAGTATCCAAACAGAAAAACATTAGGTATTTCTTTATTATTAAAGGTGAATTACTGATCCATACTGCACATTTGCAGCATTTGAATTTACATTTCTTTGTGATGTTCATAGATACTGCACATTTGCAGCATTTGAATTTACATTTCTTTGTGATGTTCATAGATCTCTTTCATGATGGTAGCCAGTCTAAATAATCTTTTATATGCATGCAAATTATCCTTTCTGGCCTTGCTACAAAGCAAAGATTCATTGGAATTACATACACATGAACGAGGTCAGAAATGCTAATTTAAATGATAAAAGAATATTCACAGGAAGCCAAATCAAACTATTAGTGTATTATATTATATTATTATATTATAATAAGTTATGTTATGTTATTGTTATGTTATGTTATGTTATGTTATGTTATGTTATTGTTATTGTTATGTTATGTTATGTTATGTTATATGTTATATGTTATTGTTATGTTATGTTTAAGAAATAGAAAACATTTTCCGTGTTTACATTATACAGTTATATAAACACGAGTGGAAGTTTGGGAGAACGAGATATCATAGTGGGAACACGAGCCAGTAGGGCGAGTGTTTCCACGCGATTTCGAGTTCTCCCAAACTTCCACGAATGTTTATATAACGTATGGGAACACGGATAAAAATGTTTTCTATTTCTTTTATAAAATAACCCATAGAAAGCAAATAAAATGTACAAATATCTTTTTTATCAACACGTAAATTCTCCTTACTGCGTATGATGGCGCCGTGAAGTCTAATTGATGGCGCATGATGGCTAATTGATGGCGTATGATGGCTAATTGATGGAGTATGATGGCTAATTGATGACGTAACATGGCTAATTGATGGCGTATCACGATGGCGTAATCCATTCATGTTATATAGCCTGATATAAACATGGTAACTGACCAATCACAGCGTGCGTAAGACACGATTTATTTTATAATATGTTATATGTTATGTTATTGTTATGATATGTTATGTTATGTTATGTTATGTTATGTTATTGTTATGTTATGTTATGTTGTGTTATGTGTTATGTTATGTTATGTTATGTTATGTTATATGTTATGTTATATGTTATGTTATATGTTATGTTATATGTTATGTTATGTTACTGTATGTTATGTTATGTTATGTTATGTTATGTTATGTTATGTTATGTTATGTTATATTATGTTTGTTATATGTTATGTTATGTTATGTTATGTTAATGTTAATTATGTTATATTGTTATGTTATGTTATGTTATGTTATGTTATGTTATGTTATGTTATGTTATGTTATGTTGTTATGTTATGTTATGTACAGTTATGTTACTGTATGTTATGTTATGTTATGTTATGTTAATTATGTTATATTGTTATGTTATGTCATGTTATGTTATGTTATGTTATGTTATGTTATGTTATGTTATGTTATGTTATGTTATGTTATGTTATGTACAGTTATGTTACTGTATGTTATGTTATGTTATGTTATGTTATGTTATGTTATGTTATGTTATGTTATGTTATGTTATGTTATGTTATGCTATGTTATGTTATGTTATGTTGTTATGTTATGTTATGTACAGTTATGTTACTGTATGTTATGTTATGTTATGTTATGTTATGTTATGTTATGTTATGTTATGTTATGTTATGTTATGTTATATTATTATATTATTATATTATTTATTATATTATATTATATTATATTATATTATATTATATTATATTATATTTTATAAAATAAGTCGTGTCTTACGCACGCTGTGATTGGTCAGTTACCGTGTTTATATCAGGCTATATAACATGGATGGATTACGCCATCGTGATACGCCATCAATTAGCCATCATACGCCATCAATTAGCCATCACACGCCATCAATTAGCCATCATACGCCATCAATTAGCCATCATACGCCATCAATTAGCTATCATACGCCATCAATTAGCCATCATACGCCATCAATTAGACATCACGGTGCCATCATACGCAGTAAGGAGAATTTTTTAATTTAAAAAAGATATTTGTACATTTTATTTGCTTTCTACGGGTTATTTTATAAAAGAAATAGAAAACATTTTTATCCGTGTTCCCATACGTTATATAAACACTCGTGGAAGTTTGGGAGAACTCAAAATCGCGTGGAAACACTAGCCCTACGGGCTCGTGTTCCCACTATGATTTCTCGTTCTCCCAAACTTCCACTCGTGTTTATATAACTGTATGTAAACACGGAAAATGTTTCTATTTCTTAAATATAATATAATATTATATTATATTATATTATATTATATTATTTTATTTTATTTTATTTTATTAGTACTAGTGTAAGCAACTCGTACCTAGACTCCGCCCTCTCTTTGGATTTACAACCATTGTATAAATCTATGACAAGTTATGACAAAATCTGTTTTAAATACAATGCAAACTATTAAAATTAAATAAAAAGTAACTTACATGAAGAGTAGTTGTTGTCTTTGTTGCTTTCATTTCAAAGAATTTTGATAAATTTATGCGAATTTCAAAATACGGTCCTATGGCACATATATAGTGCTAGTACTAATAATATATACACATGTAATATAATATAATAAATAATATAATAAATATAATAATATAATATAAATAATATAATAACACTAATTTGGCTTCCTGTGGAATATTTAATTTGGGCGGTGAATGACTGTTTGATGTTCTTGAAGCAGAAGTCACACTATCTGTATAGACCAGCAAAATTATTCGTTTTTAGTCGCAAAGATGTTATGCGCAGAATTCAACTCACAATATCGTGATCTTCCTTATACCTATTCCTTCGCTATTCCCTTGGTCTGAAAACTCGGCAAACTTCAAAGCGACTATAATGAGCTACGTTTTGATGTTGAACTCAACCGTACCTTACACCGTGCACATCCTTTGTTTTAGGTTTATTAATATTTAAACAACACGGTTGAGCGATTAAACCCAAACTATTCTATCGGATGATTGCTTCATCATCACAAAATTGCATAAAGACGAACAAAAAGATAGAACAAAGACTTTCTATGCACAAACGTACACAATTAAACGTCGCTCATTGAAAACAACCATAATATATATTCTTAGCTTACGAATTGGCATGATGAACAACTAGATCAAAAACTCTAAATGATGGGTGTACTGCGGAATGTGTAGGAAGGTCTATTACGTTTGGAGTGAATTACGCGCCCTTCGAGAAGAGAGTGAAAGTTTAAACAGTTTACCTTTGGAACATAATTAAATATGTACGTTAGTAGTTTACATTTCGAGATTACGATGTAGAATTCAATGTTGAATGTTTTAACATATACCTTTATTATAGTTGCTTCTTCCTAGATCTGCTTCCGCTTGGTATTTGCCTCATATAATTTAATGGGGTTATTTATAACCAAGGTTAAACCAAAGGAGACATGCTGCGCTGCACGCGACATTCAGAGTTGATGACAGATTAAATGGACGATCGGTGAATATGAGACGCAAAGTACGCAACGTAATCGAAACCGGATAGCGCGCAATGCTATTGTACGCAAGAGTAGCGTAGAACGCTACGACGATTCGATGTTTTGGGCGGCATGCTGTATCGGTTTCTTCGGTTTCCTCAGAGCGGGTGAATTCACAGTTCCGTCTTCTACATCATATAACAGCGATTTGCATTTCAGCATCGACGACATAAAGGTGGATCGACACCAATGTCCAAGGTATATGCTGGTGAATATCAAATCATCGAAGACCGACCAATTCCGTAAAGGCATCACTCTCCGCTTGGCGACATCGGGCTCCTCCATCTGCGCCGTGCGCGCAGTGGTGAACTACCATAGTTCACCACTGCGCGCACGGCTGTATCTCCATTTTCGGGGTAAAAAACCAGGTCCTCTCTTTATCCATCAGGACGGACGGGCTTTAACACGCGCAACCCTGTCAAACTGGCTCCAGGAAACCACTCTGCGCGCAGGATGTACAGGAAAATTCTCCAGGCCACAGCTTTAGGATCGGGGCAGCGACAACAGCCGCCCAGAAGGGATTACCAGACCACCTCATCAAAACTCTCGGTCGCTGGGAAAGCAACGCGTACCAACTGTACATTAAAACTCCATTGGCTACCTTGGACAACGTAGCTTCGTTGCTTGTTTGTTAACTTCCACTGTTATAGATTAAGTTACTGTTTAGCTAAGTTGGTTGGTTGCAATTTTTGTTGTCATTTGTTTATCACGTAGCACAATAATATTTTTAAGATTCTCTCTGGCAAGCAGGTTGTGAATTTATTGAGTAATTGATCTATAGAACTACTGTAGTCACGCTAACCCACGTGCCCAATACTGATAATCGTCGGGACACGCTTATATGATCGAACGAGTTTATAATACAAGCTTTCGACTGATCGCACCGGTACGCGGTACGCACGATCGAATCGGGCCACTACGCAACGGATATAATCGAACGAGCTTATGACAAAAAAAAAAAAAAAAAAAGCTTTCGATTGATCGCATCGGTACGCTATACGCACGATCGAATCGGCCATTACACAACGGATATAATCGAACGAGCTTACAACGCAAAGCTTTCGACTGATCGAATCGGTACGCACGATCGAGTCGGTCTACTACGCAACGGATATAATAGTCGAACGAGCTTACAACGCAAAGCTTTCGACTGATCGAATCGATACGCACGATCGAATCGGTCTACTACGCAACGGATATAAGCGAACGAGCTTATGACGCAAAGCTTTCGACTGATCGCACCGGTACGCGATACGCACGATAGAATCGGTCTACTATACGCAACGGATATAATCAAACGAGCTGATGACAAAAAGCTTTTGATTGATCGCATCGGTACGCAAATACGCACGATCGAATCGGCCATTACACAACGGGCTTACAACGCAAAGCTTTCAACTGATCGAACCGGTACGCACGATCGAATCAGTCTACTCGCAACGGATATAATCGAACGAGCTTATGACGAAAAGCTTTCGACAGATCGAACCGGTACGCACGATAGAATCGGTCTACTACGCAACAGATACAATCGAACGAGTTTATGACGCAAAGCTTTCGACTGATCGAACTGGTACGCACGATCGAATCGGTCTACTATGCAACGGATATAATCGAACGAGTTTATGACGCAAAGCGTTCGACTGATCGCACCGGTACGCGATACGCACGATAGAATCGGTCTACTACGCAACGGATATAATCAAACGAGCTGATGACAAAAAGCTTTTGATTGATCGCATCGGTACGCAAATACGCACGATCGAATCGGCCATTACACAACGGGCTTACAACGCAAAGCTTTCAACTGATCGAACCGGTACGCACGATCGAATCAGTCTACTCGCAACGGATATAATCGAACGAGCTTATGACGAAAAGCTTTCGACAGATCGAACCGGTACGCACGATAGAATCGGTCTACTACGCAACGGATATAAGCGAACGAGCTTATGACGCAAAGCTTTCGACTGATCGCACCGGTACGCTATACGCACGATAGAATCGGTCTACTACGCAACGGATATAATCAAACGAGCTGATGACAAAAAGCTTTTGATTGATCGCATCGGTACGCAAATACGCACGATCGAATCGGCCATTACACAACGGGCTTACAACGCAAAGCTTTCAACTGATCGAACCGATACGCACGATCGAATCAGTCTACTCGCAACGGATATAATCGAACGAGCTTATGACGAAAAGCTTTCGACAGATCGAACCGGTACGCACGATAGAATCGGTCTACTACGCAACAGATACAATCGAACGAGTTTATGACGCAAAGCTTTCGACTGATCGAACTGGTACGCACGATCGAATCGGTCTACTATGCAACGGATATAATCGAACGAGTTTATGACGCAAAGCGTTCGACTGATCGCACCGGTACGCGATACGCACGATAGAATCGGTCTACTACGCAACGGATATAATCAAACGAGCTGATGACAAAAAGCTTTTGATTGATCGCATCGGTACGCAAATACGCACGATCGAATCGGCCATTACACAACGGGCTTACAACGCAAAGCTTTCAACTGATCGAACCGGTACGCACGATCGAATCAGTCTACTCGCAACGGATATAATCGAACGAGCTTATGACGAAAAGCTTTCGACAGATCGAACCGGTACGCACGATAGAATCGGTCTACTACGCAACAGATACAATCGAACGAGTTTATGACGCAAAGCTTTCGACTGATCGAACTGGTACGCACGATCGAATCGGTCTACTATGCAACGGATATAATCGAACGAGTTTATGACGCAAAGCGTTCGAGTGGATCGAACCGGTACGCACGATCGAATCGGTCTACTACGCAACGGATATGATCGAATGAGTTTATGACTTTAAGCGTTCGATGGGTGGGGTAACATTACCATTGTCGGACATCTGACACCATTGATGCTTGGAGGCTGAGAATCTCTCAGTTTGGTGAGCGGATCAGGATCAACAGGACCAGTCAACCTGATCCTACTGACCTACTCCAAGCAACAAGGCACGACAAACAAGGACCAGTCGGGGGATCTGTTACCCAACCTTCCAAACGGGTAAGTATAAAGAAGATCCAAGCTGGCAATCCACCGACAGATACAGTCGAGGTATGGTTTAAATGGGGTTATTTATAACCAAGGTTAAACCAAAGGAGACATGCTGCGCTGCACGCGACATTCAGAGTTGATGACAGATTAAATGGACGATCGGTGAATATGAGACGCAAAGTACGCAACGTAATCGAAACCGGATAGCGCGAAATGCTATTGTACGCAAGAGTATATAGCGTAGACAGAAGAACGCATAACTAAACGCTATCGAAAGACACTCCCACCATCCCATCCCTTAAACAAAATCACGCATTAATTCCATCAGTTAGAAACTGATGTTCGAAGGGTACAGGTTAACCCCGACTGGTGAGCGGATCAGGATCAACAGGACCAGTCAACCTGATCCTACTCCAAGCAACAAGGCACGACGAACAAGGACCAGTCGGGGGATCTGTTACCCAACCTTCCAAACGGGTAAGTATAAAGAAGATCCAAGCTGGCAATCCACCGACAGATACAGTCGAGGTATGGTTTAAGCGGGGTTGTTGGTAGTTTACGGTGCAGGTTTGTGGTGGTTCATGGTTGTTCAGGTAATTCCTCAGTAATTCTTTCCGAAATGAAAATTTGCTGAAACTTCCCAGTCTTGAAGTTATTGACATACTTATATTAAAACCAAAAAAAAGTTGGGGTCACCGGCCTTTGTTTAGAAGATATGGCATATCGCAGATCACCTCTTACTCTGTATGGTGACGTCATTGTGACCAATTTACGAGTTGAGTAAAAACCGCATTGCACAACTTTTTCTTGAACCTTTTGACATTATTTTTCGCAACTAGTAATTTTATACAAGAAAACATGGTATTTTAGGGAAAAAGAAACAGCTAACAGGGTTTTGTTTCCCATATTCTTTGACATGTTATTTGAAGAAACATTCATCAAAAATGTAAAATATTGTAAGTTGTAGAAATAATTTTTCTCTAAGTTTCTGTTATAACATGTAAAAGTGGTAGAACAACAGAATTATTAAGGGAAAAAATTATGGTCACCGACCTTCTTTAAGAACTATGGCCTTAAACAGTTTACAAACCTACTTGCACAGGGAGCCCTAGCTATAGACTTGTGTAACCGTTCTCGGAATAATAACTCTTCCCTACCAGTACATAAGCGGCCATTGTTAGATTTGACACTAAATTGTCCTAAAATGGTCGGAATTTTTAAATTAAAAATTTATTTTTTTGAAAAAGTGTTGCATAATGGCCATAAAAACACTGATTATTGGATGTGCGCAGTAAATGTGCGCAATGCAAAACTGAGGAATCAACTTAAGCGGTTGGGGACAAGGCAGGTATAGGTGGTAATGCAATGTATACGTGAGCCCCCTAGATAAGCAAGTTTGCTTTTGGGGTAAACGTATAGGTCGAAATAAATTTTAGATTTAAAAAAATGTGCCCATTTTAGGTTTCATATTCATGACATTTTATATTTGGAATCAAGTAAAACATAAATCCTATCTAAAATGAGAGAGATAACAGTGGGATCGGAATCATTTATATTATATAAATATTAAAAACTAAGTTAAAGGAACATTTTTTATCTTAAAATACTTGATATACCTGTACATATAGTTTTGTTATTTATATATATTAGGAGTTATATTTTTTAAATTTAGGTAGATATATTTTGTAAAACAGGACCCTCATTGATAACAACACCAATATAGGCGCTGACGATGTTATCCTGTATAAATATGTATTTTATTTATTATTATTACCATTATTATAAATACCGTGGAGCTTCCTCCCGATAATATGGTAAATCCAGAACCACAACAGCGGAGCCTTTATCGGCTTGCTTAATAATAATATCCTTTGTAACCTTTAATATCAATTAAAGCTTTTCTCTCCGACTCCGATAGGTTACTGTAACTATTGCCCTTCTCATCAATGGCAAGTTAATGTTTTTCAAGTTCACTAAGATACAGATTAAGGGCCGGCGTCTACGTAGATCCTTAGTGGTCTTCTAGGAACGAAGTACAGTAAGCAAGGGTTGTCTGTTCCGTCAAGTTGCTCTTCACACTGTCGAAAGCTATCTGTTCTGCATCTCCCCAGCGGAAAGGTGATGTTGACTTCGTTAACTGTCGTAGTGGTGCAGCAATTTGGGAAAAGTTTGGGATGAATTGTGACATAATATATCCCATCATCTGCATCAAAACGTCTTACTCATCCTTTTGAGATGGGCTTCTCACATTCTTTCGCTGGGTCCAGGCAGAATTGCCAGTCTGACTCCTCAACTCCCCTCTTTTTTCGCGCCATATGTCTTGGAGGAAGATCTTTGCCAGGAGGATCATGAACGGCCATACCGAGCGGGTCGTAGATCAAGGAGACTAGGCTAAGAATATGTCTTTGGGTGGTGGATGGCTTTCGAGGTTTGCAGCGAAGTCCGTTTCTGTGTTCCAAGCAATATATGTTCGATAGGGTGGTCATTTTCGTACTCTAGGGCATTTACAGATGGCGCGAGTTCTTTTGGAATAAGGCTTAAAACCTCTCTGGAGTTGCTGCACCACTTTGTCAGACGGAATCCCCCACTTGAAGCTGGACCGCGGAATCTTTGTTCGCTTCTGACTTGAAAAGATCGTCCATGTAGAATTTGTTCATGAGTGCCACTTCGACTGCTTTCGGGAAGTCCTTTGAGTTGTCATAGGCAGTTCAGCGTAGCGCATAATCTGCTAATGTAGCTGGCGAAGACTTGGCCCCAAAAATGTGGCGTAGGAACTGCTACACACGCGGCGAGTTACAACATTCTCTCCACAGAAAACAAAGAACCACCTGGTCCTCTTGTGGAACATGCAGCAACTTGCGAGAACATCGCTTAGATATCGGCACAGAGAGCGATTCTCTCCTCACGTAATCGCATTAGGATTGCGATTAGCGTGTTTAATAAGTCCGGACCCGTCAAAAGCTTGTCGTTGAGGGATGTGTTGCCATACGTAGCGGCGGCGTTGCACACTCGTCTTACTTTACCTGATTCATTTGAGTTGATCACAGGATGGTGGGGAAGAAACTATTTCTCAGCTTCTTCTGGCGTCAGTTTTTTTTACGTAGCCCTTTTTAGGTCGATATCGATAGTTCGCTGGTATACTCTACGGCCAAATCCGGGTCTCTCGCGAGTATTCTTTCGAGGGATCGAAGTTGGCTCTTGGAGGGGGTCCTTCCATAGGAGGCCGGTTTGGTAGAGGTTTCCTACCTTTTTCGTCGTCACTTCCAGGATTTTAATGTCAGTTTGGTTCTCGGTGGAGCGAGTAGTATGGATAATAATGATGATGAATTTTATTTTCAGTAGGTATATACATCTTTACACAATGGTATTCCGCTATAGATGGCTTTCTTCTAACTAATACTAATAACACGATTGAAATTACTAAGTAACATTAAATAATTATACAACCTATTTATCAGGTACATGTGCAGACTAAATTATGTATACAATTTCTACAGTGAAGCTCCTCTAAATAGGATACTTTAAAATTTAAGTAAAAAAAAGCGTTTTTAAGTAGTTTTTGAAGGATTGTAAAGATATATTATCTACATCTTTCATATTATTTGGAAGAGAATTAAACAACATATAGCTCCACCATATATGATATTTTAGTTTTGGCAATCTCACTAAATATACCTTTGCGAGTTTAAGATCTATTAAAGATGATCTTGTTCTACCAGAATGTGTTTCATTGATAAACTGGAATAAATCCAATAAATTAGATGGAGCTTTGTTCTTTAATACATTAAATACTGTAAGAAGCTTTCTCATTTTTATTTAGATTCATTATCGAAATCCAATAGAGTTTCTGAAATAAAACAACGGGGAGTATCAATACCAGTCTGTAAAATGATCCTTGCTGCTCTTTGTGCAATTTCAATAGATCATTAAATCTTTCGATGCATTGCCCCATATAGTACAACAATACAATAAATGAGGGTTAAAGACTATGGCATTTTTAAATATAGCGGGAACAGAGCAGGAAATACTAAATCATCAATCCTAGTTAGGATATGTCCTCGTTACGCAAGACGTGTCCGCCATCGCAAATTGCAGGCCCAACTTATCTTTATTGAACCGAGTCGACCCGCGAAACCTACGCTCCACCAGAATTTTCTGAATTTTTGCGTTCTTAACTCTTTCCCTACGGGTGCAGTTAAAATGGGTCACTGAAGACCCGCAAAGTCGTCAATCGAAAAACACGGCACACGGTAACGCAAGATTAAAAATTGAAATTCGACAAGCGCCAGGAACATGAAATCCACGCACACGCCAAGTTTGATTTGATTTCATAAACAACTCTGCGATTGGTGGCATTTTGAGTTTTCAAGATGCTACGCGGGCGTGCAAGATGGCCTTTTCTGGAAAAATGTAAATTTTTCAACCTGATTTATGATAAATAATGCTAATTTATATTAACATAATATGTTTTTTTGGGAAATTTAAAAGAACAAGTAAAAGCCGGTTTCTTGGGCTTTCAGAAAATGTATAGCTTTCGCAACAGTTATGGTTATTTCAAGAGATATCAATGGAACAACGTGGTCGTTCAATTTTTGATGTTTTTCGGCCGTAAGGAAAGAGTTAATAAGCAATAATAGGTAAATTGAAAATAATCGAAGAAAAAGCGTGAAAGGAAAAGCAGTTTATTATCTGTTGAATTGAAAATAATCCAAGTAAATACAGTTTAACAAAGCAAAAAAATGGTCAGTGACAAAAAATGAACCCCCTTCTCTGCTCCCCCCTACCCCCCTCAATAAGAGGAATTATGTAAGGGTTACCCGAAGCAGAGTCTCTGCAGAGATCCCACCCGCACCGGTCCACCCGCACGGGAGCTCATACTTTTAAATATATACGCAAGCTATCTATACACTACAAAGACAATACGTTCTATGCATGTGGGTCAAAAAGGTCAAAATTCACCGTGTTTAGAAATGTAGGAAATAATTCACCAAATTTGTTAAAAATTTGATATGTGTGTTGTTTAGCCGACTTATAACGATGATGAAAAATTCAGGCGAAAATATAAAATTGATCGATGCGAAAAAATATCGACCATTGTATATTAACTCTTTCCCTACGGGCGCAGTTAAAATGGGTCACTGAAGACCCGCAAAGTCGTCAATCGAAAAACACGGCACACGGTAACGCAAGATTAAAAATTGAAATTCGACAAGCGCCAGGAACATGAAATCCACGCACACGCCAAGTTTGATTTGATTTCATAAACAACTCTGCGATTGGTGGCATTTTGAGTTTTCAAGATGCTACGCGGGCGTGCAAGATGGCCTTTTCTGGAAAAATGTAAATTTTTCAACCTGATTTATGATAAATAATGCTAATTTATATTAACATAATATGTTTTTTTTGGGAAATTTAAAAGAACAAGTAAAAGCCGGTTTCTTGGGCTTTCAGAAAATGTATAGCTTTCGCAACAGTTATGGTTATTTCAAGAGATATCAATGGAACAACGTGGTCGTTCAATTTTTGATGTTTTTCGGCCGTAAGGAAAGAGTTAATAAGCAATAATAGGTAAATTGAAAATAATCGAAGAAAAAGCGTGAAAGGAAAAGCAGTTTATTATCTGTTGAATTGAAAATAATCCAAGTAAATACAGTTTAACAAAGCAAAAAAATGGTCAGTGACAAAAAATGAACCCCCTTCTCTGCTCCCCCCTACCCCCCTCAATAAGAGGAATTATGTAAGGGTTACCCGAAGCAGAGTCTCTGCAGAGATCCCACCCGCACCGGTCCACCCGCACGGGAGCTCATACTTTTAAATATATACGCAAGCTATCTATACACTACAAAGACAATACGTTCTATGCATGTGGGTCAAAAAGGTCAAAATTCACCGTGTTTAGAAATGTAGGAAATAATTCACCAAATTTGTTAAAAATTTGATATGTGTGTTGTTTAGCCGACTTATAACGATGATGAAAAATTCAGGCGAAAATATAAAATTGATCGATGCGAAAAAATATCGACCATTGTATATTAACTCTTTCCCTACGGGCGCAGTTAAAATGGGTCACTGAAGACCCGCAAAGTCGTCAATCGAAAAACACGGCACACGGTAACGCAAGATTAAAAATTGAAATTCGACAAGCGCCAGGAACATGAAATCCACGCACACGCCAAGTTTGATTTGATTTCATAAACAACTCTGCGATTGGTGGCATTTTGAGTTTTCAAGATGCTACGCGGGCGTGCAAGATGGCCTTTTCTGGAAAAATGTAAATTTTTCAACCTGATTTATGATAAATAATGCTAATTTATATTAACATAATATGTTTTTTTGGGAAATTTAAAAGAACAAGTAAAAGCCGGTTTCTTGGGCTTTCAGAAAATGTATAGCTTTCGCAACAGTTATGGTTATTTCAAGAGATATCAATGGAACAACGTGGTCGTTCAATTTTTGATGTTTTTCGGCCGTAAGGAAAGAGTTAATAAGCAATAATAGGTAAATTGAAAATAATCGAAGAAAAAGCGTGAAAGGAAAAGCAGTTTATTATCTGTTGAATTGAAAATAATCCAAGTAAATACAGTTTAACAAAGCAAAAAAATGGTCAGTGACAAAAAATGAACCCCCTTCTCTGCTCCCCCCTACCCCCCTCAATAAGAGGAATTATGTAAGGGTTACCCGAAGCAGAGTCTCTGCAGAGATCCCACCCGCACCGGTCCACCCGCACGGGAGCTCATACTTTTAAATATATACGCAAGCTATCTATACACTACAAAGACAATACGTTCTATGCATGTGGGTCAAAAAGGTCAAAATTCACCGTGTTTAGAAATGTAGGAAATAATTCACCAAATTTGTTAAAAATTTGATATGTGTGTTGTTTAGCCGACTTATAACGATGATGAAAAATTCAGGCGAAAATATAAAATTGATCGATGCGAAAAAATATCGACCATTGTATATTAACTCTTTCCCTACGGGCGCAGTTAAAATGGGTCACTGAAGACCCGCAAAGTCGTCAATCGAAAAACACGGCACACGGTAACGCAAGATTAAAAATTGAAATTCGACAAGCGCCAGGAACATGAAATCCACGCACACGCCAAGTTTGATTTGATTTCATAAACAACTCTGCGATTGGTGGCATTTTGAGTTTTCAAGATGCTACGCGGGCGTGCAAGATGGCCTTTTCTGGAAAAATGTAAATTTTTCAACCTGATTTATGATAAATAATGCTAATTTATATTAACATAATATGTTTTTTTGGGAAATTTAAAAGAACAAGTAAAAGCCGGTTTCTTGGGCTTTCAGAAAATGTATAGCTTTCGCAACAGTAGTTGTTATTTCAAGAGATATCAATGGAACAACGTGGTCGTTCAATTTTTGATGTTTTTCGGCCGTAAGGAAAGAGTTAATAAGCAATAATAGGTAAATTGAAAATAATCGAAGAAAAAGCGTGAAAGGAAAAGCAGTTTATTATCTGTTGAATTGAAAATAATCCAAGTACAGTGACAAAAAATGAACCCCCTTCTCTGCTCCCCCCTACCCCCCTCAATAAGAGGAATTATGTAAGGGTTACCCGAAGCAGAGTCTCTGCAGAGATCCCACCCGCACCGGTCCACCCGCACGGGAGCTCATACTTTTAAATATATACGCAAGCTATCTATACACTACAAAGACAATACGTTCTATGCATGTGGGTCAAAAAGGTCAAAATTCACCGTGTTTAGAAATGTAGGAAATAATTCACCAAATTTGTTAAAAATTTGATATGTGTGTTGTTTAGCCGACTTATAACGATGATGAAAAATTCAGGCGAAAATATAAAATTGATCGATGCGAAAAAATATCGACCATTGTATATTAACTCTTTCCCTACGGGCGCAGTTAAAATGGGTCACTGAAGACCCGCAAAGTCGTCAATCGAAAAACACGGCACACGGTAACGCAAGATTAAAAATTGAAATTCGACAAGCGCCAGGAACATGAAATCCACGCACACGCCAAGTTTGATTTGATTTCATAAACAACTCTGCGATTGGTGGCATTTTGAGTTTTCAAGATGCTACGCGGGCGTGCAAGATGGCCTTTTCTGGAAAAATGTAAATTTTTCAACCTGATTTATAATAATTAATGCTAATTTATATTAACATAATGTGTTTTGTTCGGGAAATTTAAAAGAACAAGTAAAAGCCGGTTTATTGGGCTTCCAGAAAATGTATAGCTTTCGCAACAGTTATGGTTATTTCAAGAGATATAAATAGAACAACGTGGTCGTTCAATTTTTGATGTTTTTCAGCCGTAATGAAAGAGTTAATACACAGTCATTAAATAACAAGTCTGCTGATTTTATAGGTTTTGTATATGATTCTAAATCTGACATTAGCACTTAGTGAAACATGGTTTACGGATAAAGAATCTGCTTCGAAAGCCATGCATGTGCACCCCAGTTGGATATATAAACCAACTGGTGGCACGGGTTTATTATTTCGGAACAATCTATCTATTTGCAAAGTACAGTAGCAACAGCAGAGTTGCGATCTTTTGAGTACTCTGAATGGAAAATCAATTCTGGCTCCGAACGTATACACCTCGTTATTATTTATAAACCTCCATATTCGGATACGTACCCTGTCGCTACAAGTACATCTTTTGTTGAGTTCGCTGATTTTTTGGAGTCTGTTGTTCTTAGTTCAGACCCTTCCTGATTACTGGTAATTTTAACATCCACGTCGATATTGATGACAACCCAGATGCTGTTAAACTACTTGAGCTTTTTGAAAGTACTGGACTTGAACAACATGTTAAAGTTTCTACGCATGTTCATGGTCACACTCTAGATCTTATAGTGACTCGACAATCCGATGGTATCATTGGTTGTCCCCTCGAGCTGACGTCCACGTCTCACAAGCCCGTTTCCTGTCTACTACAACTCGAAAGAGTCTCTTTGACGAAATCACAAATTTCTTATCGCGAAATAAAATCTATCGACTTAAAATCCCTAAAAGAAGAACTATCAAACTCTCAGCTTTGTAAAAATACATCTTCCCTGGATCTTAACGAGCTTGTGCACTGTTACAATCACACCTTGTCGCTGGCCCTTGATCACCATGCGCCACTGATCACGAAAACTGTTACTAAAAGACCTATAGTTCCTTGGTTTAATGATGACGTTAAAACTGCAAAGTTGCAACGAAGGAAAGCAGAGAAGAAATGGAGACGGACGAAATCACATTGCGATCTTATTTT
This sequence comes from Chrysogorgia sp. JL179-B06, assembly GCA_035772405.1. Lineage (NCBI taxonomy): Eukaryota > Metazoa > Cnidaria > Anthozoa > Scleralcyonacea > Chrysogorgiidae > Chrysogorgia > Chrysogorgia sp. JL179-B06. The sequence goes on along the minus strand of JAYKKM010000494.1, from coordinate 575,314 downwards.
GTATAAAGCTAAGAAAAATCATACAACATTTATAATGAACCACGAAAGAAATGACTTCTATACAAACTTTATTTCAGAAAATAATAATAATCATAAGAACTTATTTAATGCTGCAAAGATATTCTTTAACCAGAAGTCTGAGCTGAACTTTCCTGACTCTCAAAATTCTTCTGCCGTGCTTGCCACCGATATTGGCGAATTCTTCATTCTATTGGCGAATTGTGCGATATCGGGAAAAGTGCTTGCATGGTTTACATCTTACCTTTTCAAGCGTTCTCAGTTTATATCAGTCAACGGTGCAACCTCCTATCGATTTGATACGCAACATGGAGTTCCTCAAGGGTCATGCCTGGTCCTATGCTGTTTATCACCTATGCAAGTAAATTATTTAGCATTCTCGAAGTTCATCTTCGTGATGTGCATGCCTATATGCTGACGATACCCAGCTCTACATTTCCTTTAAGCCTGACACAAATATGGAGCAAACCTCAGCAATTACTGCCATGCAAAATTGTATAGATGACATTGAGAAATGGATGCTCACCGATAAACTGAAACTTAACGACGACAAAACTGAATTTATAACTATTGGAACCAGACAACTTGAAAAAATTAAATTCGATAAGTTACGTGTTGGTAATATCCACATATCACAGTCAAGCCATGTTAGAAATCTGGGTTGCTGGCCGTTTGATACTCAGATGAAACTGAATGTCCAATCTGTTTAATATTCGGCGCATTAGAAAATTCCTAAATAATGATACTGCTCAAATATTGGTTAATACTTTCATAACCAGCCGACTTGATTATTGTAATAGCCTTTTGTATGGTCTACCAGCCACTCAAATTGGTAAGCTTCAACGAATTTAAAACGCCACTACCAGACTTACATGCCATTGCATGTATCCCTCGGTTCGATCATATCACTCCTATCGATCCTCTATAAGCGGCATTGGCTCCCAATCAAGCTTAGACTATATTTCAAAATTCTACTAATCACGTATAAGACCTTAAATGGATTGGATGCACCATCCTGTATAAACAGAACCGTCGTTACTATTAAGCTGCCTTCTTCTTACAACTAAAGAATAAATGAATAATAATAATAATTATAATAATTATTATTATTATTATTATTATTATTATTATTTCTTCTCCAATATCATCAAATACTCTACACTCTCGCTCAACTCTATATGGTCCTCGGTCCAAACCAAACTTCCTAAGAATATCTTTAACTTCACCATCCGGTACATAAATAATACGCTCCCAACTCGCAAGAATCTGTTGAAATGGGGAATATCACCGACATCCGACTGCTCTTTCTGCTTGGAACCCGAAACCTTGCTCCACGTCGTCGCTGGATGCAAGACATACCTAAACGAAGGACGTTTAATTTTACGTGGCGACACGATTCCGTTCTTAATTTCATTGCAACCTCTCTTAAATCCGTACAACACTCTATTAACCTTTATGCTGACCTACCTGGCTTCATCAGTCCATCTGTTATCACCGGAGATAGATTGCGCCCAGATCTTCTGGTAACAATCGAAAACAAATACATCTACATACTCGAACTGACTGTTGGTTTTGAATCTAATCTTCTTAATAATGCAACCCGTAAGAGACAAAAATATCTAGAACTTATTAACGAACAGCACAAAAATTATGAAAAAGTGAAATTTGTAAATTTATCTATCAGTTCGCTTGGAGTTTAGTTTAATCAGTCATCCGTAGACTTTATTGAAATGCTGAAAGACCTGAAATTTGACGAACGATGTAGAAAGTACTATACTCAGAAAATTATGAACACTTGCATAAGGACATCTTACTATATATTTTGTAAACGTAACAAAGAATGGGATGACCCGACTTTAATGTCATACTAATATTTTTATACCATATAGTGTTAATTCAAGTAAACTACCTGTAAAAGAGAGGTTTATCACTGTAGTATACGTCAATCATAAATGAATAAAGTTTCCATTATTATTATGAATTAGTGAAAGATCATTAATGAATATAATAAATAAACTGGCCCTAGAATTGATCCTTGAGGAACACCACAATTTAACTGAAGAGAATAAGGAAGTTTTGAATTGCACTCTTTAAGATCGATCGGACAGATAAGAATGAAACCATTTTATTGTATTTTGATCAAAGTGATACATCTCTAATTTCGTGGTTCTTTCATGCTGAACGATGAGGTTCTTGTTCTGGCTGTTGGAGTCAATCAGTGTCTATGAATGGGCCACAAACTTGAAATCTAGGAAATATGTTCCACTACCTCAGTGGCAACACTGCCTCAGTAGCAACACTGCCTCAGTAGCAACACTGCCTCAGTAGCAACACTGCCTCAGTAGCAACACTGCCACAGTAGCAACACTGCCTCAGTAGCAACACTGCCTCACTGGCAACACTGCCTCAGTAGCGACACTACCTCAGTAGCGACACTGCCTCAGTAGCAACACTGCCTCAGTAGCGACACTGCCTCAGTAGCAACACTGCCTCAGTAGCAAACACTGCCTCAGTAGCAACACTGCTTCAGTAGCAACACTGCCTCAGTAGCGACACTGCTTCAGTAGCGACACTGCCTCAGTAGCAACACTGCCTCAGTAGCAACACTACCTCAGTAGCAACACTGCCTCAGTAGCAACACTGCCTCAGTAGCGACACTGCCTCAGTAGCAACACTGCCTCAGTAGCAACACTGCCTCACTGGCAACACTGCCTCAGTGGCAACACTGCCTCAGTAGCGACACTACCTCAGTAGCAACACTGCCTCAGTAGCAACACTGCCTCACTGGCAACACTGCCTCAACACTGCCTGATCAGGCAACACTGCCTCAGTGAGTCAGTGGCAACACTGCCTCAGTGGCAACACTACCTCAGTAGCAACACCGCCTCAGTAACAACACTGCCTCAGTGACAACGCTGCCTCAGTAGCAACATTGTGTCACTGCCTCAGTAGCAACACTGCCTCAGTGGCAACACTACCTCAGTATAGCAACACCGCCTCAGTGGCAACACTGCCTGAGTAACAACATTGCCTCAGTGGCAACACTGCCTCAGTGGCAACATTGTGTCACTGCCTCAGTAGCAACACTGCCTCAGTGGCAACACTGCCTCAGTGGCAACACTGCCTCAGTGGCAGTACCAATATAATTGCTAGTGTCACCACAGTAATTAGTTTAGAAATTAACAGGAACGGTAGAGCAGTTTGAATATTCGGGTTGCGGTCGGGATATGCGACGAAGGCTCTGGGTATGAGATTGACCGACATCCAAACGTTTTTACAGATCGAGATCTTGTTGACTATACAGGTCTATAGGCACGAGACACAACAACTTAGTCAAGATTATTGTGCAGAAAAAGTTATAATAAAGTTCTATAGTTTCCAAAAAAATAGCATTCACAGTTCATTTTAACTCTAATTATCCTTGGTTTCCTTTCCACCGTTCTGTTTCCTTAACACTTTCATAGAACTGAACATATAAATAACGACAACCAATATCCTTGGCTCTATCAGTGGGTCAAAATGACTCTTTGGCAAAAGAATCAACTCCTTGATATCAATTCCTTTGTTTATCCTTGGTTTGTTTCTAAGACAAAATCAAAGCGAGTTATGTAACCTGCCCATCATGCACCATTCTGTTTCCTTAAGACTTTCATAAAAATAGCGACAACAACATCCTGGTAGAAACCAAAATATAATTTACACACCTATGAAAGTGGTGAGCTTTGTCGGTCACACCTCTCCTTCTTTGGAACAATCTACCGGACGAAATTATAATAAAAGTCTTCATTAAGTATTTTTAAAAGTAAATTGAAAATACTTCTGTTCGGATATGCATATCAATAGCTTTTAGTATATCAATATTTGTTTACTTATTTATTTTTACTATAAATAAAGGTTATTATTAAAATCTACCAAAGTTTCGCCACTTGAAAGAAAAGTTGGAAGATATATAACAAATTCTCTTTATTCCAAAGGCTATAAATATTCGATACGGGAAGTTGCATGCGAGGGCGAAAAACACTGAGTTTCACTTGAGAGAAAGGTAAATGGTAAATAACTATATAGCAATATTGGTAAAGAACCATATAGCAATATTGGTGATCAGACATGTGTGTTTACTAGGTTCCTCACTAGGTTGCCAAACCCGAATTGGAGGGGACCTACGATTTAACGTCCTTTCCGCGAAGACGAACTGTTATTCCGCCAAAGCGGCCGTCGACCTACAGTTTTACGCCCTTATCCGAGTAGGTGAACGGTTAACGTCTGTTAGGACGACTATTTTACGTCTAGTATATGCCGTTTAAGTGATGGAAACCACTGTTTTACGACCAATACCGACGTTTCAAGTCCAAGGGAAGGGACTACATTTAGCGTTCGTAGACGGACAAGTTCTCTATAGCCCAAAGGTCCATGTGCCATCTTCTTGTTTTGGGTCATTCCAGGATATCCTATGAGGAGGGGGCTCTTGAATCTCGATTTATCCTATTATTATTATTATTATTATTATTATTATTATTATTATTATTATTATTATTATTATTATTATTATTATTATTATTATTAAGTTATGTGATTATATATATATATATGTATACGTGATTTTTAGCCTGGAATTTTAGATTGAATTTTCTTTGTTTTAATTTATTTTTCAGTTTTAATTATTTTTCAACAGCCCATATCAATGTAAATATTATAAAAATTAATTTGAATGTAATTGAAGAATTTACCGTTTTTAAATAAAGTTATGTAAAATATAAAAAAAATAAAATAAAAAAATTAATTTATTATTATTATTATTATTATTATTATTCTCTATCGCCATTAGAACGACGTATTATATCTTCTGTTGTAGAAACAAAGAATGGACCAATCCTGAACCACTAAATGTTTAAGTATAAATTTGTTTCTGTTGTTTTAGAAATATTATTACTGTATATAATCATATGTGATTCAAGTTAGCCAATTTATTGTAAATTACCTCAAGAAGTGAGATTTGCAATTGTAAATATATAACAAAAAATTTATATTAATAAAGTTTCCATTATTGAATACTAATTAGATAAGAAATGAAGACAAAACTAGGAAAATCTTTGTCCAAAGTGAAAAAAATAGACAAAATTTTGTTGGAAAACCTCCTGAGGACGCGTAGCGTCCGAGGGCTGTATATCGCATAAATCGCGACATTTGAGGTGTTTATCTGACTTATTATTACATTGAGGAGGTTTCCAACAAAGTTTTGTCGATTTTGTCCACCTTAACAAAGATTTTCCTAGTTTTTTCTTCGTTTCTTATCTAGTATTCATAGGGATGTATGGCGCATACACCCCGCGGTACATCAAAGGAAACCGACTCAATGTAATAATAATAAGTCAGATAAAGCCCTGCACACCCCCCACCCCTATTGAAGGGTTGCTTCTCAACCCCTTTTGGACAAAAAGTCTTTGTCTCATCTAGGATAGCTAGATTTTAACCTAGTCTCCCCTAGGATATCTTCATTTGTCCCTTGGATATCAGTAAATTACACTAACATTTGGGCCAAATATGGAGAATTTTTGGGAAATTCCAAATTGCCTATTCGGGGTTTGGGGATCTTACATTTTCGTAATCTTTGGTGGCAGTTAAAAATCACTGTTCCTTAAACAAATCTGAAACATTTGCAGGTACTTATATATATATATATACGATTACGAACTTATATATATATTTTTGTATATATATATATATATAAGTTTATATACAAGTATTACGATATCTTGTAGCTGTTGTTGAATATAACATAGGCAATTTTGCACGTTCTAGGAGTTCCTCGTATATTTCTGAATTTGATCCATATGCTGCTCTCAGCGCTATTTTCTGTGTTCGCTGGTTAACTTTCTTCGGTCCGATGACTATAGCTTACAGAAGCATGCCACACCAAATGGCAGTACGTTATAGGTGAGGCAGCTGATAAACGACTTGTATACTTTGCATTTATGGTTGCCTATTTGTAGCAAAATTCATTTCAACAAAATATTCATATATAAACCGTCTAAATTCATATATTTTTTGGTGAAACATTAAATCATTCATATATGTGTTACATCGAAATTCATACATGTGCACGAATTCAAATTCATATATAAATTTCTAGCGCTTAAATTCATATAATCGTATAATGGCATTCGTATTCATATATTTATTAATTCATCTTATTCATATTTCATATGTGAATTCACATTCATGTTTGATGGTCGCGACAACATTCATATTTCGCGAGACTAGTGCCTAGGCCTTTTCATAGCGCGCGCAATATGACCAAATTATAACCTAAAACATCGCGTCGAATTCGCGAGAAGAATCATTTATACGGCAAATAGTGAGAGAAGAATTATAAACACAATCAAGTATTTGTATTGCTTTTACTGCCGTCGCCGTCCTAGGTTGCCGTCGTAGATCTTAAAGTCCCTATGATCAACGCCAGAACAGTTCGAATTTACAATTTTAATACAGTCATACTATGACTATTTACTATTATTTTAAATACTAATCATGTTTATCTTATGACAGCAACAAATGTCCAGTAAATCAACGTATTTTTCGAAGTAATCCACCATCTTTCAAGGCTTTGAACTTGTCTGCAGTCCGTACTGTCCAATAAATTGTAATCTTTTTAAATTATCCATATACCACAAACTTTAGCCTCCTTCGCAGGCATCACCGCGCTCCACTGAACCGGGAGGGATCAAACTTCTATAATTGAAAGTATAAACAGTATGTTTTCACAGCGATCCGCCCCCCCCCCCCCCCCCCCCGGATGATATAAGCTTATTCCCCGGGCACTGAGAAGACCCTGGGTACGAGGTTGTGAAAAGGCCTAGGCACTAGTCTCGTGAAATATGAATGTTGTCGCGACCATCAAATATGAATTCACATATGAAATATGAATAAGATGAATTAATAAATATATGAATACGAATGCAATTATACGATTATATGAATTTAAGCGCTAGAAATTTATATATGAATTTGAATTCGTGCACATGTATGAATTTCGATGTAACACATATATGAATGATTTAATGTTTCACCAAAAAATATATGAATTTAGACGGTTTATATATGAATATTTTGTTGAAATGAATTTTGCTACAAATCGGCAACCATATGCATTACATGGTATTAACTTTCGAAGACGCATAACAACACCTACTTTCTGCCTAGCCTTGGTGTATATCTCATGTAATATGGCAAGTAAAATTTAGATTTTCGTCAATATATGGACTCTTAACAATTTAATTTGTTCTGTTTTCTTAATGTCTTGGTCGCGTCTACTCCGCGTCCACTTTCCTTGGGTTGACAGTCAGAGACTAAAACTTATCTGGATTAACTACCGTAGTAAAAAAATTATTCTTACACCAGTTCGACGCTTGCTGGCCTTCAGCTTTCATCATGCTTCCCACTGCTTCATACAGTGGCGGAAATTCGCCTTTTTCGGTGGTGGGGCAAAGCCTCTTAAATTTCCGACAGGTTTATTCGCTACGTAACCAATTTTTTTGCACACAAAAATGGACAAATAAAGAAACTAAAAATGGTTTGGATACACAAATTAATGTTTTAACCTTTTTTGCGCTTGTAGTCGCTGTCGAATACTCTTTGCAGGACGGGTTTCAATCTTCACTCTTTTTAGACTTTTCGACATATTTCGACGATTTCGATCGCTATTTCTTTATTTTGGTTTGCAGTGGTACTATTGTAATAAGTTTTTTATTTAGTTTAATTAGTTTGTTAGATTTATCACTCTTATAGGAGGACGGAATACCCCAACAGGCTAGAAGGCCAATTATAGGGGTTCCGAGGGCCTATACGATTTAAGGTCGTTATCCAAGAAGACTCGAAAGTCTTACCATTTGCTGGTATTATTGCAAAGGCAGCACTTTCTCCTCAATTATTTTTAAGACCCGCAGTGGTGGTGGTCCGACACAGGATTTGAACCTGACATGTCTCGCAGCTCATACACATGTGTGGTAACCACTAGATTACTAGATGGCTCCTCAGATGTCTCCTCATTTTGCATGTGTTTTACAAGATAACGTGAGATATTTATAAGTTCTATTACATTTTTTCCCATTTTCAATATATTCCTTAAGTATTTCCGAAATTCCGACAAAAAGTGGAAAATTCCGACAAATTAGCGATTTGACGACAGGTGGTGGGGCGGTTGCCCCCCCCACCCCACCACAATTTCCGCCACTGGCTTCATAAGTAGTTGGTGGTCGTCAGCGTACATAGTCAAGTTTGCATCTTTGACGTAATATGACAAATCGTTTCGAATCCAGAAGGGGGCCAAATAAAGAACCTTGAGGACATATCCACGTAACATTTTTTCGAATCTTTATCTCATATGGTCATCACACTGGTGTGGTCGTTATGGTCCTCTTCTGTTAGATTAATTACATTGGCTCCTATATTTAGTACAGTATTTGTAAAATATGTGGTTTAATAGCATATCTGCTACATCCTTCTGATCCTTCATGACTACATTATTTCCATCTTCTTTGAGGCATAATGCTGTAGATTTTGGAGGTGTTATAAAACTCATGTGGCTTCGTTTGATTTAGTGTGCGAATATTCCCTGATCGCTCTCCCATGTTCCCTCGTAGCAATATTCCTTCCTCCAAGGATCACAAATATGTAAAATCACCAAACCCCGGATAGGCACTTTAAGCACAAGTAGCCCGCCTAGTGGGCGTCTTTTGAAAGGGTGGCCGGTCGGAATAACTACTTCCGGAGACAAAAAACAGCCTCATTGGTTTGCAAACGACCTTTTCCGGACGATTTGTAACACAGCATGTTGCGGCAACATAAAATCGTTAAAAATAGATAAAAAATGGCATGTAACATTAACTTTTAACGTAACGATGGTGCGATAAAAATTGTCTTTACAATTTTTCAAATCAAATCTAAAACAATGTTAATAATTAGAATTAATTACATTTATTAGTTTAGTTTATTAGATTTATCACTTTTAGGTGAACGGAATACCCCAACAGGTTATAAGCCCAATTATAGGGGTTCCGAGTGTCTACGATTTAAGGTCGCTATCTGGATAAAAAGCCTTTTAGTTTTAATGGATAACCTTTTACAAGTCTAAAGCGTAATGAATATATTAAATAATAATAATAATAATATACGAATAATTTATACAGGATGAGTGACCTTTCCAATGCATGCCAAATAGTGTCCTAAAATATTAAATAAAACTAATACAAAAATACAATACATACTTAGAATATTTTCTATATACATATTATAATAAAAATGTTCATCTGAAAACTTCTTAAATAACACCTTTGAGTTTAAATTTCTCGCCGATCGCGAATCTCAAAATATGTACCCGCGCTTTGTATTGTGGGATACTAGAGGTGAGTAAAAGTCGGTTTTGCTAGCCTACGTTATAGTCTGTGAAATTTGAAACTTAGCGCCGCCTTTTTGCGCCACGAGCGTCTGTACGCGTTTAAAAATGGTTATTTTTCGTTGTTTTAACATTTAGAAGTACTTAATTTTTAAGTGTTATGCGTTTTTACCGTCATTCCTTTTTTGACCAGTAGATAGGAGCGCTAGCTCAGAATTTTACTGAAATATCCCATAATGCACCTGCAAATACGCAATTCCGTGTAAATTATTGTTCCTCGTATTAATACCATGATTAGTTCTTAAAAGGATTACACACACATTATTATGAAGACAATCAAAAACAAGTTATAAGTTCTTTTCTTTAATGAAGTACCATTGTTGGAATACAAAGGTCTCGGTGGAAGGTCGGCGAAAATGGCCCTGGGATCGGCTGGTCGATTCCATAATTCGGCCATTTTCGCCGACTGCCCTGTGTACGAGGTTGACAAAGATCTTTTGACTTAATTGTGAGAAGTTTTGAAAAGATGAAAAGCAACAATTTTAAAGCTTTGGGAAGTAACCTTATTAACCACATAACCAAGGCAAAGTTAAATAAAAACAAACAAAAACAAAACAAAAAAGCGAGCCCTTAATTTTCATGATTTTGGTTTGTCAAGTTGTAAAGTGCAGCAGAATAAAAAGTAGGTCAGTCGGCGAGTAGCTACCTTGTTGTATAAGTCGGATGATGACACTGCATCTTCATAGCTACCAGTCATGTATGTTTTTAGGGTAGCAGTAGCTGTTTGCCTGTTTCCATGAAAACTCTCAATGTTTTGATCACATGTAGATAGAATGCAAATAATGTTGGTTTGTGTGGGCGTGCAGTATTCCTGTGGAACAATACGACGTTTGAACTTTTTACGTTTACGAATTAATAAGTTCTGATAGTGAACTATTAGTAATATAATTTTGAAATTTGTCGATTGGAAATTCGTCTGACTTTTTAATTACCTCACTTTTACAACTTCAAACTTTGCTTAATCATTGCCATATCGGTTTCCGTTAGATTCGCCCCCTCCTACAATATCTCTTTGTCTAATCTGGCGAGGTCTTATCTTATCTGTTGCGTTGTGGGATTAATTTAAACAATTTTGTTTCATTAATTAGACAACTACCAGAGAATCGTAAACTTATTATTCAAGTATTGCTGTTAGAACCAACACATCTATTGCCATATAATAATGCTTCACAATAATTTCCGTTATAACCTTAATTATGAAAGAATGTGCAGCAAGGCATATCATACATAACTATCCATACAACTTGTGTCTTTATGATAAGCTAAGAGACCAATAAATCACAAAAACAAAAGTTTTAATAGGAACGAAAGTGGCTCGAAATAAAATTAGGAACGCTAAAAATCTAAATTTGGCAGAACTAACATCCCGCCTACTGACCGCCTACTTGTTATACTTGTAAACATAATCAGTAATATCACTATAATTATACCGCATAATTATGTAGTGTTCCCTAAATAAACCGCAATGTTCACAATAGTCACAATAGTTCACTACCATCACTTGCCCAAACTCTTCATCAGAAATAACAACATTTATATACTGAAAGATTGCCTTCGATTTGCAATGTGATGAATTTGTATTAACAATTCTTGGAGGATATTTTACCGCATATTTTGACAGATAATCTTTCTTCATGTATGAAATTGAAGAGAATGGCGCGATCGATGCTCTGGTCAAGAGATCCTGCAGCGGCCATGAGGAAGACACACTGCTTGTATATGCTTTATATCCATATTCATACGAAATGAAAGGTGGACTGCAAGTCTCATTTGAGGCTGGTGACTCTTTTATACTAGTAGAGAAATCAAACAATGATTGGTGGCATGTTTGTAAAGATGGCAAGAATTTCTACGTTCCAGCGAATTATGTGTGCGAAACGACGGATGGTGTTGATACAGAGCATGAGGAGATTTTATCAACGGGGAGTAGTCAGGGAGAGACTTTGTCTCCTTCTTCTGAGAGTTCATCGCAGGATTTTGAAGAAAACACAGAAAAGGAAGCGATTGAAGAGATCACTTCTTTTGGAGGAAGTGAACCTGAGAGGATATATGCAAACATACCAGTACGTGTCAAAAGTGAGGTAAGATTACGGTGAAGTGAACAATCTCAATAGTTTTGTTGTTTGGAACTCTAACGATGTATATTTCTCCTTTACATCGAAATGCTTTGTTAGAGAGTGGATACAGAAACAGCTTCCGAGTATATTTAGATATTGGATCGTACGTTTCAACAACTTTCTGCGTGTCAAAATATACAGTATGAGTGTATGACTTGCAATAACATTATATAATTTATCGAAAATCATAGCAGATTTAGGTGAATTTAATATAACACCAAGATAGATTATGGCATATGTTTGGCATTTAAAAAGCAAACGACTTCTTTCTCTTTTCATTTATAGTTAAAAAATTTCGTTCATATACTAAACTAAACAATTAAGATTAAGCCTGCTGTTAACTTAAGTCTTACGTATCGAGTGCCCAATCTATTTTTGTTCGTTAAAAATTTTCATGTAGCTCGAAAGTTGTTCTGGAGATTTTATATTCTATTTCCAACATTCTGCAAGAACAATTTATCTTTGTATAATGTTATAGCTATAAGTCTTAAACAAACTAGCTGACACACCATTGGAATAATAAATTACACTGAATTATTCAGACTATTTAATACGCTATTTATATAATTAGCAATATTTCTTATTTCTAAACAGAAGACATTTCATTCCTGTATTGTACAAAGTTCTGCTTTGCAAGCAAGAACTTTGAAAAGTGTAAACAATATGTTTTGTTTAAAATGTTCCATTAATCAATTTTGCAGTAATTCAATTTACCAGTAATCAATTACTAATTCAGTAATTCAATTTCTCTAATTTCTCTTAATGGTGATAGCTAGATAATCATCAATCATCAATATGTTACAGGACTGGTTACAAATATTGTTTAGCTGGTTACAAATATTATTGAATAATGAAAGATCTAGGCTTGTTAATGTTCTAAAATATATTTTGTTTTATAATTTTAGCGTGGTAGAAACCATAGCGAGCCTGCAGTGCCCGTATTTAGACGACCTAAATCAGCCACTTTACCTGCAGGGTGGGTGGTCGATATTGACCGTAGTTCAGGACGTCCAACTTATATTAATACCAAAACTAATGAAAAAATGTTGAAACCTCCACGTGTAGCTATTAAACCAGGACACAGTGAAGATGATGGACATGTAAGTACTACAGTATAGACATTCTAGAACTTTTTAAATAATTGTTTTATGCTTGGTCTTAATGTAAAAAAAATAACCCTTTCCACTGCACACTGGCCCAAACTGGCTAGTCTAATATTCTTTTTTAATATCCTATATTATGATATATATCATAGAATTGCTAACACCAAAACAACGTAGATCCTAACCAGGGGCGTCGCCAAGGGGGGACTGGGGGCGGGGCAAGTCCTCCCACCTCACTTTTCTTCAAGACCAATTTTGAAATTCTTCTAAATCCAGCAATAAATGCTTGGGGGGGGGGGGGGGGGAGTGTAGGGGTGTTAGGTCCACATAATACTTTAGGTTAGGTTTTTGGGCATAGTCAATGGAGGTATGGTCTGGAAACTCAACAAAAGTCTTTTGTGCATGGTGATGGTTAGTAAACACATAATTGTATTTTTGGTATAATGAAGCAATCATACAGTAGCAACATTTGGATTCAATTGTTCAACTACATGCTGTTTAAATATTTATAAACCTAAAAACAAAGGGTTTGTGCACGGTGAGGTACAACATAAATCAAGCTCATTTGTTTAATAATGTTAATCGCTCTGAAGTTTGCCGAGTTTCCAGACCCAGGGCTTTCAAACTCAAAAATTAATTGCGCGAGTGTTGGGCGCGCGACTGAAAATTTCGCGCTAAAACGCAAATTAATGGTGTTCTTCTCTTTAAGTCCTTCCGGTGTTAACAATAAAGACACAGATAGAGATGATAGTTTAAAACATGCATTTATTTAGAAACTTAGACATAAAAAGATGCAAAAACTAGTTCAGTACTCAGTTAAAAGTCACTGTCAGTTTCGTCAGAGGAATCATTCTCACTAACACACCACAGGCTGCCTGTTCATCCAGTCTTGGTCGTTTCGCTGGTGGACCCATTTTTCTCCGTCTGTTGCTCAAGAGCACGATCAATGATCTCCCTTTCTTGTGCACTCCACAAGCCGTCGTTGCCATAATCAACTAATGACTCGTTGGTGGTGTTATGACAAACATTTGACAAACGTTTGTCGGACAGAATGTTCGTCACCACGCTGAATGTCCGCTCGACTGAAGCGAATAAGACAGGACCGTTGCATCTGGCAATTTCATGTAGTGGCTTTTAACATAGACTTTGAAGCTTTTCCACTCTTTTAAGGCACAGGAGGTCTTGAAGGATGCAAGCGACAACGGTTTCTCAAAATGAGTCGGCATTGCAGCGATGTCATCGTTTCCGTAATCTTTGTGATCGTTGGACCAAAATTCTGGGTCGAACCATTTCATAATCGAATAGATAACCTCTTTGAATTAGTGTGACTTAAGGCACCACAAGATCGCTCCAATCTCGAGAAATTGAAAGCACTTTGCTTAGTTTGCTACAAGGTCGCTCCACTGTCCAAGAAATTTATATTTTGCGTGCGCGACTAATCGCTCGCTTCTTTGAGTTTGGGTGCATGTGTGTGCCCCTCCCCCCAGTGAAAGCCCTGCAGACCATATCTTGATTGACTAGGATTAAAGTTTGTGACTTAGTTTTAGGGTTAGCACTACCAGCAGGCTTTTAGCCAGGATTTCAAAACTGGCCGTCCAAAAATTTTGGTGGGCGTGGCCACAAAAAAAAATTGGTGGTCGTGGCCGTGAGCTTATCAAACGTATTGAACAGCAGTTATATTAAATAACGTTTTCGCTACTTCTTCTTCGAAAATATTTTGCTTAGACCATCCATGGCCGTCCATACGAAAAGGCTGTCCAAAAATCTGATTTTTCAAGAACACCAGAAACAACCATTAAATTAGGTGGAGCACTTATGCTTGCAACCAAACTATTCTGCCTGGTTTCCAAGCCATTTTGCTGAGCTGTAGCGATGTCTGCAGTGACATGGTCATTTTGTCCCCACCACTTCTCCAGGTCTGGCAACGTCACTGTTCCTAACCCTAACCCCCTGCCCAATGAGATTTCTAACCCTAATCCCCTAATCAGGAAAGCTAAGTAAAAGTCCTATTACCAACCTTAATAAAAAGGATTGTCCAGAAGACGATTGTTTGCCACTGACTGCACTGCCGTACTCAGAAAATTTTACAGGGGGGTGTAAGCTCACTTCAACCGACTTATGCACAAGCTTGTACCGACTACATCCTATCGATCAAAGCTTGTCAAAATATTGTCTTTCCGTTGGGTGCATACTGTTATGACCCTGGTCAGCTGGTGAAATGGTTAATTAGTCCTACGGTAATACAGAATGAAAACATGATAACATTTTAATAAATTTATGTCTTTGGTGTTCTCTCGTTGATTACATATAATCAATAATCATGTACATATAAACAAAACATTTAACACGATCAACATTAGATTTGTGAGTCTAAAATTTGGTAGATTGAAATTAGTTTAAACTGATAAATGCTATAAGTTATAATGATTCTACTTGTCCGTGTTAAATCGAACACGTCTAAAATATAAATTCTGCCAATTGAAACTCGTAAATAGATTTTTGGGGGGTGTCGCCCCTCCCCCCCCCCCCCCCCTAGCTCCTGGCATGACTGGGATAAATGACATGCTCATCCTCCCTCTACGGTATGCTCAGGGTGTATATGTTTCCACTTTAATACAAGAGGTCAGTATGAAAACTATCTGAAATCTAGTTTTCAATGGGAAATCTTAGGATGGACAACCATTTATTTTGGACCCTGGCCATAAAAAATAATACTGTCTATAACTGTGTAACTTACTGTATTTATTACCTTTTCTATTTTGTTTTATCTCGTTCGAATTTTCAGACTTTGCTTCGACAACATTCTCTTAGCTTACCAAGAGGATGGAGGTTAGAGAGACAACAATCTGAACATGAAGAATATTTATATGTAAATGAAAGCAATAATGAAATGGTAAGAACTCTGCAAAGCTTCTTTCCCTTTAATATATCTTATATATAACAGTTAGATTATGAGCTTGTAGTTTCTAATATTTCTTATCTCAAATGCTGTGTTTTGAAGTTGCCAATATGACTCTGATTGTTATCTGAAGCACAGTCATGACATAGTCACTCCCACTTTGTGGTATTAGAGCTTGTATACCCGCACGCTCGGTACCACGCTCGAAAACGAAATACCACGCGTGAAAACCGAATATCACGCGTGAAAACCAAATATCACGCACGAAAACTAAATATCACGCGCGAAAACGAAATACCACACGTGTAAGCCAAATACCACTTGCAAAAAAACAAATACCACTTGCAAAAACCAAATACCACGCGCGAAAACCAAATACCACGTTCGAAAACCAAATACCACGCGCGAAAACCAAATACCATGCGCAAAAACCAAATACCATGCGCAAAAACCAAATACCACGTGCGAAAACGAAATACCACTCGCGAAAACCAAATACCGCGCGCAAAAACCAAATACCACGTGCAAAAACCAAATACCATGCGCAAAAACCAAATACCATGCGCAAAAACCAAATACCACGTGCGAAAACCAAATACCACTCGCGAAAACCAAATACCACGCGCAAAAACCAAATACCACGTGCAAAAACCAAATACCACGCGCGAAAACCAAATACCATGCGCAAAAACCAAATACCACATGCGAAAACCAAATACCACGCGCGAAAACCAAATACTACGCGTGAAAAACTAAATATAATGCGCGAAAAACTAAATATAATACGCGAAAACCAAATACCACGCGCAAAAACCAAATACCACGTGCAAAAACCAAATACCATGCGCAAAAACCAAATACCACGCGCAAAAACCAAATACCACGTGCAAAAACCAAATACCATGCGCAAAAACCAAATACCATGCGCAAAAACCAAATACCACGTGCGAAAACCAAATACCACGCGCGAAAACCAAATACCATGCGCAAAAACCAAATACCACGTGCGAAAACCAAATACCACGCGCGAAAACCAAATACCACTGTAAACCAAATACCACATGCGAAAACCAAATACCACATGCAAAAACAAAATACCATGCGCAAAAACCAAATACCATGCGCAAAAACCAAATACCATGCGCAAAAAACAAATACCACGCGCGAAAACCAAATACCACTGTAAACCAAATACCACATGCGAAAACCAAATACCACATGCAAAAACAAAATACCACATGCAAAAACAAAATACCATGCGCAAAAACAAAATACTATGCGCAAAAAACAAATACCACGCGCAAAAAACAAATACCACGTGCGAAAAACAAATACCACGTGCAAAAACCATATACCACGTGCAAAAACCAAATACCACACGCAAAAAAACAAATACCACACGCAAAAAACCAAATACCACGCGCGAAAACCAAATACCACGCGCGAAAACCAAATACCACGTGCGAAAACCAAATACCACGCGCGAAAACCAAATACCATGCGCAAAAACCAAATACCATGCGCAAAAACCAAATACCACGTGCGAAAACCAAATACCACGTGCGAAAACCAAATACCACTCGCGAAAACCAAATACCACGTGCGAAAACCAAATACCACGCGCGAAAACCAAATACTACGCGCGAAAAACCAAATACAACGCGAGAAAAACCAAATATAACGCGCGAAAACCAAATACTACGCGCGAAAACCAAATACCATGCGCAAAAACCAAATACCATGCGCAAAAACCAAATACCACGTGCGAAAACCAAATACCACGCGCGAAAACCAAATACCATGCGCAAAAACCAAATACCACATGCGAAAACCAAATACCACGCGCGAAAACCAAATACTACGCGCGAAAAACCAAATACAACGCGAGAAAAACCAAATATAACGCGCGAAAACCAAATACCACGCGCGAAAACCAAATACCATGCGCAAAAACCAAATACCATTCGCAAAAACCAAATACCACGTGCGAAAACCAAATACCACGCGCGAAAACCAAATACCATGCGCAAAAACCAAATACCACATGCGAAAACCAAATACCACGCGCGAAAACCAAATACTACGCGCGAAAAACCAAATATAACGCGCGAAAACCAAATACCACGCGCGAAAACCAAATACCACGCGCGAAAACCAAAAAACACTGTAAACCAAATACCACATGCGAAAACCAAATACCACATACGAAAACCAAATACCACATGCGAAAACCAAATACCACATACGAAAACCAAATACCACATGCAAAAACAAAATACCATGCGCAAAAACCAAATACCATGCGCAAAAAACAAATACCACGTGCAAAAAATAAATACCACGTGCGAAAAACAAATACCACGTGCGAAAACCAAATACCACACGCAAAAAAACAAATACCACTTGCAAAAACCGAATACCACGCGCGAAAACCAAATACCACGCCCGAAAACCAAATACCACGTGCGAAAACCAAACACCACGTGCGAAAACCAAACACCATGCGCAAAAACCAAATACCACATGCGAAAACCAAATACCACGCGCGAAAACCAAATACTACGCGCGAAAAACCAAATACAACGCGAGAAAAACCAAATATAACGCGCGAAAACCAAATACCACGCGCGAAAACCAAATACCATGCGCAAAAACCAAATACCATTCGCAAAAACCAAATACCACGTGCGAAAACCAAATACCACGCGCGAAAACCAAATACCATGCGCAAAAACCAAATACCACATGCGAAAACCAAATACCACGCGCGAAAACCAAATACTACGCGCGAAAAACCAAATATAACGCGCGAAAACCAAATACCACGCGCGAAAACCAAATACCACGCGCGAAAACCAAAAACCACTGTAAACCAAATACCACATGCGAAAACCAAATACCACATACGAAAACCAAATACCACATGCGAAAACCAAATACCACATACGAAAACCAAATACCACATGCAAAAACAAAATACCATGCGCAAAAACCAAATACCATGCGCAAAAACCAAATACCATGCGCAAAAAACAAATACCACGTGCGAAAAACAAATACCACGTGCGAAAACCAAATACCACACGCAAAAAAACAAATACCACTTGCAAAAACCGAATACCACGCGCGAAAACCAAATACCACGCCCGAAAACCAAATACCACGTGCGAAAACCAAACACCACGTGCGAAAACCAAACACCATGCGCAAAAACCAAATACCACGTGCGAAAACCAAATACCACGCGCGAAAACCAAATACCACGCCCGAAAACCAAATACCACGTGCGAAAACCAAACACCACGTGCGAAAACCAAACACCATGCGCAAAAACCAAATACCACGTGCGAAAACCAAATACCACGCGCGAAAACCAAATACCACGCGCAAAAACTAAATACCATGCGCGAAAAACCAAATACCACGCGAGTATGTCAACAATGGAGGAACAAGAAGACATTTCAAGACAGTATTCATCCAAAATGTAATTTTATAAAAGAAATAAAAAACATTTTTTTCGTATTTCCATATAGTTATAGGATATTGAGAGAACTCAAAATCTCAATAGAAATACTCGCCATACAGATGTTCTCATGGTAATTTCTCATTCTCCCAAACTTCCACTTGTGTTTCTATAACTGTATGGAAACACGGAAAATGTTTTCTATTTTTTAAATAGAGAAAACATTTTCCGTGTTTCCATATACAGTTATAGAAATACGAGTGGAAGTTTGAGAGAACGAGAAATGGTTTCTATAACGTATGGGGACACGGAAAGATGTTTTCTATTTCTTTTATAAAATAACACTGAGGAAATAAGTAATAAGACTCTTTTATTAAAATGATGAAAATATACATTCTCCTTATTCACGCTAGACAGCATCGTCGACTGCTCAAATGAACATAAACTCTCTTAACTGTGAAGAAAAGCATCCAATCTTCTCGTTTTTCTTCTTGTTGGCTGTCACAGAACATATTTATTGACATTTTAGCTGTTTGTGAGCAAAGGTTCGTCTTACAGGCCATTGTATAAAAATGGCGGGAAAAATCCATGTTTTGCATTTGAGTTCTTTCAAATAAGCCGTTTGCTGTGGCACCGTATCGTTCACTTTCATTAAGCATAAAGATAGGGAGAAATATATAGTAAATGCTCTATTAATTATCACTTAATATTGCAGACTGTGATATTTTTCAATAAGGGCGGGGAGAAATTATAGTAAACGCTGTCTTAATTATCGCGTAATATTGCAGACTGTGATATCACATGTAAATACCACTTCTTCGAGAATTAAAAATGAAAGCTATAGTTTAGCAATGTAGTGTACGCTATCACGATTTACGTTAATTTCGGTCTTTAATTGTCTTTGATATATCAGTGTTTAAAGTTGCTCTTGCTCAAAACAACTTTCCAGAAATTGAAGAACTACATTTTTAAATACGGTATTTAAAGGACATTGGCAACAAAAAGTACTTTTTTGATCAAAGTTGGAATATAGCAGTTCACGACGTTGTAAAAATGCTCGTAAAATATTTTAATTGCCCGTCAAAGTTGCTAACCTGAATCTACTGGCACTTTTCTACTACCTGTACTTTTCTACTGCTGGCACTTTTCTACTACCGGCACTTTTCTACCACTGGCACTTTTCTACTACCGGTACTTTTCTACTACCGGTACTTTTCTACTACCGGCACTTTTCTACTACCAGTACTTTTCTACTACAGGCACTTTTCTACTACAGGCACTTTTCTACTACCGGCACTTTTCTACTACCGACACTTTTCTACTACCGGCATTTTTCTACTACCGGCATTTTATCTAAATAAATCCTCTACAATAGACTAAGACCACGTTATTCTCATTCTATTCCGAAGTGTTTCTATCACTCAATCAGACGTTAATCGCTCGCAATCAGAACAAAAATGGCGGCCTTCAATTTACAAAAATACGATAAACAGTGCCAAGTTTCTCTAAAACCTATTAGAAAAAAACTAATACAGTACCTATTCTCATGTAAGGCGACAAAGAACTTTCATTTAAGGTGATTCCTCAGTTTTGCATTGCGCGCATTTACTGCGCACATCCAATAATCAGTGTTTAGAAGGTCGGTGACCATACTTTTTTCTTAATAATTATTTTCTAATTCTACCACTTTTACGTGTTATAACAGAAACTTGGAAAAAATCATTTCTACAACTTACAATATTTTACATAATAATTTGATGAATGTTTCTTCAAGTAACATGTCAAAGAATATGGGAAACGAACTTTCTTTATCATAATAAACTCTGTTAGTTGTTTCTTTTTCCCTAAAATACCATGTTTTCTTGTATAAAATTACTAGTTGCGAAAAATAAAAAAATATCTTTCAAGGTTCAAGAAAAAGCTGTGCAATGCGGTTTTTACACAACTCGTAAATTGGTCACAATGACGTCACCATACTGAGTAAGAGGTGATCTGCGATATGTCATATCTTCTAAAAGGTAACTTTTTTGCTTGGTTTTAATATAAGTATGTCAATAACTTTAAGACTGGGAAGTTTCAGCAAATTTTCATTTCGGAAGGAATTACTGAGGAATTACCTTAAGCAACACTTGTTTTTAGGGTGGAGGAGTGTCCCTTTAAGTGTAATGAAATACATAAGATATTTTTTCATTTTTTTCTAAAGTGGCAATCTTCTCAAGATGAAACAGGGAGGACTTACTACTATAATGTTCATGGTGGCAGCTCAAGTTGGGAACTACCATCATGTGATGATGTTAATTTATTGAAGGTTCCTATTGATGTAAGTGATTGCTGAAGGGTTGTGTATGAGCTAACACATCGTATTCTATCACAATAGTGCGGTTCTCATTGGTTGTTAAGGGTGAATGGTACCTAATTATTGAGCAGGGGTGGTAACGTGATGTTACATATACGGGCATGTTACATATACAGGCATGTTACATATACAGGCATGTTACATATACAGGCATGTTACATATACAGGCATGTTACATATACGGGCATGTTACATATACGGGCATGTTACATATACGGGCATGTTACATATACAGGCATGTTACATACATACAGGCATGTTACATATACAGGCATGTTACATATACAGGCATGTTACATATACAGGCATGTTACATATACAGGCATGTTACATATACGGCCATGTTACATATACGGGCATGTTACATATACAGGCATGTTACATATACAGGCATGTTACATATACAGGCATGTTACATATACAGGCATGTTACATATACAGGCATGTTACATATACAGGCATGTTACATATACGGCCATGTTACATATACGGGCATGTTACATATACGGGCATGTTACATATACGGGCATGTTACATATACGGGCATGTTACATATACGGGCAT
This sequence comes from Chrysogorgia sp. JL179-B06, assembly GCA_035772405.1. Lineage (NCBI taxonomy): Eukaryota > Metazoa > Cnidaria > Anthozoa > Scleralcyonacea > Chrysogorgiidae > Chrysogorgia > Chrysogorgia sp. JL179-B06. The sequence goes on along the minus strand of JAYKKM010000494.1, from coordinate 553,343 downwards.
GTTACATATACGGGCATGTTACATATACGGGCATGTTACATATACGGGCATGTTACATATACGGGCATGTTACATATGGGCATGTTACATATACGGGCATGTTACATATACGGGCATGTTACATATACGGGCATGTTACATATACGGGCATGTTACATATACAGGCATGTTACATATACAGGCATGTTACATATACAGGCATGTTACATATACAGGCATGTTACATATACAGGCATATGTTACATATATGGGCATGTTACCAGTGGCGAAGCTGGCCGTAGCAACTGGTCATGCTATGCTAATTTATAAACATCTGCATATTTTGAAAACAATATATTTCTAAAGATCTGAATATGTAAATCGTTTCAAAATTTGCATAGCATGACCAGTTGCTATGGCCAACTTCGCTACTGCATGTTACATATACAGGCATGTTACATATAGAGGCATGTTACATATACAGGCATGTTACATATACAGGCATGTTACATATACAGGCATGTTACATATACAGGCATGTTACATATACAGGTACAGGCATGTTACATATACAGGCATGTTACATATACAGGCATGTTACATATACAGGCATGTTACATATATATGGGCATGTTACATATACGGGCATGTTACATATACGGGCATGTTAGTAATGTTACAGTACATATACAGGCATGTTACATATATGGGCATGTTACATATACAGGCATGTTACATATACAGGCATGTTACATATACAGGCATGTTACATATACAGGCATGTTACATATACAGGCATGTTACATATACAGGCATGTTACATATACGGGCATGTTACATATACAGGTACAGGCATGTTACATATACAGGCATGTTACATATACAGGCATGTTACATATACAGGCATGTTACATATACACGGGCATGTTACATATACGGGCATGTTACATATACGGGCATGTTACATATACAGGCATGTTACATATACGGGCATGTTACATATACAGGCATGTTACATATACAGGCATGTTACATATACGGGCATGTTACATATACAGGCATGTTACATATACGGGCATGTTACATATACGGGCATGTTACATATACGGGCATGTTACATATACGGGCATGTTACATATACGGGCATGTTACATATACGGGCATGTTACATATACAGGCATGTTACATATACAGGCATGTTACATATACAGGCATGTTACATATATATGGGCATGTTACATATACGGGCATGTTACATATACGGGCATGTTAGTAATGTTACATATACAGGCATGTTACATATATGGGCATGTTACATATATAGGCATGTTACATATACAGGCATGTTACATATACAGGCATGTTACATATACAGGCATGTTACATATACAGGCATGTTACATATACAGGCATGTTACATATACGGGCATGTTACATATACAGGTACAGGCATGTTACATATACAGGCATGTTACATATACAGGCATGTTACATATACAGGCATGTTACATATATACGGGCATGTTACATATACGGGCATGTTACATATACGGGCATGTTACATATACAGGCATGTTACATATACGGGCATGTTACATATACAGGCATGTTACATATACAGGCATGTTACATATACGGGCATGTTACATATACAGGCATGTTACATATACCGGCATGTTACATATACGGGCATGTTACATATACGGGCATGTTACATATACGGGCATGTTACATATACGGGCATGTTACATATACGGGCATGTTACATATATGGGCATGTTACATATACGGGCATGTTACATATACGGGCATGTTACATATACAGGCATGTTACATATACGGGCATGTTACATATACGGGCATGTTACATATACGGGCATGTTACATATACGGGCATGTTACATATACGGGCATGTTACATATACAGGCATGTTACATATACAGGCATGTTACATATACGGGCATGTTACATGTACAGGCATGTTACATATACGGGCATGTTACATATACGGGCATGTTACATATACGGGCATGTTACATATACAGGCATGTTACATATACGGGCATGTTACATATACGGGCATGTTACATATACGGGCATGTTATATATACGGGCATGTTACATATACGGGCATGTTACATATACGGGCATGTTACATATACGGGCATGTTACATATACGGGATGCATGTTACATATATGGGCATGTTACATATACAGGCTCGATTTAAAAACGGCTAGATTTAAAACTAAAAATAAGCTAATAAAGATAGAAATAAGCACACTTATGCGAAGTTTCAAAAAGAAACTGTACTAACGAATTAGAGAAACTTTCCAACAGGGATTTCAAGGGTGCAGAAAAATGTGAGTTAAAACCGGCCACCGACTTGACATGGGTTAAAGTCCAAAAGTGTAAAGCATTCCTCAAACAAGCCATTGCAATATGGTGTACCTCAGGGTTCTGTACTGGGTCCACTCTTCTTTGCGCCATTGGAAAATGTGATCAAAGCCCATGGCCTTTTATTGCATAATGTATGCTGATGACACACAGCTGTATATACCTATAAAATCTCCATGTGATCGACCTGCTGCTCCAGCTAAACTTGCGTTATGTATTAAGGACATCACCAACTGGTGTACTGAATGGTCTTATATGCAATCCAAGTAAAACCGAGATTGTCCATCTATCATCACGTTTTATGCATTGTGAACCAATGCCAGAAATATGTGTCAATGATGTGATAATCCAACCGACTCCGGTTGCACGTGATCTCGGTGTTGCTGTTGATAGACATTTAAAATTAAATACTCATGGAAATAACATTTGTAAATCGGCCACTTTGGCTATCAGAAATATTGGCAAGATCAGGAAATATTTGAGTAAAAAGGACTGTGAGAAGTTGGTGCATGCATTTATAACATCAAAACTTGACAGCTGTAATAGCATCCTTTATGGCTTACCAGAACCTGAATTGAGAGAGTTACAGCGAATTCAAAATACAGCTGCTAGACTTGTTGCAAGGGTTAAAAAATCAGAACATATCTCCCCTGTGCTTCGTAATCTTCATTGGTTGCCAGTGAGATCAAGGATTGTTTTTAAGATACTGATAATTACTTTCAAAGCTTTACATGGCCAGGCACCTATTTATATTACCGTACTGATTACACAGGAAATTAGAAGCATTGATATTTTAAGTAGTTTTAAGTCAGCACTTAAGACTTTTCTTTTTTAAAATTAATAGTTTTTTTGTTCATAGTGGTAATATATGTAGTAGGTTTTATCTTATAATGAAACTGTAATAGACCTTTCCGCACGGCAACTAGCACTCATCCGTGTCGCTTTTTGATTGGCTGTTTAATAAGTTCGGACACGCGTGTTGCCATTTGATTGGCTGTTAAATAAGTTCGGACAGCAAACAGCCAATCAAAAGGAGACACGTATGAGTGGTAGCTGCCGTGCGGAAAGGTCTGTTAGTTTTATAAGTAACATTAAGAATATATTGTTGTAAGAGCATTGAGACTATTGTATAATGCTGCTAATACGTCTTTATTATTGTAATATGTTTGCGGGTATTTCTTTTGTTCTCACAGGGCCATTAACAACTAATATAATGTACCTCATTATATCCATTTTTGCTAATCTTACCTCCGTTGACGGCAAACCAGGTCTGATTAGAACTAAATCATACCCGGTTTGACGCCAACGGAGGTACGATACGAAAGAAACAAAATAAATACCCGCAAACATTATATTACAAAGGAATAGCATAAAAAGAGGTGATTAACCATTAAACGTCCCGCTCGATTCGGGTCATTTAGTCATTTACTCATCGAGCGGGACGTTTAATAGCTAATGCACCTCTTTTTATGCTATTACTTATAATTATTATGAAATGAAAATTCGCCCCAGTTTTTTATGATTGTATTTGACTTAAACATGCTTTTTGATATGTTATCCCGTTCTTGAATTATTACGCTTTAATTTGAGCTGTGACGTCACAAGATGGACACAGCATTATACCAAAACTGAAAATCAGGCATATCTTCAGACTGGTTCGACTGAATAGATTCAAACCTTGCTGACTTACCCAGTCAAGAAAACTAAACATTGTCATGATTCTAATGTGGTTGCTATTGTAACGGATTAATTTCCTCTTCCTTTATAATAATTCTTTGTTTTCAACCACATTTACAGCAACTTATTTAGTTTTAGGAAGTTGATGACATCCTTTTTCCATGATTTCCAATGCAACAATACTGTTTAAAACAATAAAACAGTAACTGCAATGACGAAAAGTAGAAAATTTTGTTTCTATACAAAGTGGCGTGGGAACGAATTTATTACCATGGGAACCTAATAACAACAATCTCAATGCTGAGTCTTGTTGACTCAGTAAGTCTGCATGGTTTGAGCCTGTTTAGTCAAACCAATCCAAAGATATGCCTGATTTTGAGTTTTGATGTGTCCATCTTATGACGTCACAGCTTAAGTTACATGAAGCGTAATAACTCAAGAACAGCATAAGATACTAAAGTCATGTAAAAGATATTTTTCATTGTTTTATGTGTTCTTTCAAATACAATCATAAAAAACTGGGGTGAATTTTCATTTCATAGACACTTGCACTGATAGATTGATCAGGGGTAGAGGGTGTATTATCCAGTTGTTTTCTTATGGTGTATTACCATACAGTGCTGTTGGTAAGCTATCTGCAGATTTAACTAAATCAGCAGAGAATAAATTTGTAAATGCATTTTTAAGACAAACACAGGTTCCATAATGACATGTCATGGATAATTAACCGGTTAATGATTCACTATGGGTTTAAAGGCATAAATTTTCTCATCTAATAATAATATGTGTTAATATACACACTGCTGTAGTGAATGTGGGAGAGCTTGGAGTAGACAGACGATACATGGACCATCGTCAAGCTCCGTAGAGGAACTATTTTATAATGCTGAAATCGTCCTAATGATGTTCGTAATCTTGGCACAAATTATTAGTTGGGAGCTTTTGATCATTGACCTTATTTTTATGATTATCATCATCATCTCATCTAGGTCGACCGTCAGGACGCACCACAGCTTTCACACGCTTTCTCCAATCGTCTCGGTCTTCCATAATCGTTTGTAGCTCCTGAATTCTCTCCATCCCAGTATCTTCTAGCAAAGTATCCACGTACAGTAGGTGAGTCTTCTTCTTCCTCTACTCGTTCTTCCTTCGGTTGGTTGCCAGAGTACCAGCTTGCTAGCAACTTCTTCACCATGTCGGATGCAATGTCCGGCGAGACGCATCCTTCTCTGTTGTACCTTTAATGTAACTTTTGGTAGTTCCTTGCAGAGTTCTATATTCGTCATATGACTTTTCCAGGATACATTGAGTGCCATCCTGAGCATTCTCGTATAGCAGCCATCCAACTGTTTCTTCAGAGTTTTTGTGAATGTCCATGTTTCTGCTCCATAGAGCAAAACAGATTCCACTGTTGCAACAAACAATCTAACTATCAGTTTCCTTGATAGTTTCGAGCTCCATATTTTCCTCAACTTGTGGCATGTGCTCCAGGCAAGAGATGTTCTCACAGCAAAGTCTCTTTCAGTACTTTGTGTCCACGCTCCCAGGTACTTGAAGTTATCCACTACCTTCAATGTTTTGCCATTTCTTACTTTCACTGTCACAGGTGTTTCATGGTTGAAGACTTGTAGCTCAGTTTTCTTAGCATTGCAGTGCAATCCAACCCTTTCTGCTTCCTGCTCTAATCGGCTCATTACTTCCTGTGCTTGTTCCATCTCTTCTGTTAGTAGTGCAAGGTCATCAGCAAAGTCAAGGTCAGTGACAGTAATTGCTGGATGATATGATTATCAATACGATATGATTATCAATACTGGCCAAAGTGACTGAGACACCTTTTATTTCAAATGGAATACAACTTTTTCAAACAAATGGAAAAAAAACACGGCATTCCATATAGGTCCCTTGAGTGTGAATCAAATGTCTTGAAAGTATTGTCTGACATTTTGAACACTGAAACACTGTTACAATCAATTGTTAACAAGCAACATTCATAGTTTGTTTCTAAACCAAAAATGCATTTTTAGACAAACATAAGGACCACATCACATGTCATTTTAATTCTCCAGTTTATGATTCACTATAAGTTTAATAATTAAGTATATTAGGTTTTGTCATTTATTGATACAATGCCAGGAACAACTAAAAAATCTTTAGACGATACATGGACGATCGTCAAGCTCGTATCCTTAGAAAAACGAGTCTTAGTCCCGCACAGGAATCAAACCTGTAATCTTCTGATTGCCGATGAGACGCTCTAACCATTGAGCCACCGAGACGCTGATGGAGAGCGAAGGTTACAATGATGTACTGGTTCGATATGTACTGCCTATGCGGCAGTCACTATATATTGGTAATGTTTTGATGTGTTAATATATACACTGCTGTAGTGAATGTGGGAGAGCTTGGAGTTGGAGTAGACAGACGACACATGGACGATCGTCAAGCTCGTATCCTCAGAAAAAATTATTCTGAGTCCTGGACAGATGAAATCGAACCTGTAACCTTCTGATTGCCGGTGAGACGCTCTAACCATTGTATATTAACACATAACAATCTTTATTTAACAAACAATTCCCATGAAACAAAATATTGTAAGCCAGACGAATCCCAATTATAAATATGTTTACCGTAATGTATTTAAAAATTATAGCGGTCAATGACATTGCTTGCTACACACTGTTCAGTTAAAATCAACACGAACAGTGTTGTTTGAATTCACAATTTCGTATATGGTGGGGCCTAGATTTTATTCGACATCATTTGAGAGTCTCAAAAGCAATAACATATATATTGTAGCACATCGATATTTCAAACGATAACATAATCACCAAAAACACGTATAAATCAATGAAATAACATTAATATTTTATTCAAGTATCGCCCTCTTAGAAAAGGACTTCCGTTAATATATTTACTCGTCTTTGACACTGCATGTGACACCCGATTCTTAGTGTCGACGATAGACTGCTTCGTCAACGTTCAAAAGAAACTGCTTACCTTGCAAATAAACCACAGAGGTTTATCATTGGCGTGCCCTGAGGTATTTATCAAATTCACGTTTGGTGCATGGCCTCATCTCTTCTTTCACATAACGCTGGTAACTTCCTTAGCATCCTAAAAAAGAAAGGAAACAACATCAAAATTAGCTTTAACATTTTGCACTGTTTAAAAGTATTCGGTCTTGAAAATAAAAATTATAACGAGAGAAAAACAACATCCGAACCACCTATTGCTAGGTCAATCTATTAAATGCCGATATAATTTGAGATCGAACACTGAGTGAATTACACGAATTCCAGTATCTGGCACCGAGAGACATTTTAACTCTTTTATTCCGAGAGCACATAGACTATAATATTCTTGATTTATAACTTATTTTATATAATATGTAGGTTTCTATTCGTGGCACAATTGCATGTAAACCCATTGTATATTTTTAAATAGATGGTGTATTAAAATCTATTATTATTATTATTACCATAACTTCTAGCAAGAAATCCTCTGAGTTGTTTTTCTCTCGTTATAATTTTTATTTTCAAGACCGAATACTTTTCAAGACAGTGCAAAATGTTAAAGCTAATTTTGATGTTGTTTCCTTTCTTTTTTAGGATGCTAATCATAGAGTACGAAGACACAGAATGTCTTCAGAAGGCGCAGAGCCTAGTATTGTTCATTTACGTAATAAATCACCTCAATTACATCTTCGAGGTTCAAGATCAACATCTTTGCTTATTGGATTAGATAAAAAAGCTAGTGCACTTGAAATGAGCAGCTTTTCAAAGGTATTGTCAACGAACTTTGATTATGAATTTATAGTATCAAGAACCTGCTGTAATAACTGGGTCTATTTATTTATTTATTTATTTATTTTAATTTAATTTTAATAATTTTATTGGATAACAACTTGCCATGTAAAAGACAACAACAAGAGATCCAAAAGGGAAAGCGCGAACGGGACTAAAAGTACCATGCGAGGCGCCGCCCTCTTAGATTAAAATATACATGTCAAATTTGCTCTATATCATAGTGTCCAGGTGCACGGCCAATCTATATCAAAAGTAGAAACAACTACACTAGATAGTATCTGTCTTACAAAGTTCTTAAATGACATAGAACTGGTGAAACTACTTGGATTGGCTAATTTGTAGACAAAGTTCCATAATTTGACTACGCGGTTAAAATACGAGGCTTGGAAAGTTCTTGTTTTACAAAGTGGAGTTTTAAGGTTGGCAAAGCTTTGGCTCAGCCTGGTGCGGCCTTGAGAAACAAACGTAACAGATTCGTAGACATTTAATTCAGTATGCCCATGTAGAGACTTGAAGATGAAAACTAGGTCTTTGAGTTCTCTATCGTAGCACAATGGAAGTAGGTCCAGCGTCATCAGATGAACCCCCAAACAGCTGCTGTACGTATCCATTGATCAAAGGGGGATTGGACAAGTATTTTGTGACGAGTAACTTATTGAGTAAAATATACTTTTTATTAGGGACACCAGCGAGCATCTTCTGATCAGACGAGGAATTCTCTCACTATGACAGATGATTTCCAACCTCCTCCTTTCATGCCAGACCTAAATTATGTAAAGTAAATTACGTGATAGAAATTATATAAGTAAATTATGCGATATATGTTACGTAAATAAATTATGCGACATAAATTATGTAAGTAAACTATGCGATAGAAATTACGCGATATAAGAGATGGAAATTATGTAAGTAAATTACGTGATAGAAATTATGTAAGTAAACTATGCGATATAAATTACGCGATATAAGCAATGGCAATTATTTAAGTAACATTCCGGGTTGAATTTCCATATAAAATCCCGAAATGACGTCACATAGACTATCGGTAGTAAAAGTCGAAATTAAAATCAGCTGTTATTTCTAAAATAAAACATTATCGTAAGAGTTAGGGTTAGTATATATTATGTGGAGGGTTAGGGTTAGGATTAGGGTAAGGTTTGGGTTAGCCACTATGTTTTAAATTTGGGGATATTTATATGGAAATCGAGCCAAATTCCGTGATAGAAATTATGTAAGTAAACTATGCGATATAAATTACGCGATATTAGAGATGGAAATTATGTAAGTAAGTTACGTGATAGAAATCATGTAAGGTAAACTATGCGATATAAATTACGCGATATAAGCAATGGAAATTATGTAAGTAAACTATGCGATATATATTACGCGATATAAACAATGGAAATTATGTAGTAAATTACGCGATAGAAATTTCGCGATGGTAATTATGTAATTAAATTACGCGATAGATTTATACTTATTAAAATAGAATAAAATAATTTCAAAATATTCTAAAAATCGTTCCAACTAAACATTATGGCTAAGAAGGATGGCGCACACTGATTGGTTCGTGAGAGGTCCGGAAAAAAGCGTATTGCCCTCCCGGCGCTGTGAGAGGGCAATACGCCTTTTTCCGGATCGGTAAATTTTGGCGGGAAAATTTCTGAGTTGATTTAGATTAAAATAAAAGAGCATTTGAGTATGTTCGTTGAAAAAGTTCGAACAATAACACGTCCTGGAACATTAGTGCTGCTTTTGTTGAAAGCTGTTTATCTATAAGTGAAGTAAGTTACTCAACTCGTAAATTGGTCACAATGACGTCACCATACTGAGTAAGAGGTGATCTGCGATATGCCATATCTTCTAAACAAGGTCGGTGACCCCAACTTTTTATTTTGGTTTTAATATAAGTATGTCAATAACTTTAAAACTGGGAAGTTTCAGCAAATTTTCATTTTGGAAAGAATTACTGAGGAATCACCTTAAAACGTAATTTTTTCCAGCACCCAAATTTGATAAAATTGTTGTTTTTATCAGTCTTTATTAATGAATCTTTAATCTTAATGACCCAATACTGTTATTCATTTTTTATCTAGACTTTTAAAAAACAAGGAATTGTAAATCGGAAAAAACTTTGCGAGAAGGGTTTGAAAAAAATCAAGTAAGTTTATTTAATATCGCGAAACTTGCCCGTATTTATGGCATGTCCAGAAAAATGTGACAAGTGATTTCGAAATCCGTTGTTTTCACATTTATTACACTTGCATGTAAATTAAACAGAATATAATAAAAGTGCTTACCGTTAAAGCTGTTAAAATTCCCATGGACTGTATTACATAGTTCTTGCAGTTCTCTGTGGTCAAACGATGAACCCTGCACCGCCGCTCTCTCTTTGTGCAACTCTGTTTGTTTATGGTGCATATGCCGCCTAACCTAAGCCATACGCCACCTAACCTAAGCCATACGCCACCTAACCTAGGCCATACGCCACCTAACCTAGGCCATACGCCACCTAACCTAAGCCATACGCCACCTAACCTAAGCCATACGCCACCTAACCTAGGCCATACGCCACCTAACCTAGGCCATACGCCACCTAACCTAGGCCATACGCCACCTAACCTAAGCCATACGCCACCTAACCTAAGCCATACGCCACCTAACCTAGGCCATACGCCACCTAACCTAGGCCATACGCCACCTAACCTAGGCCATACGCCACCTAACCTAAGCCATACGCCACCTAACCTAGGCCATACGCCACCTAACCTAGGCCATACGCCACCTAACCTAAGCCATACGCCACCTAACCTAAGCCATACGCCACCTAACCTAGGCCATACGCCACCTAACTTAAGCCATACGCCACCTAACCTACAATCTTGGACAAAAGTAGTTGTAACACTTAACCCCCGCCCCCGTTTCAATGTTGTCATTTGAAAGCATGTGTTAAAAAGAGAAAAATCGCAGCAAAATCGCCTGTGTAAACTGGCCTTAATGCTGTTCATAATTGAATGAACTTTCTATTTTAGGAAAGTATCATGGAGTCCATGTTATGTGAGATTATCTTCATCAAACATGATTATGTACAAAAATCAGAATTCAGCGACACCAGTAAGAATATAATTTTAGTTTAGTTTTTAAAAGTTGTAATAAGTAGTGAAAGCGAAATTAAGCTCAAAATAATTATTTTTTTCTACAATAATTATGATTGAAAATTGTACTTATTTCTCCTTATGGACGAATGCCACTTGCCATGTTTTATTTCAATTAATTAGTTCCTCTTAAGGCGCATTTCCATTCAGTGCTTTTTGACGTGTGATTGATATTTTGCGATCGCTATTTCTGTTACACAAGCAATATCTTAAAGTGTCTATGCAACGAAATTTTCAAGTTGGAGAAAATGACATTAAAGTAAAGTTTGAGGGCGAATAATTAAGGAAAGTATGTTTGTTTAGCGTTTGAAAAACTGGCTTTTGGCCCAAAAAGTTGAGACATTTTATTCCACAACTTATTGTTATCGAACAGACTATTCATTTAGAAAACTAAACTCTCGTGGGAAAGTGTGCACAAGGGTGTGTAAAATTTATTCATAACGAGTTATTTGTTTTAAAATATACATGGTCGAAGCTGTATCCAACTTAGTCGCCTTTGAGTAATTAAGAATGTACTGTTGATTTTCGACAACTAAAACATCTTCGTCAATAGATCATTTATGAACTTCGAAGTTTCTAACCACAAAATGAACAACAAAATCCCTTTATTTTCTCTTTATATATACACGCCATTACGGTAAGAGTTTAGAAAGCAATCAAAATTTGGGGTCTGGGTCGAGTGATGTCATTAGTTGTGCAAGTATGCCAACTATTTTAAAGATGTCTCAATTTTTAGGGTAAAGGGCTCTTACTTCGTGTACCGGGCTCTTACTTCGTGTACCGGACCGTTTATTTTATCTAGGATAGGTTTACAGTATTTTATCTAGGATGGGTTTATTTCATGAATTGGACAATTCCGGGACAAAAATAAACGGGAAACTTTTTTAAAGAACGAGGCAGTTATATACAGTGCTCAATTTCTGTGTCCCGTACACGAATTAAGTAAGAGCCGGGAAAAGCACAGTCTTCAAACGCTAAATAAACAACTTCCATTTAATTGTTCGTACTACAATTTCACAGTTGAAAGAAGCGATACCAAACATTACTTTAATGTTATTATTTCTAACTTGGAAATTTTGTTACATAGGCACACTTTAATATACAGCATGAATTAGAAAGGCGATCCCAAAACGTCAAACGTGCGAAACAAAAACCTGAATGGAAATACACCTTAAAATTGTTTAGAAATCAGGCTGTCCTTATGGTCGACCTGAAAGCAGTTGTGACCTTCGAGGTGCTCTGATTGAAAAAATGCCTGATGAAAGCAAGAAAAGAAATATATTTCAGGTAATATTGTGAGGGGATATCTTTGCACGAAGAATCTATAATCACACAAGTTGTATAACAATGTCTCGGAACAATGCAGATGTTACGGCTTATTGAAACATCATAACGAGTTGGCCCGGCAAGAAGCACTGCAACCGGGCTCGGGGAAAGGCGGGCCAGTTCGGTTGCCATGTAATCGATGATAAATATACGAAGCAGGCCAACTCGGTTAACCGGGCCAACTCGCCTCATGTAATCCCGTCAACACTGATTTAATAGTTCTGAAAGATCCGTGAACTGTTATTAAAAATACTCATCTATATGTTATTATAAATGGTTATGGTTGTATATTAGTTTTGCTTGAACTGCTATAGTGCTTATTGTTTACATAATATATTGGGCGACTGATTTATTTTTCTCTTATTAAGGTTGCGACTGTTTCCAAGTTATGTTTTCTCATTCAACTGGATGATGTATGCGAGTTTAGAGATTGGTACCACATGATATATGATATTATAAAATGCATGGTTAGTTATTTGAAACTGACAATTCTATCATAATTTTATATGGATGGTTGCTTTTATTACTGTTAGTGTAATTTCATTACTTAGGAACTCTTCGTACATATAGGCTATAGCAACTCTTCATACTTAGGAAATCTCTGAGAACGTTACAGTCGCCGTCGTTATTTTTCTTTCTTTGTATCATCCTCTGTCCTTGTTTTTCATGTTTTGTTGATGATAATTTTTGATAATTTTATTCATCTTTTTTAAATTTGTTTAGAGTGAAAACGCGCCCTTAGGTAAGCTCATAGTTACGAAATAACGTGTTAAAATACTAAATAATATTATATGGCTAAGAAAGATGGCGCACGCTGATTGGTTCGTGAGAGGTCCGGAAAAAAGCGTATTGCCCTCCCGGACCGGTAAGTTTTGGCGGGAAAATTTCTAAGTTGATTTAGATGAAAATAAAAGAGGATTTGAGTATGTTGGCCTATGTTCATTGAAAAAGTTCGAACAATAACACGTCGTGGAACGTGCTGCTTTTCTTGAAAGCTGTTTATCTTGAAAGCTGTTTATCTATAAGTGAAGAAAATGAATGCCTAAGGTAAACGGCAACATCTGAAGACAAACACAACGTTAAAAACAGAGAACAAAATGAACCAAAAGCCATATAATAAATGCATAGACGGATTTTCTGGGGGGGTGCGGTGCTTCCCTCCAAATATTTGTTGACACGTTCAAACCTCGTACCAGCCTCCTTGTTAATTGGATTGTAACCAACACCAAAACAACAAAGGTCCTAACCCTTTGGCAAACGTTTTCTTGAGAAATAAACCACCCCCAAAGCTATAGAATATATCAAAGGAAAGTTAAATTATCTATTTACGACATACGTACAGCTTTATCCCGGTAGCTAACTTAGTTCTCTTTAAAAGCGCGGATAATCGAACATGCCAAAATATAATTTTCCTAATACGGATACCATCTTGTAAACAAAAACACGGCTGTCTTCGACGAACGTTTTCTTGAGAAATAATCAACTCCCAAAGCTACAATATATATTAAAACAAAGATAAATTATCTGTTTACAATATGCGTGCAGCTTATCCTGCTAGCGAACGTAGTTTTCTTAAAAAGAGCGGATAATCGAACATATCGTAACGTGTTAACAATCCCACATCCAGTGGGCTGGTACGAGTGCCATGTATTTGTTCGTTAATGCCTTCTATTTGCTCGTCAATGCCTTCTATTTGTTCGTCGGTCACTTCCTTATATGGAATACGTACTAGAAGTACATATGCATTTATGTTGCTGCTTCCTTTGAGCTCTAGTTCGTTTCGCTTTTTCAGCCCCCCTAGTACGTCGATTTTCAGCAACTTTTTTCGTCGCCATTTTGAATACGATTACTTTACTTTAGTTATCAGACTTCCAAGGGCGGGGGCCCTTTTTCCCCCTTTCCCCCCTTTCCCCCGGGCAAAAAATAATAAAACAATTCCCCACCCCCGGGATTTGATTTTCTGCATTGTCCCCAGGGTTGTCCGGGGAGGGGATGGTTACAGGAAGAATTGATACATGCATTATTGCTGAGATTTGTACATTGCATATTAATTGTTTAATTCAGGATAATTTTGCCGTAAACACCTCGTGCTCGGTCAATAAGTGTTTAGTTATTATTACGTTTAAAGTAGTATTTTTACAGAAGGGATATGGTGGGTGGTAAAAGCTGCTATTTTACAAAATGATTTGTTATTAGTGAGCTGTCTGACTGTGTGACACCGTCCCCCTTTGCTATAAGATGAATGTTTTTGATCATGGAAACATTTTGATTTTCGTAATATTTTTGTTTCTGCGCTTTTTTTTTGAAATATTTCAGTTTGTTTGATATGCAAGTGTCTGGAATTACGTCACATATACATAATGACTTCCCGGAGAAGTTTATGTATCACTTTCATTCTCAAACGAAATCCTTTAAAATCAAGAATTTGGTGTTGTGGGAGAAACACGCTCACATGTTATTCACACTTTAGTGTTTTCATTTCATTCTGTGATAAGTCATTATGCATGTGTGACGAAATTACAGACATTTGCATATCAAACAAACTGAAATATATCAAAAACAAAGCGAAGAAACGAAAATCTTCAAAAGAAGTTACATAAAATAAAACCAAATAAAACAATAAATGTTTTGACGTTATAGGCACTTTAAGTGTAGGACCTGTCTGTAAATCACCGGTGACGATGGCTTCCTCATTAAAGATTATTTTTATTCATTCATTCATAATTTTGTATCTGTTAATTTTGTATCATAATTTATTTTCAGTTTATTTTCATTAACCTTAATTTATTTCTCAATGATGTGAAAGTAGTTTTTTTTTTCAGAACACGGTATTCAAGCGAAACTCTTTGATGATGTTATGTCAAAAGCTTCAAAGAAAGGTAGGAACTCTCAAAAATTACTAATTTGTATGTTTATAGTTCTTGTGTGACACATTCAAAGTAGAGAGCTTTTTGTTCCCACTTTCTTCCTCAATTTCCCACTTTCTTCCTCGTGTTCCTTTTGGAAGTCCTGGGCACGTCAAGTGTACTACATCACTCAACAGCAGTACTTATTTTGTGGGACAGATAACGAGCTATTACCAAGTATCGAGAAAAAACGCTTTTGTTTCAATTGGTGGTGCTGGTGGTGTGTGCATGACGCAAGATTCTTGTCGTAATTTTGTTGTTTAGATTTTTACTTGGAACTAACATTCAGTTGACGTACATTCACAATAAATTTACTAGTACGCAGAGGCTAGGCAAAGTAGAGGCTAGTGTCAACAGACTAGACAGAGTAAAGGCTAGTGTCTAGAGGCTAAGTAGAGTAAAGGGTAGTGTTCAGAGGGTAGACAGAATAAAGGGTAGTGTTCAGAGGGTAGACAGAGTAAAGGGTAGTGTTCAGAGGCTAGACAGAGTAAAGGGTAGTGTTCAGAGGGTAGACAGAGTAAAGGGTAGTGTTCAGAGGGTAGACAGAGTAAAGGGTAGTGTCCAGAGGGTAGACAGAGTAAAGGGTAGTGTTCAGAGGGTAGACAGAGTAAAGGGTAGTGTCTAGAGGATAAGCAGAGTGAAGGGTAGTGTTCAGAGGGTAGACAGAATAAAGGCTAGTGTCTAGGGCTAAGCAGAGTGAAGGGTAGTGTTCAGAGGGTAGACAGAATAAAGGCTAGTGTCTAGGGCTAAGCAGAGTGAAGGGTAGTGTTCAGAGGGTAGACAGAATAAAGGCTAGTGTCTGCGGCTAAGCAGAGTGAAGGGTAGTGTCCAGAGGGTAGACAGAGTAAAGGTTAGTGTCTAGGGCTAAGCAGAGTGAAGGGTAGTGTCCAGAGGGGGGTAGACAGAATAAAGGGTAGTGTCTAGGGCTAAGCACAGTGAAGGGTAGTGTCCAGAGGTAGACAGAGTAAAGGCTAGTGTCTAGGGCTAAGCAGAGTGAAGGGTAGTGTCCAGAGGGTAGACAGAGTAAAGGGTAGTGTCTAGGGCTAAGCACAGTGAAGGGTAGTGTCCAGAGGGTAGACAGAGTAAAGGGTAGTGTCCAGAGGGTAGACAGAGTAAAGGGTAGTGTTCAGAGGGTAGACATAGTAAAGGCTAGTGTCTGCGGCTAAGCAGAGTGAAGGGTATAGTGTCCAGAGGGTAGACAGAGTAAAGGCTAGTGTCTAGGGCTAAGCACAGTGAAGGGTAGTGTCCAGAGGGTAGTGTTCAGAGGGTAGACAGAGTAAAGGCTAGTGTCTGCGGCTAAGCAGAGTGAAGGGTAGTGTTCAGAGGTAGACAGAGTAAAGGCTAGTGTCTAGGACTAAGCAGAGTGAAGGGTAGTGTCCAGAGGGTAGACAGAGTAAAGGCTAGTGTCTAGGGCTAAGCAGAGTGAAGGGTAGTGTCCAGAGCTTAGGCTAGTATTTGTGCACATAATAATAAATATGAAAGCTGCTAAGTTCTCAAAAGAACTGGATATAATATGAAAAAGAGAAATAAGAGAACTTCAATGTGTTGAAAAATACTTAGTACTTAGGTATATTAATGGACGACGTTTTGGACAATGTGTCCTTCTTCATGTAAGAGCAAGAAGGACACATCGTCTGAAACGTCGTCCGTTAATATACGTAAGTACTCTTACTTAAGTATTTTACGACAAATTGAAGTTCTCTTATTTTTCCTTGTCATATTATATCTAGTATTTGTGCACGAATGCGCAACGTTAAAAGTTCTGTTTTTCTTCCCGTGTATAATTCTGTATTTCTGCTTTTTATTTTGTTTTTATATTTAGTTCGTGATGGAGACAAAAAGAACATCAAGGACAAATTAAAAAAACTCATGTCAAGACGACCTACGATGGAAGAATTACTTAAGAAAGGAATTATGAAAGGTGATATTAAATTATTTGGTTTTTATTGATGGAAAAATTAAGTTTCACGTTGGTTTGTGGTAGAGTTTTTTATTAGACCAAATGCTGGTAAGCAATGTGTCGCTAGGACATTAGCAACAAAAATTAAGTTTGTCTAATATGAAAGAACTCGTAAAATGATAGAGTAACACCTTTTACTACTTTCCCGTATTTTACTTCGTTTTTGAAATATTTCAGTTTGTTTGATATGTAAATGAGATGGTCTCTGACGTCAGGTGCTGGGTAGAGAATTTTCACTCATTAAAATATTAGTTTCATCTTCAAGTTTGTTCCACAAATTTTCTTGAAAATGTGCGTATAATAACTCCTCATGATAATGAACGTTCTAAACTTAGCAATCACTGAGATATAAGACTTTTTTAATGAGTGAAAATTCTCTACCCAGCACTGACGTCAGAGACCATCTCATTTACATATCAAACAAACTGAAATATTTCAAAAACGAAGTAAAATACAGAAAAGTTCTAAAAGGGAGTTCTTTCATATTAGACAAACTTAATTTTTGTTGTCAATGTCCTTTAAATTCGGGCGAAATCTGGTCTGGGAAAGGAGGACTGGAATAAACAGGTTATTATGCATGTTAAAAGAACAAAACAACATTTAGTTAGCCGGGTGTAAGTAAAACTGAGTACGCATGCGTGAGATTTGACGGTTGGTTACTAAGAGAAACTATATACCAACATATGTAGCTGTGATATTTGAATGACTTAAAACTAGAAGTTACTATCGCAAGGGAAGTGCTGCCTCTAAATCCAAGGCAGTCGTGATATTGTTCAAAATTGCTATTAAAAATAAGTGGTAGTACAGTCTCGTACCCATGCGGTTATGGTTTACTTAGGTAATACCAGAGCCGTGAGTTCTACATATATATGGAGCTCACAATGAGCTTGCTGGACCATAGGTACTCTGTGGTATGTTAGACATCTATTTGGGGTAAGTCAATAATTACACAGCCAGGGGACCCACACATGCTTCATCCAATCATCCGCCACTGGCACATTTCCTGCAGATATCTCACGTCTGCCACCTCCCTTGTGTTGTAACCATTCTCAACATCTATTGACAATATATATTGTAGTTCATGAACATGTGTAATACTATAAAACAGATGTAAGTTGAACAGTTGCATAAAGATGCAGTTGAATTTGTATAACATAGTTCTCTGTACACGGCTTGCATAAAAATGCTGTTAAATATGAACACAAAAAGTTGACATTATAACAGTTGATAAACTAAGTTAATCAGAATTTGTTTCTTGCATAAAAATGCTGTTAAATATGAACACAAAAAGTTGACATTATAACAGTTGATAAACTAAGTTAATCAGAATTTGTTTCTTGCATAAAAATGCAGTTCAATATGAGGGACACGGATATGTGCATCTGCATTCAGTTTCTGCATGCTCAATATCGTGAGGAACAATGAACTCACACCAATTTATACCTAAAATAGAAGGTAAATCTTATTCACAAACAAAGTATTTGATAATTGTAATAACCATGACAGTGTCAGCATATTAACCGTGGTGTCGCAGATGACTTACCTTGACAAGAGAAACTTTCCTCACTGAAATGGAAGTTAAAATTCGCAAGCACGAGCAGGCTAAAGCACAGTTGCCAGAAGTTCAGCACTAAAGCAGAACATGTTATAATGACGATTGATGAACGAAGCTTTTCACAAAATATCATGAGTTCCGAACATTTGATTCGGCATCCGGCGATTATACGAACATCTACGAGTTACGTCATAAAACGTCATAAATCTGTGGACATCCATGAAAAAATCGATGATCGACTATACATAGTTCCGCGAAGAGGTCTGGGTACGAGACTGTCAAGATTAGTGTGCTGCCTACGGCAGCAATAAGAGGCAAATTTAACTAGACCCACGCCCTACTCAATTAAAGTAGGTTCACAACGTCTCTGGTAAACAAGGTTCAGCAAACAAGGTTCTCCTGGAAATCTCGAGAGACTCGCAGCAAGCAAAACAATATTCCTAAGTTAGTTAATGAAATATTTAAACAATTGTATGAGTATGATTTATTTAGAGTCGATCACGCAGGATAAGGTTGCCCTATTTATCCGAGCCAGAGGCTCATGTTTTGCTCGACTATTCAGTTTTATCACTCTTAGGTGAACGGAAAACTCAACTGATAGGAATTCCGAAGGCCTACGATTTAAGGTCGTTTTCCGAGAAGACCCGAAAGTCTTACCATTTGCTGATGTTGTTGCAAAGACAGCACTTTCTCCTCAATTATTTTAAGACCCTGAGTGGTGGTCCGACCCAGGATTTGAACCCGAGTCTCCAAGCTCATAGACATGTATGGTAACCACTAAACCATAACAGCTGTTTCTTACAAAATTACTTCAAAAATTACAAATTCTTATAAAATTACTCACAAAATTACTTCAATTATTTTGTGATCTTACCTGCAGATATAACGTTTGGCTGCCATATGGCAAAGCTTTGTGAAAGAGAACATAGCACGATACCGCATGTTGTCATTATGTGCATAGAAGCTATCGAAGCCAAAGGTATTTAAACTTGTTTTCCTTTTTCTATTAAATTATATCTCTTTTAATGTCATTGTTTTTCCTTTTCAGGTCTTGATTTTGATGGTTTGTATAGAATATCTGGAAACGTTTCTTCAATGCAACAGCTGAGAATCGCTGTAGATCAAGGTAACTATCATGTACTACTATAAGAGAACTTGTCCCCTCACCAAGGCCTGAGGGCGAGGGTGCTAATATCGACCGGCGTTTAGTCCCTTATCACGAGATGCTAGCGGTTCCTGATCTCGGATCGGATTTATTTGTATATATGCATTAACGGCCGTCCGCGCGACATCGGAACATTTGGTCCTGGTAACTCTCAGCATTTGAATTAATATTTAAATTGAACCGTCACATGATTCAAAGTTTTTTTTTCAAAAAGAGACATAGTTTTTTGAGGAAATAGAAATCCGAGTATGTATTTTGACTCGCTAATTCCAAATCTGTTTTCAGAATTGAAATGGGTTATATATTGATCGAGATATTCAAAATAATATACGACGAAGTGACCGGCTAATATAGCCGACTAATTTCTAAGTACATAAACCATTTTTACGAAGGGTATTCACGTTCTCGTAATATAGTAGATACATATGTTATGTATTTTGACTCGCTAATTCCA
Organism: Chrysogorgia sp. JL179-B06; assembly: GCA_035772405.1. Taxonomy (NCBI): domain Eukaryota; kingdom Metazoa; phylum Cnidaria; class Anthozoa; order Scleralcyonacea; family Chrysogorgiidae; genus Chrysogorgia; species Chrysogorgia sp. JL179-B06. Next base: position 532,963 of record JAYKKM010000494.1, on the reverse strand, counting down.
AATCTGTTTTCAGAATTGAAAACGGTTATATATTGATCGAGATATTCAAAATAATATACGACCGGCTAATATAGCCGACCAAGCCGACTAATTTCTAAGTACATAAACCATTTTTACGAAGTGTATTACTGTATTCACGTTCTCGTAATATAGTAGACACATATGTTATGTATTTTGACCCGCTAATTCCAAATCTGTTTTCAGAATTGAAAACGGTTATATATTGATCGAGATATTCAAAATAATATACGACGAAGTGACCGGCTAATATAGCCGACCAAGCCGACTAATTTCTAAGTGCATAAACCATTTTTACGAAGGGTATTCACGTTCTCGTAATATAGTAGATACATATGTTATGTATTTTGACTCGCTAATTCCAAATCTGTTTTCAGAATTGAAAACGGTTATATATTGATCGAGATATTCAAAATAATATACGACCGGCTAATATAGCCGACCAAGCCGACTAATTTCTAAGTTCATAAACCATTTTTACGAAGTGTATTCACGTTCTCGTAATATAGTAGACACATATGTTATGTATTTTGACCCGCTAATTCCAAATCTGTTTTCAGAATTGAAAACGGTTATATATTGATCGAGATATTCAAAATATATACGACGAAGTGACCGGCTAATATAGCCGACCAAGCAACCGTTTTTACGAAGGCTACTCACGTTCTCGTAATATAGTTTACACATACGTTATGTATGTTGACTCGCTAATTCCAAATCTGTTTTCAGAGTTTAAATCGGTTAAATATTGGCCGAGATAACGTTCAAACATTTCTTCGACGAAACGGGCTTTTGCAAATTGTGAATTTTTGCAAAACACAAATGCACCGCCACGGCGTGCGAGGTAATTCCCGTAGGGGGGGGGGGGGGGGGGGGGGGGGGTAGAAAAGGCGAGCGAGGGGATTATTGCGAATTCGTATTTCTAGTAACCTGATTGCGATGGAGAGCGAATATTTTGAGGATTTGACTTTGACAATCGTCCATGTATCGTCTGTCTGCACCATGTATATATATAAACTAGAAATACTTATCGCCCCCCCCCCCCCCCCCCAACCTCGTACCCAGGGCATTTAGCCTCCACAGCGGAAGGTCGGCGAAAATAGCCCTGGGATCGGCTGGTCCATTCTATAATGCGATTGGCTTGTCATAAAACTCAATTAATTCAGCCGAGTATAATTTATTCATCTAAATCTGAATGCTGTCTTCAACTTTTACAGCAAATTAGAAGTGATAGCTTTCGCTAAATTGGATATATACTTCTTCATACCTTTTGTAAGAGATAACCATGGATGTATGGTGGATTATTAAGCTTGTTAGCTGCTTTTATGCCGACGAATGCTGACATGAACAACTCTGAAAGAGCATTGAATATTTCTCAATTATTCAGGTCAACAAAGTAGACAAAGGCAATGGAACAAAGACCACACAAATTATCATATCTAAACACCTAGAAATTCTGGGTGTCATGTGAGCAGCCGATCCCAGGGCCATTTTCGCCGACCTTCCACCGTGGAGGCAAAATGCCCTGGGAACGAGGTTGCCCTCCCCCCCTAGACCGCGCACGCCGTGTATTTGTAGTCTGCAGATAATAAATCACAAAATGCCGTTTCGTCGTACGTGGATTTTGAACGTTATCTCGGCCAATATTTAACCGTTTTCAATTCTGAAAACAGATTTGGAACTACCTAGTCTAAATACATAACACTTTTCTATTATATTACGAGAACGTGCATACCCTTTGTAAAAACGGTTTATGTACTTAGGAATTAGTCGGCGATCAGGCGGCCGCTTCGTCGTATATTATTTTGAACGTTATCTCGATCAATATTTAACCGAATATAAATGTGTGTACCTTTTGTAAAAACCTCTTTATGTAGTTCGTCAGATCACCACTCGCCAATGGCCGCCATTCATAACATTACTCAAATATTGTCCGACTCAAACGGATCACCCAAAACATCGACTTTTTACTTCCTTATTAGGAGTTGGTCCTACCATGCTCCGCTCAAATAAATAAATATATATATATATATAGATACAAACCTTTCGTGAGAAATGGAACCCTCCCGCTACGAGATCATAACACATCATGTAGGAGTTACTTTGTGACCATGTAACGTATTTTTCTTGATGTTTCTATATTTTCGTTTTTAGAGGAGACAGTGACGTTTGGTGAGCGGCCGTTTGACGACGTCCATGTTTTGACGGGAACATTAAAATTATATTTCCGCGAGCTCCCAGAGCCATTATTCCCCTTTGACTCCTATGCTGGTGTATGCAATGCAATTAGTAAGTATTAAACACTTTAAAATGTTAACATTTGCATGAATAAATGGGGTAAATGAAATAGAAAAACATTCATGGAAAATAGAAAAAGTCTTAAAACTAGCATCCTCCGCAGGCAACTCTGTGGCTTCTTTTTCTGTGTCAAATAGCTTCCAAGGTTTTGGTTGGGATTGCAGGGAAGTATAGGGATTGCAGGGAAGTATAGGGATTGCAGGGAAGTATAGGGATTGTGAAGGGATTGCAGGGAAGTATAGGGATTGCAGGGAAGTATAGGGATTGCAGGGAAGTATAGGGATTGCAGGGAAGTATAGGGATTGCAGGGAAGTATAGGGATTGCAGGGAAGTATAGGGATTGCAGGGAAGTATAGGGATTGTGAAGGGATTGCAGGGAAGTATAGGGATTGCAGGGAAGTATAGGGATTGCAGGGAAGTATAGGGATTGCAGGGAAGTATAGGGATTGTGAAGGGATTGGTCGATGAAGAGGCCTCACCCGCAGAACAAGATTTTGGGCTCATTTTTTGAAATTTCCTGTGTAACCAGGCCTTATTCAAAATGGCCGCCAGTATTAGCTAAGGGGAGCTACTGTATATAACCGTCAGAATTTTGTCACTTAACCAATGTAAATAACCACTAACCCCGAAACAACAAAGATCCTAACCCCCCGCCTGACGAGTTTTCTAACCCCAATATATCGGCTGTCATTTTGGATAAGGCCTGGTTACCCACGACATTTCGAAAAGTGAGCCCAAAATACTATTGTGTGCCTCGCCCCCCTCCGCTGGCGTATTTAATTTCTCTCTCCCCATGGTCTTGTTAATTTCTCTGGCTTGGACAAAACATCCTTGGAAGCTATTTGACTCGGGGGAAAAGAAGCCACAGAGTTGCATGCGGAGAAGGCTATCTTAAAACAACATCTGTAGTGATTTCATAAAGGGATACTCCAGCTAAAATACAAATGTAGTTCATATGAAAGATCTTACTGACTTTAGTTTATTTACAAAGTTTCAGCATTCCTATCAATTTAGTTACGGAAGAGTTGGAGAATTTGAGGATTTTGACGCCATATTGGTTTTGAAAATATGACGTCACTGAGTGATTCTCTATCGGCAGTGGAGTTGTTTTGATGGCAATCACATAGCTGTTGTGAATGCTCTTTGGATGAAAATTAGTCAAAATAATCTATTTAGTTCCTCATGCAGGCAAATAGAAGAGCTTCTTAATCATAATACGAGATAGAACTAGAAGTTACTATCGCAAGGGAAGTGCTGCCTCAAAATCCAAGGCAGTTGTGATATTGTGCAAAATTGCAAAAATATGTGGTGCGCTTATTGAAGTCAAAGTCACAGTGGAGGTAGTACAGCCTCGTACCCATGCGGTTATGGTTTAGGTAATACCAGAGCAGTGAGTTTTACACATACATGGAGCTCACAAGGAGCTTGCTAGACCATAGGTATACGTTAGACATCTATCTGGGGTAAGACATTCATTATGTGCAGCCAGGCACATTTGCAGATGTCTCACGTCTGCTGTCCCCAACCTGTTCAATATGAACATGTGTAATATTAAACAGATGTAAGTTGAACAGTTGCATAAAAATGCAGTTGAATATAAAGATAAAATAGTTATATAACATAGTTCTCTGTACAAGGCTTGCATAACAATGCAGTTCAATATGAACCAAAAAAGTTGACATCAGTTGATAAACTAAGTTAATCAGAATTTGTTTCTTGCATAAAATGCAGTTCAATATGAACACAAAAAGTTGACAGTTAATCAGTATTTGTTTCTTGTATAAAAATGCAGTTCAACATATTCTGTCGCTTTATATCTCACAGTTATGAGGGACACGGATGTGTATTCTTCTGCATGCTCAATAGCGTGAGAAACAATGAACTCACACCAATATACACCTAAAATAGAAGGAAAGCTGTATTCACAAACAAAACAATTTGATATCATGATATATTTAGCCCATGACAAGTGATGCTGTGATGGCAAGAAATCGCAGATACCTCGCAGTCACTGAGCCATATTTCCGTTTGGTGAGCGTTTAACAAGAAAAAATAAGTACACATTAAACTATCTTAGTCGTTTTGCCTTGACAAGAGAATACTTCCTGAAGGCAGAACAGATCGTTCAAACTTGAAACTTCACAGCGTTGACAAGTTCCGAACGGCGAAATACACATGATAAAACTTCTACGTCACAAAACGTCATAAAACTGAACATAGACCTTACCCATTATGACGTACAAATCTATTAGTGACTACTACTACCTTAATTCTTTGCGAGATTTCCTTTCTCATGTTAATGTTAAACTCCCTCTGGGAGACGGAAAACAATTGCTCAACTTAACATCACAAAAAGATATACCGAAAAGGATTGTGGTAGTAGTAGTCACTAATAGATTCATGCTTCATAATGGATAAGGTCTATTTACACAAATCGAGATTTCGTTGACTATACATAGTTCCGCGAAGAAGTCTGGGTACGAGACACAAGCAGCAATCGGTCAGTGACGTCATATTTTCAAAACCAATATGGCGTCAAAATCCTCCAATTTTCAACTTCAACTAGCCATATCTTCTTAACTAAATTGATAGGAATGCTGAAACTTTGGAAATAAAGTAAAGTCAGTAAGATCTTTCATATGAACTACATTTGTATTTTGGCTGGAGTATCCCTTTAAAGAAGTGAATTACGTCGATATAGTCAGCCATCTTAATTAGTTAATGGTTTTTTGTAATTTTTAGAAAAACCTTCAAAACAAGAAAAGACTACGAGTCTTCGTAATGAGATTAACAATATTCCATCACCAAATCTTGAAACATTGAGATATGTTTTCAAGCATCTCCGAAGGTATTCTTGAGAGAATTATTAATTATCTGACAAATAACACAAATCTTGGTTTTGAAATAAACAATTATTGCACGAGATTTAGCAAAATCACGTGATTTAAGGTCGTTTTCCACACAGCGAAATTTTCCGCGCGAACGATATTTTCCGAGCGACATTTTCCGTGCGGCGCCCAATTTGAATTTCCATAATATTTTGAAGCGCGAAAATTGAAAGATGTAAATAAACATGGCCGTATTAAACAAGAGAGAGTTCCATCGAAGAAAGCTATTATTTTTAACACTTTTGCGACTTAAGAGAAAAAAAGAAGATTTTGGGCTCGAAAATTATTTTTGGAAAGAAGGAAGAATATGAAATGTTAGTGAAAGATTTACTTCTGTTCGATCATGAGTACTTCTTCAGATGTTTTCGAATGGATCCCACGAAATTTGAGCAGCTGCTCTCGTGGGTTGCACCACATATCCATAAATCTTCAAAAGTACGTGAAGTCACGAGCCCAGCAGAGGCTATGTATTACATTACGATGTCTAGCAACAGGAGATGCTCAGACATAGGCCGGCGTACGGGCAAAATTTTGAAGGGGGGGCTGAGCATAACTTGCCCGAATAAATGTGACGTCACATTACTGAAGAACACAAATTGCCATCGTTTAATAACTAAGCACGTTTTTCATTAATGTATATGAACATGCATTAAAAACGTGTACATTAGGGGGGTCCGGGGGCATGCTCCACCGAGAACATTTTTGAATTTTTGATTCCCTGAAAGTGTATTTCCTGCAATTTGAGGGCACTTTTCTCGTTTTTGCAGCCGCGGCAGTGTGCGGGATTCGAAGTATTTAATTACCGTTAAAGTAACACAGATTTTCCAAATTTAGACCGCGTGGATATCTCTCCCGCAACGCGCATAGGGAATGCGTTGCACGACAGCAGAAGAGAAGGAAGGAAAAGCAAAATGTATTAGGTATATTCAAGTTGAATATACGAGATTTATACGTTTAGACAACGCCCAGGCCAAGGCCTGGCTATATGCCACTTTTAACCATTGCTAAACGATGAACAACAATGAAATACCAGATTTCCCTCAATGAGAATCCCAGAGTTCTCTAAATGAGAATCCGTTATAATGTCATTAAGTTGCATTCAAATATTAGAATAATTTAATACAGGACACTTTTTGCCCGAATGACAACACCATTGTTGCCCGAATAGACCTAATTTTTCGGACACCGGGGGGGCTGCAGCCCCCCCCCCCCCCCCCAGCCCCCCGTCTCGTACGCCTTTGTGCTCAGACCTCTCAGATGCTCATTCTTCGATTGATTCTTCGTCGTCTTCATGGTTTTCAGCTCCGACTGTATCCTCAAATTGCTCGTCTCCTTGGAGCAGAAGAATTTCAGAAGGCTGTGACGCATTACTGCGCTGCTGTTGTATTTGCATGAATCTTAACAAAGCAGCAGAAATTTCAGTTTGATCAAGATGTTGCTGTTTCTTTTCTTGTTTCGTTTTGAATGGTTGAATTATTTGTCGCTAATCAGATCGCACGGTAAAGTAGAACATCTTTCAACTTTTCGATCTCCACGGGCGGAAAGTTCGAGCGATGGGATTTTTATATAAATCAACAATACGCATGCTCAGAAACAAGATCGCTCGGAAAATATTGTCCGCGCGGAAAATTTCGCTGTATGGAAAACGGCCTTTAGCAGTGGCAAGTAGATCAATTGTTTGCCGATGTTGAAGTTATTATATCAGGAGATATTGTGATAACCGAGTTCGATAATATCATGCCCGCTAAGACCAAGGGTAAGACCAATGTTGCCATAAAGACTGACTAAACGAGGTTAATAAGGTTAATAATATGGTTCTTTTAAATGTCTCACATTTCCTCAATAATTTTCGCAATTTTTACAACTTTTCAGTTGTTTTATAATGACCAGCCTTTACCTGAAAAACTGCGTTAAGGGTGTTCGGACGTAGGTCCCTAGTGCCTAATATACTTCACGAGTGGACAATAAATTCAAGGTATAACCAAGATAGTTTATGTGTGGAATATGTTGGCAAACTTCTTTCGTCTGGTGACGTATTTGATGACGTCACCATGACGTCTTCAACAAACACAAACACTCTATAATTTTCGTCATTTTTGACAGTGTGCTATATTTTTTGGTGTCATATAAACCTAAATTACTTTCTACAAAAAAGTACGTATGGATTCATTGATAGATTAAATAAAAACGAAGTTATGAAAATTTTATTGTGTTTATTGACCTTAAAAATCCGATATGTCGACTAATTTTTAAAAATTCTTAAAATCCACGCGTACTTTTATGAAGGTAACCAGCACATGTTAAAAATAATTTATCTTAAAAACTTTCGAAGATTATAGGAATTTTCATATATCGACACGTCACGATGACGTCATCATAGGACATGACCAAACGAAATAGTTTTGTCCACAATATAGTACATACAGACTGTCTTGATGGATTCTTAAAACTGTGAAATTCTATGGCAAATTTTGTCAATTCTAACCTTAGCAACGGATATAAGGTCTGCAAATCGAAATACGTCTGAACACCCTTAAGACCAACCTCGTACCCAGGGTCTCATAGCGGAGATGAGACCCTGGGTACGAGGTTGCCTTAAGACCACTCACTAGCCAAGTCATATAATAAAAAGCTTTACAAGTCTATTACGTTTGGGTACGAAAATAAAACTCAATAAATACACACCAATTTGTCAATAAACTTCTATCGTCCAGTTAAAGAGGTTTCTTCATTTTGTTTTCACATTGTTTATTTTTGGGTGATCTTCATAAATGACTAAACGACAGTAAAAATGTACAAAATAACGTTCTGTGGCAGCCTGCGGAGCCTTTGACATACCTTCGACTCGGCCACGTTCGAACTAAACATTTGTAAAATCACACGTCTGTTGTGTCTGTAAAATTTACCAGTTAATACCTGTTTTACAGTATCAAGAACGATTGAGTGCAAAAATAAACTGAAAAACTCGATAATTATGCGACAAATTGGCAATAAACCTTACTTCTAAATTTGTTTCATATTTCGTTAGATTTATGTTGTCGTTCGTGTGATTGTTGTTATTTGGTGTCGTTGTTGTTATGGTTGTTGTTGTTGATGTCGTTGTTGTTATGGTTGTTGTTATGGTTGTTGGTATGGTTGTTGGTGTCGTTGTTATGGTTGTTGTTGTTGGTGTCGTTGTTGTTATGATTGTTGTTATGGTTGTTGTTGTTGGTGTCGTTGTTGTTATGGTTGTTGTTGTTGATGTCGTTGTTGTTATGGTTGTTGTTATGGTTGTTGGTATGGTTGTTGGTGTCGTTGTTATGGTTGTTGTTGTTGGTGTCGTTGTTGTTATGATTGTTGTTATGGTTGTTGTTGTTATGGTTGTTGTTGTTGGTGTCGTTGGTATGGTTGTTGGTGTTGTTGTCGTTGTTGGTGTGGTTGTTGTTGTTATTGTTGTTATGGTTGTTGGTTTCGTTGTTGGTGTGGTTGTTGTTATGGTTGTTGTTGTTATGGTTGTTGTTTTGGTGTCGTTGTTGTTATGGTTGTTGTTTTGGTGTCGTTGTTGTTATGGTTGTAGTTGTTGTTATGGTTGTTGGTGTCGTTGTTATGGTTGTTGTCGTTGTTATGGTTGTTGTCGTTGTTATGGTTGTTGTAGTTGTTATGGTTGTTGTTGGTGTCGTTGTTATGGTTGTTGTTGGTGTCGTTGTTGTTATGGTTGTTGTTGGTGTCGTTGTTGTTATGGTTGTTGTTGTTGGTGTGGTTGTTGTTGGTGTGGTTGTTGTTATGGTTGTCGTTGTTGGTGTGGTTGTTGGTGTCGTTGTTGTTATGGTTGTTGTTATGGTTGTTGTTGTTATGGTTGTTGTTGTTATGGTTGTTGTTGTGGTTGTTGGTGTGGTTGTTGGTGTGGTTGTTGTTATGGTTGTCGTTGTTGTTATGGTTGTTGTTGGTTTCGTTGTTGGTGTTGTTGTTGTTATGGTTGTTGTTGTTGGTGTGGTTGTTGTTATGGTTGTTGTTGTTGGTGTGGTTGTTGTTGTTATGGTTGTTGTTGTGGTTGTTGGTATGGTTGTTGTTATGGTTGTTGTTATGGTTGTTGTTGGTTTCGTTGTTGTTATGGTTGTTGTTGTTATGGTTGTTGTCGTTGTTATGGTTGTTGTTGTTATGGTTGTTGGTGTCGTTGTTATGGTTATTGGTGTCGTTGTTGTTATGGTTATTGTGGAAGGTGTCGTTGTTGTTATGGTTGTTATGGTTGTTGGTGTCGTTGTTGTTATGGTTGTTGTTGTTATGGTTGTTGGTGTCGTTATGGTTGTTGGTGTCGTTGTTGTTATGGTTGTTGGTGTCGTTGTTGTTATGGTTGTTGGTGTCGTTATGGTTATTGGTGTCGTTGTTGTTATGGTTGTAGTTACTGTTGTTGTTGTAGTTACTGTTGTTGTTGTAGTTACTGTTGTTGTTGGTGTCGTTATGGTTGTTGGTATGGTTGTTGTTAGTGTCGTTGTTGGTGTGATTGTTGTTGGTGGTGTAGTTACTGTTGTTGTTGTTTTTGTCATTGTTATAATTAGTGTCATGGTGGTTGTTGTTAATGCCCTTGTTGCTTCCAATTTCTCATTCCTTCCAGAGTAATGGCGAACAGTCAGAAGAACAGAATGCATGCACATAACATCGCCATCATATTTGGTCCGACATTATTGGCTCCACGAGAGGAGCATGGAAACATTGCTGTGAGCATGGTTTATCAAAACCAAGTAATAGAATATATTTTGTTAGAATATGATGATGTCCTGGGATGATAGGATGTAAAATTATACATAACAGTTAATGTAAATTAATGACAATTAATGTAAATGATGACAATATAGAAGTAGGACCATACGTGATTGATGGATAGACGTAACGATTATATCACATGACACACGTTTTTTAAAATGTTAAAATAGTAAGTATAGAATGACAATGGATATTATAATTTTCTCCATTAGAATAGTGATCTTGATTGAATTGTCTAAAAGGTGACTCAAAAACACCTTTTGTTTTGTCTGGTCTTTATTTGTGATTATTTCATGATTGAGTCGGTTTTTGTATATAGCATACAGCCCTATGAATACTAATAAGATAAGAAATGAAGAAAAAAATAGGAAAATCTTTGTGGAAAACCTCCTCAATTCCGAGGGCTGTATATCGCTTATATCCCGACGTTCGATGGATTTATCTCTTACTTAGGTTAGGGTTACAATCAAGGTTAGATTTTAGACCAGTTATTGAAATTGAGTGATCCCTTTTAGCTTTGTCCCAAATTGACAGTACAAAACTGTAAAGAAAAACAGAGACTTGGTGTAGTCTCATTTGGTTGGCACATATTGACATTAGTGAAGGTCAGTATACGGCCTGCCGAACTACCGAAATGTTTTGTGCGAAATTATTTATAAACTTACCCACACACATTCTTTATTACCGCGACCTTCAGCGCTTGAAATAACGGGGTCAGCGGTCACTGACTTTCATGATTTGATCGCCAGAAATCAGTCACGGCAAGTCAGCATGACTGGTCAAATTATTTGGGTCAAATTATTTCTACCAGTGAACTCATCTTCTTGTACCTTATAAACGTTGTTTATATCATTAATTTATAAACTTAAGTCAGTAAATGGCTTTAATAGGTGGCGCCTTAAATTTTATTTAAGGCCAAGTTGTGGCACCGGGGATGGAAGTCAAAATGGCGGCAGTAGAAGTGACTATCGAACGTTCATTTCCTTGTGTACTGTAGCCTGCGTGCAGTCTCGACAGGCGCATACACCCAAGCGGGTGTACGCGGGTGTACGCGGGTGTACGCGCCTGTCGAGACTGCACGCAGGCTATGTGTACTGATGCTAAGTTATAGAAGATTTTTGTTTTTAATGTACAAATTAAAGAAAAAATAGTAGAAAAAATCTGATCGCCTGAATTCACGTCTGACCAGTCATGTTGACCGCCGACTTTGCCAAAATAATTTCGAGTGCTGGACCTTCTGTATAGAATAATTCTGATCTAGAATAATAACAAATTATGAAAACCATGTTCTAGGACCTGTGAATGCAGTTTTTACCTTGTATGTGGAAATTATATAAGTTGCGTAAAGTAATAATAATTTTTTTGTATTATGTTCAGAGTTCCTTAACTTTTTTTAGTATGTAGACTAGTGAATATCGGTTACGGTTGACGGACAAAAACATTGTAAAAACGTTTTTAATTTAATAAATCATCTGACTTTGTGCTTGAACAAGAGCTTTAAGGTGGCTCGATAGTCTAAATCACGAGAAATTGCGTTTTCCCCCATAAAACGTTTAATGTAATGCATATCCGCGGGCTCACAAAGAACGTAGGCCAAACCGGCCTTTTGGGATACGCGGTTTGGGCACTGGGGACCATGGTTGGGGAAAAGAAACTGTAGGGGTGGGGTGGGGGGTAATGGTAGAAAAGGCGAGCGAGGGGATTATTGCGGATTCGTATTTCTAGTTGCATTTGTACATCTAGAGAAATTGTGTTTATGATAAGCGGCGCAGATTTTATGCAAATTAGTTTTCTGTATTTATTGGAAACATGATTTCTCCACTCAGGTAAACTTTGAGGGTATAAAACATTTCAGTAAACAAGACCAGAAGCTCAGATCTGCATTACAAACATTTATGCGGAAAAATGCAATCTCTCATGATTTAGACTATCGAGCCACCTTAAGAATTCTGCTAGCTAGTAGGAATTAGTAATTACATTCTCCACCAGAAAAGCTTGCTCAAAAGAATGTAGGATTTCGACTGCAAGCTTTCCAAAGGTTTCTCAAACCTACTGTACTTGTCTATACAAGCAATTGTAAATGTGTGCATACCCTATATGTATATTAGTTTGGGTAGCCATATGGTAACCATAGTTAATGGGGTATATGGTCTGGGAAGTCGACGAAATACAATGTTTTTTGGTACACGATGACACCTTTCCAGGCCTTATTGTATAACGAGCAATCATCCACCAGCAACATTTGCGTTCAGCTGTGCTGTTTAAATCTTAATAAACCTAAAACAAACGATTTGTGTACGGTGAGCTGCCGTCCCACATAAATCGCAGCTCATTTGTTAACTGCTTTGAAGTTTGCCGAGTTTCCAGACCATACTATGGTGTAGGCATTATCATTAATATTAAAAATTGAACTTGTGTTATCAGTTTCACACCTGAATTCTCATGCTATACGATGCATTACTTTTTCATCCTTGTTTCTCGTTTATTTTACGCATCCTTGTTATTGATTCGCGTGTTAATAATTTTTAATAATGAAGCCAACCAGATAGATAACCTTTTTTAAATACATGCATCCAAACCCTTTCCCACCGTTCTAGTTGTTTTATTCCTACAAATATTGAGATGCCTTATTTACAAGTTGTAAGAACTATTTACTAGCATTGTTTCCTCATAACATATAGTGCTAGTTTAAGATGTAAAATACAAAGAGCCTTATTCAACAGAGTATGTTAGTTTTGATGACGTTAAACAACAGGCTGATATTGTTCCACTCTTTCCAACAACTGTTCTGAATAGCCAGGAGAATAGTATCTGGTAGTCGAAAAGAAAATAATATTTATGTATTCATTACATTCCTTATTTGATAATATACAGAAAAATGTTTCTCGACTGTGATTGGCTGATTCGAGTGCAGATAATCCCAAACAATGCCAAAATCTGTTATCACAGTGCAAAAACTTGTTATCACACTTCAAAAACTTGTTATCACAGTGCAAAAATCTGTTATCACAGTGCAAAAACTTGTTATCACAGTGCAAAAATCTGTTATCAACAGTGCAAAAACTTGTTATCACAGTGCAAAAACTTGTTATCACAGTGCAAAAACGTGTTATCACAGTACAAAAACTTGTTATCACAGTGCAAAAACGTGTTATCACAGTGCAAAAATCTGTTATCACAGTGTAAAAACTTGTTATCACAGTGCAAAAACTTGTTATCACAGTGCAAAAACTTGTTATCACAGTGCAAAAACTTGTTATCACAGTACAAAAACTTGTTATCACAGTGCAAAAACTTGTTATCACAGTGCAAAAATCTGTTATCACAGTACAAAAACTTGTTATCACAGTGCAAAAATTTGTTATCACAGCACAAAAATCTGTTATCACAGTGCAAAAACTTGTTATCACAGTGCAAAAACTTGTTATCACAGTGCAAAAACTTGTTATCACAGTGCAAAAACTTGTTATCACAGTGTAAAAACTTGTTATCACAGTGCAAAAATCTGTTATCACAGTGCAAAAATATGTTATCACAGTGCAAAAATATGTTATCACAGTGCAAAAATATGTTATCACAGTGCAAAAATCTGTTATCACAGTGTAAAAACTTGTTATCACAGTGCAAAAATCTGTTATCACAGTGGAAAAACTTGTTATCACAGTGCGAAAACTTGTTATCACAGTGCAAAAACTTGTTATCACAGTGCAAAAATCTGTTATCAGTGCACAAATTTGTTATCACAGTGCAAAAACTTGTTATCACAGTGCAAAAACTTGTTATCACAGTGCAAAAACTTGTTATCACAGTGCAAAAATCTGTTATCACAGTGCAAAAATCTGTTATCACAGTGTAAAAACTTGTTATCACAGTGCAAAAATCTGTTATCACAGTGCAAAAACTTGTTATCACAGTGGAAAAACTTGTTATCACAGTGCGAAAACTTGTTATCACAGTGCAAAAACTTGTTATCACAGTGCAAAAATCTGTTATCACAGTGCAAAAACTTGTTATCACAGTACAAAAATCTGTTATCACAGTGCAAAGATCTATTATCACAGTGCAAAAACTTGTTATCACAGTGCAAAAATCTGTTATCACAGTGCAAAAACTTGTTATCACAGTGCAAAAATCTGTTATCACAGTGCAAAAATCTGTTAACACAGTGCAAAAATATATTATCACAGTGCAAAAATCTGTTATCACAGTGCAAAAACTAGTTATCACAGTGTAACAACAGTTCTGTGTGTACTGATCTTGTCAAGTGAAAACTTATCATTTTGTGCCGTACAGACAAGCAAATTTAAGTTTGAATTAATATTGTCTTGAACATTTTCCTGTATATTATTAATAAGTAATAGTATGATTTCTCATCTCTGTCCGACGAGGTTGATACAATATATCACTTACCTGACAATTTCTTCTGGATAACAACTGTTGATCGTGGTAATATGTTCATGAAGTGCTGAGGCTGGATCTGCTTTTATTTCTTGTACTTTCTTTAAACCACCAGTTGTAACAAACACTCTTCTTGCTTTGCTATCATGGGGCAGTACTTTAGCAAACTGACCAACTACATGTTTCAAAATATTCGGAGGAGCATCATGTAATAGAGGCTCTAACGCTGGTAGATGAGTACATTTTTGAAGGATGTTCTTTAACGATCTTTTAGCCTATGAAGTAGAATAGTATATTTTTGGAAATGCTTCAAGGGATACTCGAGCCAAAATATAAATGTAGTTCATATGAAAGATCTTACTGACTTTAGTTTATTTCCAAAGTTTCAGCATTCCTATCAATTTAGTTGGAAGATATGGCTAGTTGAAGTTAGAGACTTTGTCCAATTTCGACGCCATGTTTGTTTTGAAAATATGACGTCATTGAGTGATTCTTTATCGGCAGTGGAGTTGTTTTGATGGCGATCACATAGTGATAGCTGTTATGAATGCTCTTTGGACGAAAATTAGTCGAAATAAACTATTTAGTTCCTCATGCAGGAAAGTAGAGGAGCTTCTTAGGCATAATACGAGCTTAAAAGAATCACTCAGTCATATTTGAGAAACCAATATCTCCAACTTCAACTACACTTCTTATAACTAAATTGATAGGAATGCTGAAACTTTGGGGATAAACTAAAGACAGTAAGATCTTTCACATGAACTACATTTGTATTTTGACTGCAGTATCCCTTTCAATAATCCGAAAGGTAACGAAGATTTGATAATTACGAGATCTGATGATTATAGAACTAACCTTTGCCTGTAGATCCTCAGAACTTCCTGTCTTGAGATAAAGATGAAGTAACTTTGGTAATACATTTGCAAGTGCCACAGCCTTTGAGTGTTCAGGTGTATGACGACCAATCTGACCAAGTGCCCATGCCGTAGCAGCTAAAATATGATCTTCTGTTTCCTCACTTAGAGCAATGGCAAGTTGAACCACCCCCTAAAATGGTGAATTACTTGAGTGAGTCATAGAATCAAGAACTGAGTTTGAATCAAATTTCACCTTATAATGTTTTGTTACGTAGGCAGTGAAATAATTCATGAGCCGAAAATAATCAAGAGACGGAGGTTTGGATATCGGAGGAAGAAATTACATAAATTGTTTGAGATGTAATACGAAACACGAGTGTTTCATCCGGATATCCAAAACCTTGAAGTTTGTTCAAAAACCTCGGTTTGGCCTTGCTTTTCAACAAACGTCTCGGTGTTTGAATATCCTGATGAAACACTCTTCCTCGTGTTTCATAGATTACATCAAATACTATAAAAGGTTGGTGTATACTATTGAAATAGTGTGGAGGAGATCTAACTTTTAAAGTATTCTATTTCTGTCTCATAATCAAGTTATTGCGAGCTTTAACCAGGCGGTATAAACCGCCAAGATGGATAAGTAGTAGTATAGAAAGTGGGGCTACCAGCGCATTTTTCCATTTTTCATGTCTCAACTTTTTTTTTCTCTGGAGAACGTAGCACTTTTTCCGTTTTTGTATTTCCACATATATCTCTCGAGCAAATATGTGGAATCCAAAAACGGAAAAAGTGCTTAGTTCTCCAGAGAAGTTGAGACATTCAAATGGAAAAAGTTCGCTGTTAGCCCCACTTTCTAGCCTACTAATAGACAACATGTCACATGGTTTGGGGAGTCAGAGACGTGTCTCAGCTAGTAGGCTACAGAGTGAGGTGTCTGGACGTGGTGCTGCTGTGGGTGGGGGTGTCACGCGTAACAAGACTATGTCGAGTAATGTTACGCGTGATCCTGGTATAGGCTTTATTTCAACTCGTGAGTTGAGTGGGGCTCATGATTCGAAAGGGTCTAAAGACTTGGCTATATTAAATAATAAAACGACTCTTATGAAAAGGTCTGAACACAAACGTAACCCTATTGTGAGTGGTGGTGTCGCTCGTAGTGATACACTATCGAGTGGTGGTGCACGTGATCCTGCTATAGGTTCTGGTAATTTAGTTATACCGAATATTAAGATGAGTTTTCTAGAGAGGATGTCTGGCTATCTAGTTGATGCTAAAGCGTTGGGGTATAAGTGGATGGACCTTATTAGAAGGGTATCTAGAGATAACGTCATTAGTAGAGTCACCAGAGTTAGGGAGGTCAGAGAAGTTCGAAAGGCTAGACGTGATCTTAGACGGTATGTGAGGAGGTCACGACTAAGTCAGGAGGCCTCAGACAAAGAGTACAAGAGAATCAATAGTCTTATTGCTAAGATGAAACGTCCTACTGTAGTACAAAGGAGAGTTGCTCTCAAAGGGTACACCAAGTCGTATAGTGTTAAGGTGGTCGAGAAAGAGGACCCACTAAAACAACTAGTCAAGACTAGAAGAGTAGTAGGCTCAACTTTACAGAAAGAGTTAGAAAGACTGAAAGGTTTAAAGTTTTTTGAGACGTTGAAAGTATCTCTAGAGAAAGAGACTGGTGACGGTAAGTCTGTGATTGTGACAGCCTTCTTTAATAGTGTGGTCAAAACAGTGGTTAGTAGTGTTGATATTAGTGGGACTATGAGACAAGCTAGTGATGAGATATTAAATCGTATAGCTGTGTGGTTGTCAGAAGGGTCTGGGTGGGTTGTAGACAGTGTTAGTGACCACTATATTAATGTGGTAGTGTATAAGCCTCTTAAAGGATCGAGTTATATTGAGCTACCAGAAGAGTTGAGGAACGCGTCGAAAGGTTTGATTAATATAAAGAACAACGATGACAAGTGTTTTATGTGGTGCCATGTGTTGCATAAGTGTCCTGTGGGAAAGGATCCACAGAGAGTGTCGAAGCATAAGAAGAACGTAGGTTCTGTCAATTATGACGGAGTGAGATTTCCAGTGGATACGAGACAGTATAACAAGATTGAGAGGCAGAACGATATTAGCATCAGCGTGTTTGGGTATGAGGACAAGCAGCCATTCCCTATCTACGTTTCTGAGGAGAAGTGTGAGGATCATATGGACCTGCTGCTAATAACGAATGGTGTTAAACGACACTACGTGTACATCAAAGACTTTGGTAGGTTTATGTGTGGTCAGTCTAAACATAAGTGTCGCAAGAATTTCTGTAGGTACTGTCTTCATTGTTTTACTACTAATGAGATTCTTGAGAATCATAAGGAGGTTTGTATGGTGGTAAATGGTAAGCAAGCGATCAAGATGCCAGATGAAGAAGACAGCACTCTTGAGTATGAAAACTTTCATAAACAATTAGAGGTACCATTCGTAATATACGCAGACTTCGAGGCTATCACAGAGAAGGTCGACAACGTGACACCACTCACAGGATCGTACACTAGCGAGTACCAAAAGCACACGGACTGTGGGTATGGGTACAAAGTAGTGTGTTGTTACGACGACAAATATAGTAAACCAGTAGAGATGTTTCGAGGTAAGAACGCGGTTAGGAAGTTCATGAAAAAGATGTTAGAGGAGGTTAAATACTGTAAGAAAGTGAGAAAGGAGCATTTTAATGAGGACATGGTATTGACCAGAGCTGATAAGGTTAACTTCAAGGAAGCGACTAAATGTCATATTTGTGATAGGGAATACAAAAGGGGACAAGTAAGAGTTAGAGATCATTGTCATATCACTGGTAAATATAGAGGTTCAGCACATCAGTTGTGTAATAGGAACTATAGACTGACTGATAAGATACCTGTCATATTTCACAATCTAAGAGGGTATGATAGTCACTTCATAATGCAAGAGATAGGTAAGCTAGGTCAGAAAATCAACGTCATACCAAATAATATGGAGAAATATATGGCATTCATGTTAGGTAAACATCTAGTGTTTCTAGATAGTTTCCAATTTATGAGCTCTAGTCTATCCAACCTAGTGAACAACCTACCAAAGGAATGTCTCAAGTACACGTCTGAACTATTTCGAGGTGAGGAGCTAGAGTTGGTGTCGCGAAAAGGTGTGTACCCATATGACTATATGGATAGTTTCGACAAGTTTAACGAACTCGAGTTACCGTCAAAGGAGAGTTTCTACAGCATCCTAAACGACGAGCATGTGTCAGACACGGACTACGAGCACGCTCAAGAAGTGTGGAAGACAATGGGTGTGGAGAATATGGGTGAGTACCACGACCTATACCTAAAGTCTGACGTATTACTACTGGCTGACGTGTTCGAGAACTTTAGAAGAACGTGTAAACAGCACTATCAATTAGATCCTTGTCATTACTTCACATCACCTGGACTATCGTGGGACGCTGCTCTAAAGATGACAGGAGTGAAACTAGAGTTGATGACTAACATTGATATGTTTCAGTTTATCGAGAAAGGAATGCGGGGTGGTGTCTCCTGTATAACACATAGACACGGAGAAGCTAATAACAAATACATGAAGGGGTATGATAGTAGTAAACCATCGAAACACGTCGTATACTTAGATGCTAATAACCTTTACGGTTGGGCTATGTGTCAGTATCTACCGACTGGTGGGTTTGAGTGGGTCGAGGGTTTTGACATCAACAATCTAGACAAATATAGTGATAACTCAGACAAGGGGTTGATACTCGAGGTTGATTTAGAGTACCCAGAGGAGTTGCACGATCTTCACAACGACTATCCTTTAGCCCCTGAGAGGATGAAAGTGAGTAGTGATATGTTGTCAAACTATTGTAAGACAATCCAAGACAAGTTTAAGATATCTGTAGGAGAGGTTGCAAAGCTTGTACCTAACCTAAACGATAAGACTAAGTACGTCGTTCACTATTGACAACAAAGCTAAATTACTATTCACAGACACAGATAGTCTAATGTACGAGATCAAGACGGAGGATGTGTACAAAGATATGTACGCTAACAAAGAAGTGTTTGACTTTAGTGGATATGATAAGTCATCTCCTTACTTCGACCCAACTACCAAGAAGGTTATTGGTAAAATGAAGGATGAGACATTAGGAGTTCCCATCGTTGAGTTCGTTGGTTTAAGGTCGAAAATGTATAGCTACATAAAAGAGGACGGAAAAGGTGGGAAGACTGCTAAAGGTATCAAGAAGAGTACCATTAGAAATAATATAAGGCATGACAACTATAAAAGTGTCCTGACAAATGGTGAGCAAATGTCTCACATAATTAAAACTATTCGCAGCAAGAGCCACCAACTAGGAAGCTATGAGATAAATAAGATATCCTTAAGTTGCTTTGACGACAAGCGACATATACTACCAGACGGTGTGTCTAGCTATGCGTATGGACATTACAAAATAGTCCAGAACTAGCTGTTTAAATTTCTAAAATGTTTTTTAGTCTTGATGTGTTTATATTTAGAGGTCACGTGGTATGACTGATCGCATGTCTCACACACCCACTTATGAGTTCTCATCCACTCTTTGGTTTGCGCTCTGGCTGCTACTAAAGCTTCTTCTTTGGTTTGGTAAATTTTTGGTCTTGCCATTATATATTACTATATATTTTATTTACCCACTCATTGTAGTATGGATCTCCTCTCCCATCCCAACCTAGATCCTTGTATACTACGATATACAGGTTATACTCGAATCGCACCTTGACCTTACCAGGTTTGAGGTCGTTAAGACTACCTCTCAACTCTATACCTCTTCTAGAGCATATTCTTATGACATAGAAAATATATTTCGATATATTCTTGACAATCAGTTTGTTTCTTTTAAGAGACCATATTATCTCTACAAAATCACTGATCACTATTGGTATGTCACTCTCGTTAACTAGTCCAGTCAACATTCTCTCTAACCACTTACTGTAACTATGAGCCGATTTCTTGTACATCCAAATGTTAGGTACAAAGTTTCTCACACGTCCGTAGGTAGTCTCTCCACACTTGTTACAACTAAATACACCATCTTCGATTTGGGTTCTGTGGTTACTACACTCGTAACAGTATGTGGTGTCGTGCCACTTTTTTGGTGTTGAGTCCCTACTTCCGTTCTTGATCTCGTCCAATGTGTACCCTAATGTAGTACCACTCCACTTTTTTGATGTCCCAATCTCATCCAATGTATACCCAGCATATAACATTCTCATTGTACGTTCGTCAACCATCTAAGTTACTATACTATATATATCTTTAGACTATAGTGTAGTAACTTTGTGGTTGGTTAGTGTCTCCCACTCACACTTTATTGCCGTGACCTGTTTTAGAGCGTCTGATAGTGATTGTTCCAACTCTTCTATCTGACGAGTTTGGTGAAAGAGTACCTCTGTCAAGTTACGCTTTTTGTTAAATTCCATAGCCATCTCCTTCAACGTTTTAGTACTCATTATACTACTCTATATATTAAGTAACCTAAAGGTAGTCCGACAACTCCGACGAATACCATTTGATATTCTTTCATCTCATGTGAGGGTTTGTAGTAGTCTGACAACTCAGGCTCTTTGCTAAATGTCTTCCCATCATACTGTATCGTCAGTACTTGTCTTAGTTGATCCAGAGCGTGGTTCGTGTCGTTTATGTCTGCGTTAGCATCTGACAACTGTTGTCTTAATTCCTGGACTTTGTCTCTCTGACGAATCTCGTTCTCGTAGAACTTTTCTTTCGCTCTTGCAAGACTTTCCAATGCTTTGTTGTGTCTCTTTATCTCTGTCTCGTAGCCGGTGTGGTTTAGCTTGCTGAATATAAATCCAGCTCCTGCGAATGCTATAGCGTTGAATAAACCACCTGCTATCACACTAGCCATTATGTATTACGTTAGATTATTTTGAGAACGGGTCAATAGGTAAGTATTTCTTGCTCTGCGCCCACTTAACGAGTAGCGTTGAAACGCCTACAGCAGTCGCTAACTTGAGGGTGCCCTTCACTGATTCAGGAGTGCCTAACGGTTCTTTTAGTACTTTCTTTGATGCCATGGATACGGCTACGGCTCCAGCAGTCACAAGGGCTGCGTCGTATAGCTCGTTCATCAGTTCTTTTCTGTCTATTGATGCCATATATTATACGATATGTTTTAATCGAGGCTGTCGAGTTTACGTGGTGGTTTTATAACGACGGTCTTAGGCTCTTCGGTTACTACTTGTTTGTCTTGACTAATCGTGTAGTACAGCGAACCAGCGGCTATTACCACTCCTATAGTACCTATGATGTATCCATAGTTAAAACTATCGTCCTCACTTATGACTCTATCTCTCATCTTCCTCTCTTTGGTTGCTTTTGATATAGCAGCCAAGCGTTTGCCTGCCTCTACTCTCTTAGGGTCTTTAACCCTTGTTGTCGACGTTATAATAGGTACGGACTCACTGTCAGTCATCTATACTATACGTGGTGTCTTGTTATAGATAACCTCACAGTCATCTCACAGATTATCTCACAGATAGAGTATTCGATGAAAGTATCTTTGGTGATTAGACAGTGTGGTTTCACTCTTAAATCTCCTATTGCAGTACTCACACAGAACTCTGGAGTCTCTCATATATGTCTCTATGAAATGTATTATCTCGTGTTGGTCTGAGGATAGTAGTGTGTTGTACCCTTGTGATCTTAGTCTCCTTAATACCCTCATCTGGTTATTTCTAATAACCCCGTTACCTTTCGGTGTTTTGAACTCTATAGCAAAACCGTTGTATCTCTTATGTAGTTGCGGAACTATCAAATCTGGTTGCCCACCACTGTAACCTTTCTTCCATCCATCTATTCTTTTACTAGATGTGTCTTGATACTCTCCCAACCCTGGGATGACTATTGTTGGATGGTACTCTCTAATATATTTAACTATATCATAATGCAAGTCTGTCTCATTCATGATTGACAGTTGGTTATACTGCGTGTAAACACCTGTTTTTCTTATAGATGGTAGAACTTCTGAGAATACCCATTTTCTAAAGTTTTCTGCCGACTCTAGTTTAGACGAGAATATTAGTCTATATAGACCACTCTCATTTATTTGCCAAACTTGCCTATTCTGAATTTGTCTATTTTGACACTCGAAATCTCGGGTCCCAGTTTGGGACCTGAGATTTTGAACCTTTCTTTTCTCATCATCTTTCACACGTTGTTGTATCGCTTTGGAAGGTTTTTTATATCCTAAGATTTCAGCTACCTCTTTTCCGTAGAACCAAATATTATCTCCATCTTTTGTAGTAGTGACTGACGTGTCGTTATTTCTAAATATTTTAGTGATACTCATCACCTATAATATACCACATGTTTTATTTTTACGTCAGAACAAACTCCTAATTGGTGATACTTTTGAGCACCTACTCTTGGAACTTGTCGACTGACACTGGTTCTTACGTGTAGACCTATGTTTAGAGGAGGTCGGAGTCGGACCCCCCTTGTGTCTCGTATATTTTATTGTACCTTTTCACCATTCCATTAATTGGTGGGCATAAGTCAGTCACATTATCGTCCAACACTTTAACGTCTGAGAGAAACATTGACTCATTGTAAGGAAGACCTCTAAGGTACGATCTTAGTTGTGTCAATATCTTTTTGTAGCTAGTGTGTGCGAACTTACAATGCTCCACTCTACTCGTCAGATTGGATTTAGCCAAGTAGCCTTGGATGACAACACCAGGACCACTAATACAAGCAATGATTAGAGGGTTAGCGGTTACCGACCCAGCTACAATCCCTACTGTTGTTAACCCTATGCTAGTCATGTTTAACGACAGTTTAACTTTCTTCAACCTCTTGTATTTCCATTTGTAACAGGCTTCTAGTTTGTGATAGTATGAGTACAAACGTTTGAGCTCTAACACCTCTTCCTCTGACATATCCTTTGATATGTGATTGAAAACAACAACTGACTTCTTCCTCATATATCTTAGCTCACATCATATTCCTTCATCATATCTCTACCAACTAATATTATGTCTCGGCTCGTCGTGTAGCCAGAGACAATCCTCACACCGTAGAACTCTATCAAAGACGGGTACTTATAGGGTGCGAGTGGTATTTTTGGTCGATGCACTCCAAAGATCGTTACGTAAGGAGACCCTATCTCTTCGTAATTAGCTGTGAAGTCTGAGTCTGTTGATCTTATGTTGTTCACCTTAACGTAAGAGTTACCCATCCGCCAATGTATTGATATCATATGTCTCTTGGTGGTGTCGATGTTATTTGGGATTGTACACGTGTACTCCTTTGCTGGAGCGCCACCACCATATGACAATTTATCATTTTCACCTCCTTTGTATCCTATGTATTTGTCCCACGTTCCATCATCGTTTGAGATAATCGCCTCCCAATCTGACGTAGAAACCCTAGTGACTAACCTCACTACCACAAAAACGGATATGTCACAGTATTGCATACGTGGACAGTTAAAGTGTACTCCAGCTTCAAACGGAATTGGAGTTAGTTCGGGGGATAGGAAGCTATGACCGTTGTTAACACCAATAATAGGACCATACGTTGGGTCGTATTGTACTAACATGTTTGTTTTATCTCTAATGGTTTTCACTTTATTTGTTCCACTGTGGTATTCCACCATGCTCACAGCATGCTTTGTGACGTTAAAATCGAATAGAACGTTATAGGACTGCGTTCTAAAGTATTGCGATAAGTATACGGACTCCAACACTTTTTTACTGATAGCATCCAAATCATCTTCTGGATCTGCTATGTTTTTGAGTGCCCTGAACGCCATATCTATATCTCCAGACATCCTCCCACCGCTAACGCTTAACTTAGGGTCACTGTCTAGATGTCTCTTCGCTCTTCTCAATATTTTGTCGCTCTCGTAGTCTCTGTCCTCAAATCCATAACTTAGACTCATTATATTATAACACGTATTTACTTATTAAATAGCCAGACACAGCCGAAACCCCTAGAACTAGCCCCAACTCTATCGTGTTGTCACCTGGTGTCGCCTTTGATGCCTCTAGACGGTGTGTCACTTTTGGTGTCTCCAAATGGTGTGTCACCTTTGGTTTATCAAGTGTCTCCAGATGCTCTCCACCTTCTTGGTGAACTTTCTTAACTTCCGTCGTTTCTGCGTAGTTTAACCCACTATTTACTCCAAACTTCATACTCTGTGTAGCAGTCTTTAGCAGGTTGTTGTACCCAGCGATTTTGTTCTTGAGGATTACCACGTTACTTGGCATTAACCACGTAGACGGTGATAACGCAAGATTTTGGACAACGTTAGTGTCTCTAATCGACTTGTTCATGTTGAGAATCCACGTTGACACGTCGTAGTTTATAACACTATCCTCCACCAACTTTCGGAACTCTTGTTGAGTCTCTAGACTGCCTGCGGAATCACCAACGACTGACACACGTGTTCTTGCTTGTGCACCAAGTGTGGAGTAAACAAAGGCTTCTATGGACTGATTTAGATATTGTCTCCAAATGTTGGTGAAACCATTCGACACCAGAGGAACGTATCGTTTGTAGTCGTTCTTAACGTCGTTAATCGTGAAGACTCTCTCCTCACCTGTTGTACCATCAGCAAGGACTTTACCCTGGTAGTAGTGTTTTCTAGGAATCTTGTCTGTCTTACCATACAATTCTCCAGCGTCAAACTCTCTACTTATCGATCTCATACTCTCACCACCTTCCATCCTTCTGAGAAGTCTTCTAACAGTAAAGTATAGATGGAACCTCATTACACTCGTGATAACAGGGTGGACTTCTTGTGAGGGTGACAAGTGTTGTAACGACACTCCACAACAGAAACTCACACAATACGTTGCAAACACAACCCTATAGTAGCTCTCATTGTCGTCCCACTTTGACTTTGTCTTTGACGTGGTGATTTGTAATATTGGTAACTTTGAGAGAAAGTAGTTCTTTTGATTAACGAAGACTCTAAAGTTATTCACTGGGTAGTTCAACACGTTTTCCGTTGGATAGCCATCCCAAAGTCCCCAGTGGTTCTTGCGACCTTTTGATAGTGGTTGGATAGTTCCACCAGATAGCCATATTTTTGGAAACTTGTCGTCGTGACCTTTTGGAGACTTGTTGTTGTGTAACCAAATCCACATACTCTTGTCGCTTTTGAAGGTATCACTAGTTATGTTAGTGCTTATGATGTCGTTGTTTCTAAAATATATGTCAACGCCATTAACCTCACCATCTTGTGAGACAGTTGGATCGAACTCAAACTTACTCAAAGTGACGTGAGGGTACTTTTTAACTAGATTCAGCTTAGCCACGCGTATGGCATTAGCTATCTCTTTTTGGTTAACTACCATTGGTTTGTTTATCGTTAGATACTTAGTATACTCCGGGTTACTCTTAAACCTACTTGAGTCTATCGAAACGTCACCAATATTGGTTTTCGTCACGAAGAATATATGTATATGCATATTGTCGTCAACATCAAGAAAAAAACTATTCTTGTCAGCATAAGGATACTTTCTTTTGAACACATCCATCATAACATACCGTACGTTATATGAGAGTGGTAGTATTGATTAGTGGTTCAACGAAAACTATAGACCTACCAGAGTCAACTATAGCAACTAACTCAGACCCTCACTTACTAGTGGAGAAGGCAACCATCTTTTGGGACTACGTTAACGTAACCACAGTCAACAGTAAGATAACTTATAACAGTAACAACCACGTTTTTAGTCCTGGGTACCACACCTTTAAAACGATTGCCGACGACTTGAAAGAGTTAGGAGACGTCAAGCTAGTGGCTAACAGATATGACTCGACGTGTACGATAACAACTGATCAACAAATAGAACTGTTTAAATTTGGACAACTTCTAGGGTTTGACGAAAACACTACAATAACCACCACAAAAACCAGTCCTAACGTTGTGAACGTTAACAGAGGACTGAAATACATACAAGTAACATCTAATATTGTGGACAGGTCTAAGAACATAGTTAATGGTAGCAAAAGTGGTTGCATCGCAGTACTGCCAATAACTAGCACACAGACACTTAAGGGCTCTGTACAACATTTTGGTGTTGAGTCAAAAATCCCAATAAACAAAGGAGTCATCAACCAACTAGAGTTCAAGATAACAGATCAGGACGATAACAGTGTTAACGTTGGCGAGGTGTTGTTAGATTTACACATCACGTAGTGTATATGGACGTAGAGCAAGAACTAAGAGATATTTACTACAACCCATCAACTGGTTACCAATCTGCCGAGAGGCTGTACCAAAAGGCACAAGAAGACGGTCTAAACGTTAGTAGGGTAAAGATAAAGGACTGGCTAAAATCTCAAGACACATACACTAGGTACAAACCAGTTGTTAAGAAACACAAGTTTAGACAAACGTTTGTTGACTATCTGGGTGAGCAGATACAGATGGACTTGGTCGATATGGGCAAGTACAAGAACAAGAACAATGGGTACTACTGGATACTAACAGCCACTGAGATCCTTAGTAGGTATGCTTTCGCAATACCCGTCTACAGGAAAGATACGAAAAACATGACTAAGTCTGTCACAGAGTTATTGGAGAAGGCTAAGGCTAGATTTGGTGAGTACCCAAAGTTGGCTCAGTTTGACGATGGTAAGGAATTCTACAACATTGGTGTGAAGGATCTATTGGATAAACACGATGTTAAGTACTTCAGCACGAACTCTGATAAAAAGGCAGCAGTCGTGGAACGATTTAACAGAACACTCAAGACGTCTATGTGGAAGTACTTCTACAGTAAAGGAACGTACAAGTGGATTGACATTCTAGACCAGCTTGTTGAGAATTACAACAATACCAAACATAGTACTATTCTAATGAAACCTAAAGACGTTAGTAAGAAAAACGAAAACGAAGTATGGACGACGTTGTTTGGGCACCATTTCGGTGACTACCCACTACCAAAGTTTAAAGTAGGTGATACTGTCAGGATATCAAAGTACAAGAGCATATTTGCAAAAGGGTATGAGGCTAACTTCACTGAGGAGCTATTCAATCAGATGTGGTGTACCTCACATCTTGTTCGATCAGATGTGGTGTACCTCAAGGTTCTATCTTAGGACCACTATTATTTTTATTGTATATTAATGACCTACCTCATTGTCTTAATAATACAAAACCTCGGCTTTTTGCTGATGATACAAATCTCACAGCTTCTGGTGACTCGATTACTGATATTGAAATTGCAGTAAATTCTGATTTAGAAAACCTTAAAAAATGGTTGATGGCCAATAAACTCAGCTTAAATGTAGCTAAAACTGAATTTATGTTGATTGGCTCAAAACCAAAGATAAAAAGTACTTTAAATGCTCCCCCAAATATTGTCATTGAAAATAAACCAATTAAACAAGTTTATGAATGCAAAACGCTTGGAATAACAATTGACCAGCATTTATCTTGGAAGAGTAATACTGAAAATATTTGCAAAAAAATAACAGCAGGAATCTCTGCCCTCCGTCGTGTCAAACCTTTTGTTGATGAAGATACACTTATCTCCATATATAATGCTATCGTTCGCCCATACTTCGATTATTGTTGTGAAGTGTGGGATGTGTTTGGCGAAACACAATCAAAAAGACTTCAAAAACTACAAAATAGAGCTGCTCGAATTATCACAAACATGAGCAATGATATAGATCATTCTATTGCTTTACATGCCCTGGGCTGGGAGCCACTTAAAATGATGAGAAAAAGGGTAAAAGCAAAAATGATGTATAACATTTTAAACAAAATGGGTCCCGAGTCACTCACTGACCTTTTTACTTATAAAAGTGAGGTGACAAACTATCAACTTCGGGACATTTCAAGTAGTCTTTGTTTACCACAACCACGCACCAACAATATGAAAAACAGTTTCATGTATGACGGTGCTCACCTATGGAACTCTATTCCAAACGAAATCAGGGAGAGTAAATCCCTTTCTTGTTTTAAAAAGCAAATTGCTACTCACATTTTTCAATCGTGACAAAAACAAACATTGTATTACTGTAAATAGTTACTTATTCATAAATTTTATTACTTTTTCTATATCTCATATTTTGTAAATATTTTGAATATTGCTATGTTGCTTGTTGGACACCATAACTGTGCCTCATATTTTGTAAATAACATTAACTATTGTATTCCTATTTTTTTACACGCCCCCTGTGGAAATCAGCTTCGGTTGACGGGGTCAGCGTGGTTAAATAAAGTTATTCTATCTTCTATCTATCTATCTATTCAAAGTTACAAAGGTCATACGTGGTGACCCTACCGTATACGAGATAGAGGACCATGAAGGGGAACCTATCGTTGGTAAG
Source organism: Chrysogorgia sp. JL179-B06 (assembly GCA_035772405.1). Taxonomy (NCBI): domain Eukaryota; kingdom Metazoa; phylum Cnidaria; class Anthozoa; order Scleralcyonacea; family Chrysogorgiidae; genus Chrysogorgia; species Chrysogorgia sp. JL179-B06. The sequence goes on along the minus strand of JAYKKM010000494.1, from coordinate 504,402 downwards.
TTCTACGAGGAAGAGTTGTCAGCTGTCGATAAAAAAGACGATGTATATAAAGTTGAGAAGATACTAAAGAGAAAGAAGGTAGGAGGTAAAAAGATGGCTTTAGTCAAGTGGCTTGGCTACGACAGTAAACACAACTCATGGATACCAGAGAGTGATATTCAAAACATTGAGTAGTATATAATGGCTGAAGGAGGGTTCGATGAAATCGAAATGCAACATCTTGACGAGTTTAAGGATTATACGGACGAGCAGTTAGAAAAAGAGCTCGAGACACTTAACAATACTACGTCCATAGAAGGTGAAACAGATCAAGAATATGATGATAGACTCGCCACAATCGTCAGGGTGAAAATAGAGATAAAGACTAGAGTCACAAAACGCAGAGACAGACATGCGGAGACATCATTCACAGATAATGGTGATGGTAAGACAATAACAATAACAAATGGTGAGAGAACAATAACAACAACTTCTATAGATTTCGTAAACCTTGAGAGTGATTATAACAACGTGACAAACGAGAGCTTTGACCTATTCAACAAACAATCTAACGAAATCGAAGAGCGATTGAAAGCGCTCAAGACCTTTAACGAACACTTTAGTGAGGATAAAGTAAGGGAGGATATAAAGAGAATCAAGTTGATTAACAGAAAGATTAACAAACTATATAAGAAGTCGATAGGTGAAGACGACATCTCGAGGGATATAGTTAATAGAACAAACGTTAACAGTAACGGCTCAGTCTTTTTTAAGTACACTAAGGAAGATGGGAGTATAAGTGTACCAACCCTAATTTTGAGATCTGAAAGGAGCGGTCTCGTTTTTAGTAGAAACAAAAACTCACAAACAAAAAAAGCTATCAACGAGTTCAAGAAAATGATCGCAGACATCCCCGACCCATCAGAACCAATTGAAAAACAACCAGAAGATAACAAGTATGAAGAACTGCTGGTAGATACATCCCCTGACGTCTCCTACATAATAGGGTTGACTGATGGAGAAAACCGAGAGCATCAAGGTGTGGTAAACCCACCAAGCACTATAGACTCACAATCAAGAATTGGTGATGATGGCGCTCTACAAGTTCAAGCAGATTATTATCAAGAAACAACAAACAAAACACTAGAGCAATTAGATGCGACTGAAGATGAGGATAAAAGAAGTGAGCTAGAAGTAAGAATCAATGGTTTAAGAGAAGCGAGAGACAGAACAATTAGGCAAAGAGAGGTGGAGGAGGTTAGGGAGCGACAAGAAGAGGACGTCGCTAGGTTACAAAAAATAAAGGAGTGGTTTAAAGAAAATTGGTTAGGCGCCTCGGCTTTAGGAACAACCATAGCCGCTTTTATCACCACGATTATAATAAGCGCTAGAAGTACTATCGTCAAAGGTGGTCAAGCACTTGGAAAATTAGGTAAAGCTATAGCTAACCTATCCACAAAGGCCGGCACTCTACTGTTTGGACTACTAAACATGGTGGCAACTGTGCTAAAGTGGGGAGCTGCAGGCATATCTTGGTTAGCGTCTAATTTGTGGATCCTAGCGATAGCACTAGCTTGGTTCGTCTACGATCAGTACAAACAGAGGAAATAAAACATGTGTTATAATATATAGTATGAATACTAGTGAAAAAGAGTTGCTTCCTGGATATAGACGTCGTGAAATATCTGCTATCAAAGGCACAAGGACCCGTCACGTTGTGACACTGAACCCTAACAAAGCCAATCCAGAGGAGGAGTTATACATTGATATCCCAAAGACAAAGGGTAACACTTGCTTGGTACCCTCCAGTTTCCATCTCCTATTCGACTTCAAAAGTGCAAATGCGAAATCATGGTTTCTTAATAACCTCTCGAGACTACTCTCTGAAAAACTGGTTATAAAACTAGCAGGTGAGACTGTGTACGACAACTGTGGTGAGAGTGTTATCGGTACGTACAGAGATTTATGGAGACCTAAAACAGAGCGAACGGCTATGATCGAATACGGCCTAGCAAACGAGAACCTTCGAAAGTTAATCTCGAAGGACGACAGCGGCGCGGCCAGTGGAAACGTACAAAAAGTTAGCGATGGTCTGATGTTCTCTATTCATGGCACCAAACAAAAGATTCAACTTGACAAGATTCTAGAAGATCATGGTTTATACGCACCGTATAATATGAACAATAACCTCAGGTACATAATCACACTCCCAAAAGCAACTGATATTATGGTGGCTCAATCTGGATCAGCTGTTACTGGTTATACGTTGGAGAACCTCGAATTGGAGTACGAAACTATCGAGAGTCAAGAGACGCTGATGAAGTATCATCTCTATACGCATCCGGTAGATCTCTATCATATGAGCACGTCACGCTAATGAAGACTGTGGAGTGGGATAAAGGAATCACACTCGTGAACGAAAATATTAACCTACCAAGAAAGTCAATGAAAGCTATCGTTCTACTCTTCACAAATAAGACAAGAACTGACAGTGAGGAGTTCGTCTACCCAAACATAGAGTCAGTCAAACTCACCATAGAAGGCGTGCCAAATATGGTATACAGTCAAGGAATACCAAAGTCAAGACTATGGGTAGAAGCGAAACGACTATTTGGACGAAAACTAGACTGTGACCAACACATGACTGTCCAAAAGTTTTACAAAGACGGTTTCGCTTTGGTTGTTGACCTTAGATCTATCGAAGATAATGCTAAAGTAGCCACTGGAAAAAAGATCGTGAATACTCAGTCAGGAATACTGATGGAAATCATTAAAAAAGTCACAACAGCGAACGTCATGTGTAGAATATTCATACTCTCCGACGGACTCGTAAACCTTATCAACAACGATCTACAATCAATCCAATACTAAAACATATAGTATTCTATATGAAAACGCCTTTTAACATGCTAATTGTTGGTATGACAGCCTGTGGTAAAACACACTACCTATTGGACATGATAGAGAGAGAATACACTAATCACTTCGAGTACATCATTCTCATATGTCCAACATTTGAATGGAACAAAACGTACACAGAGTGGAAATACTTGAGAGACCCAAACATTATCGCTATTCAGTGTGAGCAAGACAAGGTCGACGTATTTCTTAAATATGTGACTGGTATTTATAAAGGTACCAATTCATTGATAATACTAGACGATTGCGCTGGTGGGCAGGACGTCAAAAACAGAACAAGCGAACTAGTTAAACTAGCCTTTAGCGCTAGACACTACAACCTATCCACAATAGTCATAACACAACAACTAACCTCAATTAGTAAACCATATCGTGAGAACATCTCAAAGTTAGTAACATTCTATAACCCTAACAGAAACGATATGAAAATTATCGTAGACGATTATCTCAATGGAGTCGATAAAGTGGAAATTCAGAAAATAATAAAACAGTTGAAAGACAACGAGTACGCAAGATTGGAGATACTTCTAAGGCATCCATACTCACACGAAATAGTTATTCCGCTAAAACAAAACATATCGTATAGTATAGGACATGCCAAAACGTAAGACAAAAAATCTTGAGACGATTGATGAACTCATCGAAGACATACAAGAAGCAGAACAGGAAGTGATCGACGAACCACAAATCGACACACCACAAGTTGACGACACCCCGCAAACTGACGTGGACAAGAAACGAAACGAACTAAGAAGACTCTCAGAGGACGGTGAGATAGACCAATCCATCGCTTATCTCAAAAAGGCCTCATCTAAAGTTATCAATAAGATCTATGAAGGATGGGAGATAAAAAGAATGGAGAAAGCGAACGTGTTCCTCTGTGATCTTTTGATAAGCAAGTTCGCCCACGCGTTAGGAGGGTTCAACGCCATTGAGTCACCTGAAAAGCTCGAAAACGAGTTGATTACTGACCAGTTACTAAAAAGAGACGTAGAGAAGCTTATATCATACATATCCCCCTACCTCCCTTATTTAGGGTTGCTATCAGGTGGACTGACAACTAGTAAACACGTATTCAGCCACATGGCTAGAGGGGAAATCCCTGAGGGGGAACCCCCGAATGAAGAAGACAGTGCTATCTAATTACAATAATTTACAAAACGACCTAAAGACATGAATATATACTAACTTAATGAGTGTAGAACGTCGGGAGTCAGTGGAGGAAAAGACAGCGAGACTCAACAAAGAGTTGTTATTTATCTACCAGATTAGAGAGATCAAACGACAACTCTTCGCTAAGACTAGCTTAGAACGTGAGGAACTAGACGAGAGGTTTAAACATACTGTACTCGGAAAAAGGATGACCAGTCACGACAGAGAGTTGCAGCTTCTACGTACTAATACTAGAAAAACTATTTTGGGAAACGTGTGTGATGGTTTTCGAGTCTAATTTATTTTTGTTTCATTTAACGAATTTTATTTAACGAAATTTATTTCGTATCGTTTTAATAGTCTCGAAAGTGGTGGTAACAGCGCAAATTTTTCAATTTTAGTTGCGAAGCACGAAAAATTGAAAAATGCGCTGGTAGCCCCACTTTCTATACTACTATAAGTTAGAGAATGAATTTATATTGCTTCCTATAGAGAAGTCTTGTGGCACATGAACAAGTTTTGTGGGTCCGCTATTCCGAATGGTGACGGGAGAATGGGAAATGCCAGTTGTGTCTTTGGTTAACCAACAGAACTGTCATTTCGCATACTTCATAGCCTGCGTAGCGACCCTCTCCTGAAGGCGCAAGCTACATACTTCAATAACGATGCCTTATAATCGGTTATGATTTATTAAGTTCTATTATATTTGAAACTTCTAAAGACAAGTTCCGATTCTGGGTTTATAATGTCAAAAAAGAAACTCCTAATTATTAAATTCATGTTATTCCGTTAAAAATGTTCACATTTATATATATATATATATATTATTATTAACATTATTACTATTATTATCTTCATCATCATCATCATTACTTCCATTATTATCATGCTATATTATAATATTACTATTGTATTCCAGTTATATTTATTTTAATGTAAATAATTATTTGATTCAAATAAACAGTATTTTCTTTTTCTATTTATTTTATCGAGAGTGTTGTAGGGCAAAATTGGATTGTGGGAGTATTACTTCGGACTATAACCCGCAGAGAGTTGCCTCGCAGGCTAGGCATATGACACATGCATAAAAATGAGTTCTACCAGAACTATGAGATTTGACATTTGGTTGCTAAAACATAGAACCTATATACAAACACATTTAGAGCTGTGATGACGTCTGAATACGCGTAGAATAAAATTCAGGCAATTTTACCAAAAATATAATATTCGGGGCAAGTTAACTGCACACCCCGCATGAAAGTGTTTGTTCGTTGTTTCTTACCCGGCAAAGGAGAACACCCCATGATGGAATAATTCTTATTATATGAAATAATTCTTATTAATAATAATTCTTATTATATGGAATAATTAGAATAATTCTTATTATATGGAATATATCGGATGGAATAATTAGTAGTATAGTAAGTGGGGCTGCGGGCCCAGTCAACGCCAACCACGATATAAACGCCAAAACATCACCAAATTTGTGTCGAGCCACAATTCGGCAATGTTTTGGTACTCACGTTTTATAATCGACGTTGGTGAGCTCACAGCGCCAGTCTCTATGCTATTATGGTGATCGTTAGTCAATCTAAACACCCCTCCCACGTTTTCTACTAAGTTGATGCCAAATATTAAAAAAATCACGACTTTCGCTAAACTTTACGCTACTTTAGCCATTTTTTAGGTGCGTTTCAACATTTTCACAAATTTGTCGAATCGCATTTAAAAAAATAGTCGTTTCAACATTTTCACAAATTTGTCAAATCACATTTAAAAAATAGAGAGCGCCGTTTCAACATTTTCACAAATTTGTCAAATCACATTTTCACAAATTTGTCAAATCACATTTAAAAAATAGAGAGCGCCGTTTCAACATTTTCACAAATTTGTCAAATCACATTTTCACAAATTTGTCAAATCACATTTAAAAAAATAGAAAGTGTCGTTTCAAATATTTTCACAAATTTGTCAAATCACATTTTTACAAATTTATGTATCGTAAAAGTGTCTCACGCGTGATAAAATTGCCACCTGTTATGCAAATTAGGTTATTGCCACCTGTTAATAATAGATTAGTCCGTTTGTTCACTATTTTCAGTGTTTGTCGCCTCACTTCTAAAATGGTGATCGTACACATACTTCGACGTTGTGATTCCTCCCGACAACAAGCCCAAGAAAGGCACGTACGGCGTCACAATCGCGACAATGCTCTCGACGTCTTTCTTTAATAGCGGGTCTTTTTGTAGTTCATCATTTAGTTCGTCAGGGTTCTCGCTACAACGTTTTTGTGACCATACGCATAGGAGTCAATACCATTTTCTAAAAGGTATCGTTTATCGTCGAAGCAGGATAGCGATACTTTATTAATTTCATAGCTACCGAGCTGATGTTTGACACTTCTAATGGTCTTCATTGTGTGTCGCAATTGTTTCTGCTCTAGTAGCACACTTTTGTAATCTTCGTGTCTGATCACTTTTTTAATTATATTCTTTCTAATACCTTTAGCAGTTTTCCCACCACCCCCATCCTCTTTCAAATAGCTATACATTTTACTGCGCAACCCGACGAACTCAATAATTGGTGTTCCAGCGCACTCGTCTTTCATCTTGCCAATAACTTTCTTATTCTCTTTGAAAGCGAACGGGTTGTCTGCGGGGTAATCGCTATTGTCAAACTTTTCGCGCTCCTCCATGAAGTCAGAGTAGACGTCGTCAGTTTTGATTGTGTACAACAGACTGTCAGTGTCAGTGAAGTGCAATCTACAGGTGTCGCTAGAGTACTTTTTCATAATATAATTATAGTGAAAATTGTACATCAGCGTTTTGCTCAAGTCTAGTATGCACATACCCACGTATGCAGGTCTATTTAGTGTCAGAGTCTCTTTGGCTTTGTGGACAGCGACTAGATTCTCGCTAAATATCTTGCAAGACACAAACGTAGGCTTTGAGACAAGCTTTTCTAACTTTTTCTCGGTGGTCACTAATCTTACATCCACACGCTTCCTCAAATTCTCCATTGTTTTTCCAAACACACTGTTGTTCATCAACTTGAAGAAGTCCTTCTCGAAAGCGTTCTTAGCCGCAGTTCTCTTGACTGTGTTAAAGTCGATGTACTTGCCCAACCACTTGGACTGGTCAAACTGTAGGACCCTATGAATCTTTTTGATTTTCAATCCAAGATCCATATACAACTGCAGATTTCTATAGTGACACACATACTTTTTTTTGTCCATCAAATTAGTCACCAGCTTCTTCACACCACCAACACTCACGTTAAACTTATTTTTGATTTTTGTGCAGTACTCCGACAACATGTCAACGGTTATCTCCATCTTCTCAGGAGCCAGCGGGTAATCGTTATGCAGGTCGTGCAAATGGGTTGGGTACTCCAAGTCGACCTCGAGCAGTAGACCTTTTTTACTATTGTTGTGATAGTCGTGCAGATTAACTTTTTCTATTTCTTTCTCAGTCAACCACTTGAAGCCGCCCGTGGGTAGACTTCGACTCATTGCCCACCCATACAAGTTGTTGGCGTCAAGGTACATCAAATACTTCGACTCTTGCGCTTTGTCATACCCTTTCATGTACTTATTATTCGCCACGCCATGTCTGTTGCATATGTAGCTCACACCACCACGCATACCTAATTCCACAAACTGGAACATGTCAATGTCGGACAATAATTCGAGTTCCACTCCGGTCATCTTTAGCATGGCGTCCCAAGCCAATCCAGGCGATGTGAAATAGTGACACGGGTCTAGTTTATACTCGCGATGGCATGTCTTTCTAAAGTTCTCGAAAACGTCGGCGAGCAAGAGCACATCACTTTTCAAATACAGGTCGTGATACCCACCCATATTTTCAACGTCGAAGTAGTCCCACACGTCGATGGCGCGCTCGTACATTTCTTCCGTAATGTGCTCGTCATTCAGAATGCTGTAGAAGTCCTTTTTGGATGGTAGCTCGCATTCATCAAATTTTTCAAAGGAGTCCATATAATCATAGGGATAGACCCCCTTTCTTGTCATGAGTGCTAACCCTGTTTCATGAAACACTTCTGACGTGTATTTGAAAGCGTCTCTTGGTAGGTTCTTCACCAAGTTGTCCAAAGAGCTACCCATGAACTGAAAGCTGTCCAAGAACACCAAGTTTTCTCCAAGCATGAACGCCATGTACTTCTCCATGTTGTTCGGTATCACATTTATGTCTTGGCCAAACTTGCCAATCTCCTGCATAATGAAATGGCTATCGTAGCCGCGTAAGTTATGAAAGATCACAGGAATTTTATCAGTCAACTTAAAGTTCACGTTACAATCGCGATGTGCAGACCCTCTGTACTTACCTGACACGTGACAGTGGTCTCTCACTCTAACGTTAGCACCAGTATACTCAACACTGCAAATATGACAACTCTTAGCCTCGTCAAAGTTCTTCTTATCAGCGTCGGTCAGTATCATTTCTTTGTTAAAGTGACTCTCAGATGTCTCTTTACAATATTCGACAATTTCTAACATCTCCCCAATGAACTTGTTGACTGCGTTTTCACCGCGATATACTTTTACTGGCTTACTGTACTCGTTATCGTAGCAACAAACCAGTTTGTACCCATAACCACAGTCAACATGCCTCTGGTAAGCATTTGTGTAGCTACTCTCGCTTGACAGCTTTGTTGTGTGCACCTTCTGTGTGATAGCCTCGAAGTCTGCATACACCACAAATGGTACATTTAATTGTCTGCTAAAATTCTCGTATTTTACTTTCGCGCCTTTTTGTGGCATTTTAATAGCTTGCTTCCCATTAATAACCAAACACACTTCAATATGACTTTCAAGCACGTCCGCACGGGTGAAACACTGCAAACAATACCTACAAAAGTGCTTTCTCGCCTTATGCTCTGTCTGACGGTACATGAATTTGTTAAAATCGCGAATGTACACATAATGCTTGTTGCCCACGTCATTAGTTATCAACAATAGGTCCATATGGTCAGGGTACGCCTCCTTAGAAACGTACACAGGGAATGGCTGCTTATCTTCATACCCAAAAACATTTATGCTAATATCGTTTGCCTTTTCGATCTTGTTGTAGTCTTTGACTGATACTGGGAAGTCAATTCCATCGTAATTCAACTCACCGACATGCCTAGCGTATTTCGACGTTCTATCGGAGTGTTTTCCAACAGGAAACTTATGCGCTAGGTGGCACCATCTAAAGCACTCGTTGTCATCATCGTTATTTACGTTTATCAGACCCTTCATACTGTTGCACAGCTCCTTTGGCAACGCAATGTAGCTACTCCCATGCAAAGTTCTGTAAATAGCGACATTGACGTAGTGCGCATCTATTTTGTCGATAGTCCATCCAGACCCCTCAGATAGCCACCCAGCTATCCGCGTCAAAATCTGTTCCGACCCACGATTGGCGACACCCTCGATGTCATGCTCGTTAATGACGACGAACGTTTCGCTGTTAAAGTAGGCAGTTTTGTATGTGGTCTTATCGAGTTCTAAAACTTTCTCAAAAGTGACCTTGACTGTCTCTACCACTTTCATTCCGTTGGTCTCACCTAGTTCACGTCTCAAAAGGTTAGTGACAGCACTTCTACTACCACTTACCTGATTGATGTCTCTGTCGTCAATTACCTCGACTCCATAAGACCTTGTGAACCCTCTCAGTGCTCGATCCAACAGATGCGTTGACGGTGCGAGGTCTTCGACTACAGGTTGTGTTTCTTGGTCTCTAAAGAAGCCGTGAACGTTGGTCGCTTCATCTGTTAGTGAATTGACAACGGCCGCACTCGTCCTATGCGCCCGTCTTTTTGTCACTGAATTTTTCACAGTCCGACTCATTGGCTTCTATATACACTACACTTGTTTTTTTTTCCTAAACCACTCGTCGTAATAATTGTCGCCACTTTCGCACCATCCCAGCTTTGGGTACACCACCCCAAACAAATTATCGTCGAACAAGTCTTTCACCTTCCCGTCTTTGAGGTCTGACACCTTCTTGAGTGTCTCGACTCGTCTTCTATGACACAACCTAATAATGTAGTATCCATATCTGCTAACGTTTCTACCCTTTATCAAATTGCATGAGTGCAGCACGTTGACAACTTTCAGGAAGTCCTCTTTTATCAACTCAAGGTGCTCACCCTTCACAACGTTCCGTAGTCTTCTCCCCATCCACCAAGACCGTTTGTGAACGCTTTTTAGTCGCGTGAGTCTCATGTCGCTGTAACTCTGAGTGTAGCCCCATTCAGTGTCGCCACACTTTGGACACGCGTACCCACCGCAGTCAGTCACATTTTTCACAACGTCACAATCCGAGCAGTAGTGAATTCTGAAGGTGTCTCCACACTCAATTTGTGTCTCACTCGCGATTTCGTCAATTGTGTAGCCGTAGCTCATCTGCCTCATAAGTTTATCCATCACTCTTATACTACTCCAACATTTTTTTACCGAGTTAGCACCCATACCGCTATTCCACTACCCAAGCCTAGCGCGCTAACAAACAATAATTGGTATTCCTTCATTTCCGCACTCGGTTGGTAGTAATCCGCAATCTTCGGGGACTCAGTGAACACTCGTCCGCTGTACTGTATGGTCATTACACTTCTAAGTTCTTCCAACGCGTGGTTTGTGTCATTGATGTCAGCATTAGCATCAGAGAGCTGTTGTCGCAAACGCTGAATCTGATCTTTTTTAGCGACTTCATTCTCATACCACACTTCTTTCGCACTGGCTAACTGCTCCAACGCATGGTTGTGCCTTTTCATCTCAGCTTCGTAGCCTGAGTGGTTAAACTTTGAAAACATAAAGCCAGCGCCTGCAAAAGCTACTGCATTAAATATCCCTCCAGCCACAACACTCACCATTAACTTACGTTGATTTGAATGGATCTGTCGGTATCCACTTTTTCGATTGTACCCATTTTACTAACAGCGTTCCTGCACCAACAGCTGCAGCAAGTTTCACTGTACCTTTCACTGTCTCTGGTGTTCCTAATGGTTCTCCCAAAGCCTTTTTCGAAATCATACTCACTGCCACAGCACCAGTCGTGACAAGTAGCGCATCGTACAATTCGTTCACAAGTTCTTTTCGATCGATCGCAGTCATATACATTGTCGTGTGTTTTGTTCAAGAATCAAATGTGTCTAACGCTGGACGACGAGTTTTATGACTTTCTGACGCAGGTGCTGGTGTAGCACTCACTTTTTCACTGCTAATTGTGTACCATAGCGAAGCACCAGCGATGATTACACCAAGTGTTCCGACAATGTAACCATAGCTCCACTCACCACCCTGTTCTTCGTTAACTATCATTTCGCGCATTTTCTTTTCTTTCGCAGCTTTCGATATCTCAGCCAACTTTTTACCAGCAGCGACGCGCTTTGGGTCCTTCACCTTAACACTTTTCACATCAGCTGTGATCTTAGCGTCGACAACCGTCTGTGAGTCTTCAACCATCTAATACACTATCACGTGTTATCTTACTCACAGGTGTCTCACAGATGACCTCACAGGTATCTCACAGTTCCAGACCAAACGCACTAAAAAATTAGGATTTTTTCTGGGAGTATAACATAATGACTCAAGTCCAAGACATCGCAGAAGAGATGACTCAAGACCAAGCCCGCCAAGAAGAGGAGATCGACGCAATGCGGAGAATGTCCTTTGTCGATGCGTCTACCCCACAAGGCGCCTCTGGACCCAACGTCTTAAAAGGGTACTCGCAAGTCTTCAAGTTGTGCGACCCCGATCGTAGAAACGAAGAGGTGTCAAGACAATTTGGTACCCAGATTCTCTATACAAAGTTCGCTCATGAGGCTTGGGTCGAGCTTGATGAAGTTAGAGCCAACAAGATGGTTAACGAGCTAGCCAAGGTGATCCCTGTGTGGTGCTACTCATCATTCAAACGTCTTACGTTAGCGAGTAGCCACTACTTGAGCAACCCTTGCGAGTCTGCCGCTACACTACTCGGTAACTACCTCGAAGTGTTCTTGGCGACCCTTCTATGGAAACCATGCTCAACCAAAGCCAAAGCGTGGCTAGAGCTCGCCGCAAACTGTGACGTCAACGTTTGTAGGATGGGGTGTAATGAAATAGTGGGTGCGGGCGATATTATGAGTCACATACTCTCACACACTCACCTGGATTTTGCGCACGGCGGCGCGTCGTACAATTGTTACCCATGTGGTGTGGTTACCAACAACCCAATGCATCGCTCAAGACACGAGAGCTCGAGGTCTCATCTTAAAAACTTGGAGCTTCAGCGGATATTTAACAACGAGCAACAGTTGCCGCAACAGGAGAGAGCGTTTCTCTGGAGGTATAGTAACCATGAAGAAAGTTGGTAAACTAGAAATCGTGATTGGTCCCATGTTTGCAGGAAAAACAACTGAGACTCTTCGCAGGTTAGTCACGTTAAGTAAATCAGGGCTCAAAGTCCTCTACATGAACAACACAGGTGACACTAGGCGAACTGACCACGCGTTCTCCACGCATCGTCGGACCATTGTTGTTGGATCAGACAGTTTACCTGCGAAGTTAATCACCAACCTCCCGAGTTCTTCCGAAGTAACTGACTACGACGTCATAGGAATTGATGAAGGCCATTGGTACTCTGATCTACTCTCAGTTATTCGCGAATACGTTAAAGCTGGCATTCACGTCATTATTTGTGGTCTCATAACAACAGAGCATTTAAAAAGACTTGGTGAGCTCGACACACTGTTCCCAATGGCAGACGACATCACATTTCTAAAAGCGTACTGCGCTGTTTGTCGTGACACTTACGGAACAACTGTTGAAGCGCCATTCAATTGGAGATACAACCCAGGGCCATCATTCGTTGGTGGCGCTGAGCAATATCGCGCAGTGTGCAGACGTCATCATCCTTCCACACAAAATTAAGGGTGTTCTCGGACACCCCACTTTTTAAATTTATACATTGGTCACATGAAGCGTCCAATGTCTCCCGTAGAAACATTTTTTCACACAGTGGTCAGAAGGTTTGTGAAATAAAGAGAGAAAGTTTCGCAAACGTTTTTTACCGAGTTAAAAACGTCTTTAAAAAATGCTAGAACAGCTGTCGCCTCAAACGTCGTCTCAACAACGAGAACGAGTGCTAATTCGACTTATTACTCACTGTCTAAAAAGTCTCTTTACAATAGCGTCTCTCGTGGTTACTCAACGCTGATTTATTTTTAAACTTACGAAAACACTGGGAACACTGAAACCCAACGTCAAAGAGATATTTTATCACCGTGGTAATAGCGTCGTCGTATGAGTCGCACAAGAGTGTTAGATAACCAGCGGATTTATATCTGAGCAACAGAGACTCCTGCTCTTTGGATGTCTTGCCTGTGCCACCTGGGTTCTTGAACTCAATCACGAGCCCGCTGTGCTGTCGGTTTGCATTGGCAATAATCAAGTCAGGCGTTCCACGTTGGTAACCTTTTTTCCACGAATTTATTCTTTTACTTGAAGTGTCTTGATTCTCACCACAAGCGGCTATCAAAATAGCTTCTGGATAATATTTCCTAAGAAAACCGACGACTTTCGTGTGAAGATCGAACTCGGTGATCATTACGAATTGATTGTGTTTGAGACCAACGCTAGCTAAACTTTTTCTAACGCTTGGCAAGACTTCTGAGTGCACCCACCTTCCGAAGTGTTTCGCACGCTCCATTTTACTTGAGAACACCAACGAGTAGACCCCAAGTTCGTTGATAAACGAGGCTTGTTCCATCTTCATTCTACAGTCAGGTTCGACGTGGTCGTTAACTGCATCTTTTGGTCGGGCGTAACCTAGAGCGCTCGCGACTTCTTTTGCTTTGAACCATATTTCACCGTTGTGATTAACCGTCGTGATTTGATGGCCATCGAATAATTGCACTGAGTTGGTTGCCATTACTATAGCCTCGCAAAAAAACTACTCGACATAGGTGTCAGGTTTTTTATAGATCTGGTTTGTTGTGTACCAATGCAGCAAATACGTTTTATTAGTCTTCAGTTTTCTACGTCGTCTGAAAAAGTTTCTAATGTTACGAACCAGTTTTCTAAGCCAACCCATTTTAACTTAGGTCACGTCTCCTACCACTCCTACAGTGTCTAATTCTGCGGGTAACATAATGGGTTCGCCGTAAGTCTTTTTAGACCTCATACCAATCTCAGCGTGGAGCTCGAGAGTAACGTCACCGCGACCAAATGATCCGCCAGCTTTGAACATGTGGTCAGTCGTCTTATTTATCTTATATGTTTCACGAGGTCTCGAAATACATGCTCCCATTTACTTTACACCATATTCCTTCATCATTTCTCCACCCATGATTATGATGTCTCGGTTCGTCATGTAGCCACTCACAATTTTCACACCGTAGAATTCTATCAATGATGGGTACGCATAGGGTGCGAGTGGTATTCTTGGTCGATGTATTCCAAAAATCGTTCCATAGGGTGTGCCTATCTTTTTCATATTTGCTACGAAGTCTGAGTCAGCTGACTTAACGTTATTGACCCTGACATGTGAGTTGCTCATTTGCCAGTGTATTGATATCATATGCATTTTTGTGAGGTCAACACCACTCGGAATAGTGCATATGCTCTCCATTGCTGGGACGCTACCACCATACGCGAGTCCGTTGGTCATACCAGTCTTGTACCCTATGAACTTATCCCACTGACCGTCGTCGTTTGATATAATTGTCTCCCAATTTGATCCAGCGGTGCGAGTAGGTAACCTCACTACGACAAAAATAGAGAGGTCACACCATTGCATACTCGGACAGTTAAAATGGAGACCTGACTCAAGTGGGATTGGTGTTAACACAGGTGATAGAAAACTTTGACTCACACCGCTGATGCCGACAATAGGACCATAAGCTGGGTTGTTTTGCACTAATTTACTTGTTTCACCAATGGCTTTCACTTTGTTTGAACCACTGGTGTGAAATTCCACATTTTTCAAGGCGTGTGTGCTAACGTTGAAGTCGAGCACAACGTTGTAGGACTGACTCTTGAGGAAACCTGACAGCAATTGCTCTAGAGTTCTTTTATTGATAGCGTCTGAGTCATCGACTGGGTCTGCTACGTTTTTTATCGCTGAGCCTTGCATGTCTATTATTCCAGACATCCTCCCACCGGTCGCACTTAACTTAGGATCTTCGTCCAGATGCCTTTTCGTTCTCTTTAGTATTTTATCGTGAGGGTCGTCAGACTCATACCCATAGTTTAGACTCATTACTACTTCAAGGTGTATTTGGTTAACAGATAGCCAGAGACTGCTGAGAACCCTAACACTATCGCCAGCGTTGTCGTGTCTGACTCGCTTGTGACCACTGTTTTTCTCACAGGAAGTGGTGTCACGTTTTCTTGGTAAACTTTTTTAGCCACAGTCGTTGGTACCACCACACTTTCTTGGTGAGCTTTTTTCTTCACGGTTGTTGGTGCTACTACTAAGTGAGTCACCACATTTTCTTGGTGAACTTTTTTAGCCGTAATTGTTGGTGTTGTTGCATTCAAGCTAGTGTTCACCCCAAATTTCATGGACTCTGTAGCAACCTTTAATAAGTTGTTGTACCCAGCGATTTTATTCTTGAGTATCACTAGGTTACTCGGCATTAACCACGTACTTGGTGACACTGCAAGATTTTGGACAACGTTGGTGTCTCTAATCGATTTATTCATGTTGAGAATCCATGTCGACACGTCATACTGTACAACACTGTCAGAAAACAACTTGCGGAATTCTTGTTGGGTTTCTAGACTTCCTGCAGAACCACCAACGACTGATACACGTGTTCTCGCTTGCGCACCAAGTGTGGAGTACACAAAGGCTTCTATGCTCTGGTTTAGATATTGCAGCCCAATGTTGGTAAAGCCATCCGAGAGTCGTGCGACGTATCGTTTGTAATCGTTCTGAACGTCGTTGAGTGTGAAGACTCTGGTCTCACCTAAAGTGCCATCGCTCAGGACTTTACTCTGGTAGTAATGCTTTCTGGGAATCTTGGAAATCTTACCATACAATTCAGAAGCGTTGAATTCTCTACTTATTGATCTCATGGTCTCACCACCCTCCATTCTTCTGAGAAGTCTTCTAATGGTGAAGTACAAATGAAATCTCATCACACTTGTGACCACGGGGTGGACTTCTTGTGACACTGATAGATGTTGTAACGACACTCCACAACAGAAACTCGCGCAATACGTCGCAAACACGATGCGGTAGTAAGATTCGTTGTGATCCCACTCTGATTTTGTCTTTGACGTAGTGACTCGCAAGGTTGGTAGCTTTGACATGAAGTAACTATTTTGGTTAACAAAAACTTTAAAGTTGTTCACTGGATAATTCAACACATTTTCTGTTGGGTAACCATCCCAAAGTCCCCAATGGTTTTTATGACCTTTTGGCAGTGGTTGGATAGTTCCACCACCTTGCCATATTATTGGGAACTTACTATTGTGTAACCACTTCCACATGCTTTTATCATTTTTGAAGGTTGTGCTGGTTATGTCTGTGCTGAGGATGTCGTTGTTTCTGAAATATATGTCGACACTCATGATTTTACCATCTTGCAAAATATTTGGATAGAACTCAAATTTGCTTAAAGTGGCGTGAGGATACTTTTTGATGAGGTCTGCCTTTGCATCGTGTGTAGCCTTTGATGTGTTAGCCATCGCACGTTTGTAGTACTTTCCATAGTACTCACGAAGGGCTTTCTGCATATATAATATACCGTATGTTATACATAATGCGAAAGTTGACGGTATTCATTGAAGACGTAGAAAAAGTTGTGTCCTTTGACAACGCGATAATGGTCACGCACGACAACCCGTGCATTATGGTCAAGACAGCCACTGTGTTTTGGGACTACAATAACATACGAGATGATTTCGACATACTTGCCCCCATGCTGAGCCACCCTTCGAATGATCTTAAAAGCACGATAACGAGTAGGGGGTACGCTAACTTCGACGCGCTGGTCGAAGCAATAAAAGAAACGACTAAAAAACGTGGTAAGGGGGACGTTGAGATAGAGAAAATACCGCTCACAAGTAGATGTAGGATTAAGGCTAGCACTCCAATTAGCCTTGGGCTCGTTGGGCCTCTACTTGGTTTCGCGTTGGGTAGGGTGATTAAGGGTGACTCGAAGTGGTACGTCAGCCCAAACAAGGTCGACATGCTTAGAGGTCTGAAGTACATAGAAATCTTATGTGATATTGTTGAAACTGGGAGCAATGTGGGTATTGACGGGAAGCGAAGCAGTGTGATCACAACGTTGCCAATACCCACTAAACAGTCTTTGAATGGGTCAGTGCAACGTCATGTGGACATCGAGTCTAAGGTGAGTATTAAAAAAGGTGCTTACTCAAGTATGACATTTCGTGTCAAACCAAATAACGACGATCCCAAAATTGGCGCGGTGTTATTGGAACTGTATATTGTGTGAATTATATGGAGCTTGGTGTGGAAACAGAGCAAGGGTTGAGAGACATTTATTATAATCCTAAGACAGGGTTCAGCGGTGTAGAGAGGTTGTATCAAAGTGCGTTGGGAGACGGATTGAAAGTAACTAGAAAAACAGTGAATGAATGGTTGACAGCGCAGGACACCTACACTAGGTACAAACCCATTGTGAGAAGGCATAAATTCCGTGCTACCTTCGTTGGATCTCTTGGTGAAGAGCTCCAAATGGACTTAGTGGACATGAGTAAGTACTCAAAACAGAATGGAGGGTATTATTGGATATTGACAGGCATTGAAATATTGAGTAGATACGCTTTTGGAATTGCAGTTTACAGAAAAGACACTAAGAACATGACTAAGGCTGTTGGAGAGCTATTGAGTGACTTTAAAGATCGGTTTGGAACCGCGCCTAAGTTAGCGCAATTTGATGATGGACTTGAATTCTACAACGTTGGGGTGAAAAGTTTGTTGAAAGAACACGACGTTGAATATTTCAGCACTAAGAGCGATAAAAAGGCTGCTGTTGTAGAGCGTTTTAATAGAAGTCTGAAGAGTATTATGTGGAAGTACTTTTATACCCGTGGAACGTACAAATGGATTGACGTTCTCGACCAGTTTGTAAGCAATTACAATAGCAACGTGAACCGCAGTATTATGATGAAGCCAAAGGATGTCAATAAGTCAAATGAGGGTGAAGTTTGGACCACTTTGTTTGGCCACCAATTTGCAGACAACCCATTGCCAAAGTTTAGAGTTGGCGAGTCAGTGAGAATTAGTAAATACAAGAGTGTGTTCACAAAGGGTTATGAAGCCAACTTCACTGAGGAGCTGTTTAAAGTGGTAAAGGTTATTCGTGGTGATCCGAATGTGTACGAAATTGAGGACGTGAGCGGTGAACAGATTATTGGTAAATTTTATGAACAGGAATTATCGCTGGTCAATAAGAAACATGGTGACGATGTGTACAGAGTTGAAAAGGTGTTGAAAAGAAAGAAAGTCAGAGGAAAGAAGATGGCGCTGGTCAAATGGTTAGGTTATGAGAGCAAACATAATTCGTGGGTACCAGAGAGCGATATTCAAAATGTGAGCTAATGTAATATGACTGAGGGTGGGGAAGGTTTTGACGAGGTCGAGATGGAAATCCTCGGTAAGTACGAAGACATGAGTGGTGAGCGACTAGAAAAGAGGCTCGTCTATTTCGAAAAAGTTAATCGAAGACATAGACGATGAGCACACTGAAGACGGTATGCCGGAAGACGTTCGTGTTAATTACAACGACTATCAAGACCAAGCGAAAAAGATAAGGAGCGAGCTAGACGCGAGACGAGATTGGCAAAAAGAGACGTCATTTATTGACACTGATGATGGTAAGACGGTGACAATAAGGGGAACCAACACAGAAGTCCCCGCAGTGGAGTTTGTTGAGCAGGAGTCATATGGTGACGTCAGTGATGTGAGTATTAGTATAGCTTTCGAAGAGGAGGACGACATCAAGAGAAGACTTGGTGAACTAAAAGCGCACAACAAAAAGGTGATAGAAAACGAAGTAAAAAGAATCAAGCTAATAGGTAAGAAAGTACGTGAGTTGTACAAAAAAAAACTCGGTCGTGATGACGTGTCAAAGGAAATAATCAACAGGTCACAGGTTACGGACTCGGGGTCTATTCTTTTCAAACCGATAAACAAAGATGGTGAGCGTGGGAGCTTTAAACTAATTCTAAAACCTGGGAAAAAAGGTTTGATCTACAGTAAAGGCGCGAGTAGTAAAAACGCTATTGAGCAGTTCAAAAAGTTAGTTAGTCAAATCCCTGAGAATGCAGAAACAACAGTTGTCACAACAGAAGTAATCCCAGACGATTTCCCAGTGATTGAGACAAGAGTGGGCTATGACGACATACCTGGGCTATCACCAGACGAAAACCGCGGGCTGAATGGTGTGCTTAACCCAAGCGATAGCGTGTTGCGTGAATCGAGAATAGGTGACACTGGTGCGTTGCAAATACAAGCAAACCATTTTCAAGAAGCGATAGACAAAGAGGACGAGAGAATAGCAGAGCTTGAGGGAAAAGACACTACGACCGCAGAGAACGAAGAGTACATTGATCTACGCGGAAGAGTGATTGGGCTTACGCAAGCCAGAGACAAAACTTTAGGGCAGCTAGAAATAGAGGAGGTTAGAGAGCGGCAAGAAGTCGACATTGACAGATTTCAGAAATTCAAGGAATGGGCTAAAGAAAATATAGTTGGGTTGAGCGCTGTGGCAATTTCAGTGGCTGGAATTATAACAACTATTATTATCGCTGGTAGGTCTGCTGCTATGAAAGGCGCTATTGCTACGAGGTCGTTCGCACAAGCTGTTAAGAACGCGATAACGAAGATGGGTCCATGGGCTGTCGGGCTGGCTAATTTAGTTTACAATATGTTGACGTTGGGTGCGAAGGGTCTCGCTTGGTTGGCTCAAAATATGTGGGTGCTCGCGGTGGTACTCGCGTGGTTCGCTTATGATTATTACAAGCTAAAACGGTAGCGATAAAACATATGTAAAGGTATATGAACGTCACGTCAGCAGAGTTGAGCCCTGGTTTTAGACGAGCGACCATGGGTGTCATAAAAGGGGCGAGAACGCAACACGTAATCACGTTGAACCCTAATAAAGTCAGTCCTGGCGAGGAACTTTACATTGATATACCGAAGCTTAAGGTTAGTAGCTGTTTGGTGCCTGGGTCGTTGGGTTTAGTGTTCGACTTTAAAAACGCAAACGCCAAAAGCTGGTTCTTGAACAATGTTAGTAAGTTGTTGGTTGAGAAACTGGTTGTGAGACTAGCTGGGGAAACCGTGTATGACAACAATGGGGAAAATTACACTGGTGTCTATCGTGACCTTTGGAAGAGTGTTACTGCGCGAGACCAAATGATTGACTATGGTATTGGTGGTGAGAACTTGAGAAAGTTAATTTCTAAGGATGACAGTGGTGCGACGAGTGGGAACGTCGCTAAAGTTAGTGACGCGTTGATGTTTGGTGTGATTGGGACGAAGCAGCGGATTAAGCTCGGTAAAATCATGAATGACCACGGGTTGTACGCTCCTTTTAGCATGAACAATAACTTGCAGTATGTGATCACACTTCCGAAGGCCGCAGACATCATGGTGGCGCAATCCGGTAGCGCTGTGGGTGGGTACACTCTGGAGAACCTCGAGCTTGAGTACGAAACGATTGATAACCAGGAGCTCGCTGACGAAATAGCGTCGGGCTATGCAAGTGGTCGTAGTTTGTCATATGAGCATGTTACATTGATGAAAACCACCGAATGGGATAAAGGCACGACCATTGTGAACGAAAACATTAATCTACCAAGAAAAAGCATGAAGGCAATTGTGTTGCTATTCACGAATAAGGTGCGAACAGACAGCGAGGAGTTTCTTTACCCAAATATTGAGAATATTAGAGTCACAATCGAAGGTGTGCCAAATAGTGTGTACTCACAGGGTATTCCAAAGTTGAAGTTCTACGCAGAAGCGAAGCGACTGTTTGGGTTGGGTGAAGAACACGCTCAGTTCATGACCATACAGAAGTTCTATAAAGATGGTTTTGCGTTAGTCATCGACTTGAGGAGTGTTCAAGATAATCGCAATGTCGCCACTGGCAAGAACATTGTAAACACACAATCCGGTGTGCTTCTTGAGATCACTAAGAAAGCGACGACTGCGAACGTTATGTGCAGGGTGTTTGTGATAAGTGATGGGTTGGTCAACTTCATGAACAATGGGTTGCAATCAATCCAGTATTAAATCAAACGTGAGTTAATGGAGACTCCGTTTAATATGTTAATCGTTGGTATGACAGCTTGTGGTAAGACGCATTATTTGCTGGAAACATTGGAATCCGAGTATTGTAACAAATTTGACTACATTGTGTTTATTTGCCCCACTTTCGAGTGGAATAAAGCGTATCAAGATTGGAAATATGTGCGCGACCCCGACGTGATAGCGATAGACTGCACACAGGACAGTGTCGACGCTGTTCTCAAGTGTGTAACAAATGTTTTTAAAGGCACTAACACTCTGATTGTGTTGGACGACTGTGCAAGTTCTCAAGATGTCAAGAATAGGACTAGTCAATTGGTCAACTTAGCTTTTAGTGCGCGACATTTTATGTTGAGCGTTATTGTCATCACACAACAACTGACGTCGATCGCAAAACCGTACAGAGAAAACATTAGTAAGCTCGTTTGCTTCTACTGCCCGAGTAGGAGTGATATGAAGGTCGTTATCGACGACTACCTTGGAAACATTAGCAGAGAAAAATCGTCGGCGATTGCGACTGCATTAAAAAATAATAAGTACGCTAGACTAGAAATCTCACTGCGCTATCCATACAGTCACGAAGTTGTTATTCCGCAATAAAATATGGGTATAAGTAATAGCGTGATGGTAAAACGCAAAAGTGAGGAAAATCCTACGATTGAGGAATTAGTTGAGGAGACTGACGACACCCCAACTGTGGAAGACAACATTGACGTTAGGAGATCCGAACTTATTAGACTGTCCGGTGACGGTGTGGTAAGTCAGTCCGAAGCGTACATTAAAAAAGCGTCCGCGAAAGTTATTGATAAGATATGGCGCCAATATGAGTTGAAGAGAATGGAAATCGCAAACGCCTTTCTCACCGACTTGCTAATCAGCAAATTCGCTAACTTACTAGATGGGTTGAACGCTATAGAAAACCCTGACGAACTAAATGATGAACTACAAAAAGACCCGCTATTAAAGAAAGACGTCGAGAGCATTGTCGCGATTGTGACGCCGTACGTGCCTTTCTTGGGCTTGTTGTCGGGAGGAATCACAACGTCGAAGTATGTGTACGATCACCATTTTAGAAGTGAGGCGACAAACACTGAAAATAGTGAACAAACGGACTAATCTATTATTAACAGGTGGCAATAACCTAATTTGCATAACAGGTGGCAATTTTATCACGCGTGAGACACTTTTACGATACATAAATTTGTAAAAATGTGATTTGACAAATTTGTGAAAATATTTGAAACGACACTTTCTATTTTTTTAAATGTGATTTGACAAATTTGTGAAAATGTGATTTGACAAATTTGTGAAAATGTTGAAACGGCGCTCTCTATTTTTTAAATGTGATTTGACAAATTTGTGAAAATGTGATTTGACAAATTTGTGAAAATGTTGAAACGGCGCTCTCTATTTTTTAAATGTGATTTGACAAATTTGTGAAAATGTTGAAACGACTATTTTTTTAAATGCGATTCGACAAATTTGTGAAAATGTTGAAACGCACCTAAAAAATGGCTAAAGTAGCGTAAAGTTTAGCGAAAGTCGTGATTTTTTTAATATTTGGCATCAACTTAGTAGAAAACGTGGGAGGGGTGTTTAGATTGACTAACGATCACCA
Source organism: Chrysogorgia sp. JL179-B06 (assembly GCA_035772405.1). Taxonomy (NCBI): domain Eukaryota; kingdom Metazoa; phylum Cnidaria; class Anthozoa; order Scleralcyonacea; family Chrysogorgiidae; genus Chrysogorgia; species Chrysogorgia sp. JL179-B06. Next base: position 481,461 of record JAYKKM010000494.1, on the reverse strand, counting down.
TAATAGCATAGAGACTGGCGCTGTGAGCTCACCAACGTCGATTATAAAACGTGAGTACCAAAACATTGCCGAATTGTGGCTCGACACAAATTTGGTGATGTTTTGGCGTTTATATCGTGGTTGGCGTTGACTGGGCCCGCAGCCCCACTTACTATACTACTATAATTCTTCACTAAAGCGCCACACGACGAATAATAATGGCGAACTTCTCCTACAACACGCTAAGACATACAAATTTCGCATACTAAACTCGCATTTCAAGAGCAAACGCATACACCAGTCGACTTGGATCAACAGAGGGACGCAAAAAGCGAAACGAATCAACTATATCCTCGCGCGTAAGTTCCTGATGGATCGTGCCACCTCTTGCAGAGTATATACAATGGAGCCACCAAACCATTCACAACTAATCACCGACTACTTATAGCAGTTTTCAAATTTCCGATTCGCGATCGCAAGAAAATGTTGAGCCGACCACCAAAGCCTATTAAACCGAAAGCTGACATGACAGCGCTACGCGATGAGCACGTGGTACGGGCCAAGTACACAAAGAAGCTCGAGGATCTCATCGACCAAGATAATTTGCCCAAATACCTAAATGAACTTAATGAGTACATATCCACGACTGTAAAGATGGGGGTACATGAAATGGTCCCGAAGGTCGTAGTTGCTAAAAAGACAAGACCAGTGTGGGAAGACGACAAACTTTGTGAACTCATGCATAAGCAGTACCATGAAAGACACCACAGGAGAGACGTGAGGCTGATAAAGCTACTAAACTTCACCGAAAGGCGCTTAAAGATAAATTCTACGCCAGGAAAGCAGATGAGATCAACAAGGCGGCCGAATGTCGACAAATCGAACGCGAGTTCGCCCTGGCGAAGACCTACTCGATGCATTCGAAAAAGCCTAAGATGATGATACCTGTGGAGAAGCTGACGGAACACTTCAGAGAACACTTTTGTGCAACGGACTTGGTGGAGCCACCAGAAATTACGAACCCGGGGGAGTTTGGGCTGGGGGATGCTGAGTTTAACATTGATCAGAGTGCACCGACTGAAGCGGAGCTAAAGTATCAGTCATCAGAGTCCTTAATCACTCATATCTTCACTCGCCGCAAGATCCTGGAAGCATGCGTTCGTAGTCGCTTGTGTTATGCAACCCAAGCAATCCTCCCCAACGTAGCTGAACGCTGTAGCTTACTGGCCTGCTGGCATGGTTGTCTCAAAAAATGATAAGAGGGGGATACAGACGAAAGTCGGATCCTCGGAACGAATTCTCGATGGTTTACTCTAACCAGGATCTCCAGCGCATCTTCCATACTCAAAATCTGGAACATTTCATTATCACCCATCATTTGAAATATATTGCGCACATATGTCGTCGCCCAGCGTCAAATTATACGAAGAAACTCTTGTTTTCAGTACCTACGATGCCATATATCCGCGATCATTGGATCCTAATTGGTAAAGAACTCGGTATTGACCCTAGTCGGGCACGTCGCGAAACCCAAAACAAGGCTGAGTTCATTCGTCTGCTCGAGACGCGCTTCCCGCCGTTCAAAGCAGCGAGCGCATCGGAGATATTGGCTCCAGTTATGTGCAACTAAACCGAACCGAATGCGTTGGGAAGATTCACGTATGTAAATAACAGCGAGTTTAAAGTGCCCATGACCCCAAATACGATATTACTGATATATATTCTACACGAAGTAAAAAGTTGAATGACAAAATATTTTATGATTTGAGCTTTGCCTTGATGTTCTAATAAAGGTTTGTTTCAACTGAAATTCTAATGTCACGTCATTTGCGGCATTTGGCTTTCTTTTCTGCTTTCCGTGTAATAGACGGGTTGAGGATTTAAGTGAAAAAGTTGATAACATCTTTACTATAGCAGCCAAGTACATCATCAACGTTTGAGTTAAATTAATTTGCTTTAACAGTAGAATATTGTATCCGAAATGATGCCGTAAATGACGTCACACTAATTAGCATTTCGGACAAATAAACCTTTATAAAACATCAAGGCAAAGCTCAAATCATAAAATATTTTGGTATTCAACTATTTACTTCATGTAGAATCTATATTACTAATATCGTATTTGGGGTCATGGGCACTTTAAGCTTTGTTTGACTTGCCTCGTATTATGGCGTTCCACGAATTTTTAGCTGGGCTCTCATCTTTACAGCCTTTTAGCCAAGCCGCCATCCAGCCATCCTATGGACGGCCACTTTTGAAAAATCAGATTTTTGGATGGCATACAACAACTTACAGGTTTCCCCCTTTCTAATGTTTCTTGATTTCTGTTAGCTGATGTTTATTTTAGTAATATTGTGTAGGTTTTGTTACTAATTTTTGTCAAGAACATGCAGACATGACGATTGATTGTGAGATCGATTTAACATGTATATGCAGTAACATGAAGTAGCAAAAACGTTGTTTAATAAAACCGCTGTTCAAAACGTTCGATAAGCTCACTTGCTCACGGCCATGCACACCAAAATTATTTTGTGGCCACGCCCACCAAAATGTTTGGACGGCCAGTTTTGAAAACCTGGCTAAAAGCCTGAATCTTTATATTACGCTTTCCGCCCGGAAAATCGATTGCCAAGATTGTTATCCCGAACGATTAAATCTAACTATTGCATAGATAATGTGATAATATGGTACCTTAGATAAAATAACAGCCATGGCTAAATCTAACTACAGTATTTCATAAATAATGTAATAATATGATACCTTAGATAAAATAACAGCCATAGCTAAATCTAACTATAGTATTGCATAAATAATGTGATAATATGATACCTTAGATAAAATAACAGCCATAGCTAAATCTAACTACAGTATTTCATAAATAATGTGATAATATGATACCTTGATAAAATAACAGCCATGGCTAAACCTAACTACAGTATTTCATAAATAATGTGATAATATGGTACCTTATAACAGCCATGGCTAAATCTAACTGCAGTATTTCATAAATAATGTAATAATATGATACCTTGATAAAATAACAGCCATGGCTAACTCTAACTACAGTATTTCATAAATAATGTGATATGATACCTTAGATAAAATAACAGCCATGGCTAAATCTAACTATAGTATTGCATAAATAATGTGATAATATGGTACCTTAGATAAAATAACAGCCATGGCTAAATCTAACTACAGTATTGCATAAATAATGTGATAATATGATACCTTAGATAAAATAACAGCCATGGCTAAATCTAGCTACAATATTGCATAAATAATGTGATAATATGGTACCTTAGATAAAATAACAGCCATGGCTAAATCTAACTATAGTATTGCATAAATAATGTGATAATATGGTACCTTGATAAAATAACAGCCATGGCTAAATCTAGCTATAGTATTGCATAAATAATGTGATAATATGATACCTTAGATAAAATAACAGCCATGGCTAAATCTAGCTACAGTATTGCATAAATAATGTGATAATATGGTACCTTAGATAAAATAACAGCCATGGCTAAATCTAACTACAGTATTGCATAAATAATGAGATAATATGGTACCTTGGATCTAATAACAGCCATGGCAAGATTCTCGGAATGTGCAGAAACATACCCAAGCATCATAATTCCAGGAAGACGAACATTACTATGAGAATCACCAATATAATCAATAACAGCTGCCACTCCACCAGAGTTTACTATCAGTTGGGAGAGCTAAACAATTATTAAATACATGAGGTTACAGACGAGATCGAGTTCACTATTAGTTGGGAGAGCTAAACAATTATTAAATACACGTTTAATACAGACGAGATAGAGTTCACTATCAGTTGGGCGAGCTAAACAATTATTAAATACATGAGGTTATACAGACTGGATGGAATTAACAGTAGTGATACCAAATACTGAAAAATTGTTAGTTTTTTATGACAAATCAATGTAAAAGCCAAGAAAATCTTGAAAATATAAAGGTTTTCTAGTTTTACACGACGTTCTATTCTTACACAGAGTTTTCTACAGTGCAGGATTTCCGCAATTCAAAAAGTATTGGTGCCAAAAAATTTCGGTGCCCACAATTTCGCCAAATATACTGTGGCTAAGTTGTTATTTTTGAAAAGATTCTGTCGTGGCAATAGAAGTGTGCTGAACAACTTCCTGATTTGCAAAAAAGTAATCAAATATATAGCATTAAATTATGATCAAACTGGTAATAAAACGTGTTGTGCTGCGTAGGTAGTGAAGAAATACAAATCAAATATCTAAAAAGGTTGATGTACTACCAAAATAATGTGAAGGAGATCAAAGTGTTGTGCTGTGTAGGTAGTGTAGAAATACAAATCAAATATCTAAAAAGGTTGATGTACTACCAAAATAATGTGAAGGAGATCAAAGTGTTGTGCTGTGTAGGTAGTGTAGAAATACAAATCAAATATCTAAAAAGGTTGATGTACTACCAAAATAATGTGAAGGAGATCAAAGTATTGTGCTGTGTAGGTAGTGTAGAAATACAAATCAAATATCTAAAAAGGTTGGTGTACTACCAAAATAATGTGAAGGAGATCAAAGTATTGTGCTGTGTAGGTAGTGTAGAAATACAAATCAAATATCTAAAAAGGTTGATGTACTACCAAAATAATGTGAAGGAGATCAAAGTATTGTGCTGTGTAGGTAGTGTAGAAATACAAATCAAATACTATAAAAGGTTGGTGTACTACCAAAATAATGTGAAGAGATCAAAGTATTGTGCTGTGTAGGTAGTGTAGACTGAAATACAAATCAAATATCTAAAAAGGTTGGTGTACTTCCAAAATAATGTGAAGGAGATCAAAGTATTGTGCTGTGTAGGTAGTGTAGAAATACAAATCAAATACTATAAAAGGTTGGTGTACTACCAAAATAATGTGAAGGAGATCAAAGTATTGTGCTGTGTAGGTAGTGTAGAAATACAAATCAAATATCTAAAAATGTTGGTGTACTACCAAAATAATGTGAAGGAGATCAAAGTATTGTGCTGTGTAGGTAGTGTAGAAATACAAATAAAATATCTAAAAAGGTTGGTGTACTACCAAAATAATGTGAAGGAGATCAAAGTGTTGTGCTGTGTAGGTAGTGTAGAAATACAAATCAAATATCTAAAAAGGTTGGTGTACTACCAAAATAATGTGAAGGAGATCAAAGTGTTGTGCTGTGTAGGTAGTGTAGAAATACAAATAAAATATCTAAAAAGGTTGGTGTACTACCAAAATAATGTGAAGGAGATCAAAGTGTTGTGCTGTGTAGGTAGTGTAGAAATACAAATCAAACACTATAAAAGGTTGATGTACTACCAAAATAATGTGAAGGAGATCAAAGTGTTGTGCTGTGTAGGTAGTGTAGAAATACAAATCAAATATCTAAAAAGGTTGGTGTACTACCAAAATAATGTGAAGGAGATCAAAGTGTTGTGCTGTGTAGGTAGTGTAGAAATACAAATCAAATACTATAAAAGGTTGGTGTACTTCCAAAATAATGTGAAGGAGATCAAAGTATTGTGCTGTGTAGGTAGTGAAGAAATACAAATCAAATATCTAAAAATGTTGGTGTACTAACAAAATAGTGTGTAAGTAGTCTAACGTTTCGAGCGAAGGCCCTTCGTTAGAGAGTGAAATGTAAAGTGAAACGTTACACTCTCTGACGAAGGGCCTTCGCTCAAAACGTTAGACTACTTACACTCTATATCGGCAATACATCAACCTTATTAGATATTTCATTTGTATCATCAAACCAACTTGTCAATGTGAAGAAATGAATTTGGACCTCTTCTATTGCAACAACCAGGCTTTTATTGAAAAATCAGATTTTTGGACGGTCACTTTTCGTGTGGACGGCCATGGACGGCCTATAAGCAAAATATTTTCCTCAAACAACAACTTACAGGTTCCTCCCTTCGTGATGTTTCTTAATCCCTCTTAGCTAATAAGTTTGGCAAGCTCACTACAGTATATTTTCCTTTAATACAGCACAGTTCATTAATTGTTAATAACGAATGAGTTCGACATTACGATTCTAGAGCATTAGAATAGTAATGTTTTCTTTTATGTGGTCTCTAACTAAACTTCAAGCATAGTTTTCACCCCTCAAAGTCAAGGAAAATGCGTTCAGATATCTCATATTAGTCCCACGTGGCCACGCCTACCAATTTTTGGATGGCCAGTTTTGAAATAGGGCCCATGGTGTCGTGGTCACTGTTGAATGTCGTAGTGTATGTGTTTATGTAAATAAGTTAGACGTATATATGGATGTGTCTTAGAGAATAAAGTTAGTTATTGTTTGCTCTTGAACGTGTACGAGGATGGGACACAATTTTATTTAATTTAATTTTGTTTTAGGTTTTTTTCTAGGTGAAGTCAAATAAAAAAATAAAAAAGGAATCCTTGTTGAAAGCCGCATATGATATGCTCAACAAATCAGCATATAATGTACCAAGAGAACAGCATTGAGACATTAGCAACATTAATGCAACAACTGTAGCTGCTACCATGAAACCTGTCTGCTTGAAAGCTATACAATTCTTTATAATAAACACTTACTACACAATAGCCTATATAAAGAAGTTAAAACATCTTGGGATAAGTAGTTACATAAGATATCCAAAAAGGTGGGAATCAATGTTTAAAAATGATCTTTACCTCAGGAGTATGTTTCGCAATTTCTCGAATGAGCGTAGCTACATTTTTCCTCACGTACTCATCACTATCTAAGAAAAAATTGAAAAATAATATGTGCGTTATTTCGAAGAATTTGACAGAGGTAAAATAAGAATATACTACTTACCTTTTAAGCAGGTCAAAACAGCGGGAAATATCTCTGCTTCCACCACCATTTCTGCTAAATCAACAGAGTGTTTAGCAATCTGACTAAGAGCTGAAAATACTTGACGCTGTGAAAAAATAAACAACATCATTTGAAAGTCATTCGATAAAACATACATTTATCATTAACTTTGTTGTCTTCGTCACCATCCCCATCATTAACATCATCACCACCTGATCACCATCATCATCTGATCATCCGATCATCATCATCCGATCACTGATCACCATCCGATCACTGATCACCATTATAATCACCACGATCATCATCACCATCATAACCACCATCATCATCACCATCATAATCACTACCATCATAATCACCACCATCATCATCATCATAATCACCACCATCATCATCACCATCATAATCACCACCATCATAATCACCACCATCATCATAATCACCACCATCATCATCATAATCACCATCATAATCACCACCATCATAATTATTACCACCATCATAATCACCACCATCATAATTATCACCACCATCATAATCACCATCAATCATCACCAGCAATCATCACCAGCAACACCATAATAATTATCACCATCAACAAGACACCCGGCTGTTGAAACTATAATATAATACAGCACAATACGAATTAAGGTTGTAAATGATAGACCGATTGCAAATATGGCGGGGATGTCATGAAAACGAGGCTTTTCGGTGGCATAAATACAGTTGAAATCCTCTTGAACAAATAACATCCAACCATAGGCTTACCTTTAGTTTGGCATCTGGATTGAGAATCATCTGAGCAAGATGAGCAATTGCTCCGGCATCAACAACTGTCTGAGCTAACTGAATAGAAAAGAGGAGGAAAACGTAGCAGAAACAGTTCCAACAACAAAAAACATGTTAACACAAGAGAGACGTTCCAACCCCCCCCCCCCTCCCCCTATGGATGAGCCTTACCGAAAATTTTATCTTATAAGAGTCGGACATCGCACAATTACCCTGTAGGAATCGTCATTATCAGACCTTGTTTATATAGCGATAAAATACATTTTTTTAAATAAAAATATTAATCAACCAATGTTCTTTCAAAAAATATCACAAGAGTAAGGGAATAAAACATAGAGAAAGTTGGAGAAGCCTGAATCAGTGTCATCCGTCTCAACTCAACTGTAGGAATCAGGTTGAATATCAAATATTGACCTGTAGGAATCAGGTTGAATATCAAATATTGACCTGCAGGAATCAGGTTGAATATCAAATATTGACCTGTAGGAATCACGTTGAATATCAAATGTTGACCTGTAGGAATCAGGTTGAATATCAAATGTTGACCTGTAGTTATCAGGTTGAATATCAAATATTGACCTGTAGGAATGGGTTGAATATAAAATGTTGACCTGTAGGAATGGGTTGAATATCAAATGTTGACCTGTAGGAATGGGTTGAATATCAAATGTGACCTGTAGGAATCAGGTTGAATATCAAATATTGACCTGTAGGAATCAGGTTGAATATCAAATGTTGACCTGTAGGAATGAGTTGAATATCAAATATTGACCTGTAGGAATGGGTTGAATATCAAATGTTGACCTGTAGTGGTTGAATATCAAATATTGACCTGTAGGAATGGGGTTGAATATCAAATGTTGACCTGTAATGGATTGAATATCAAATGTTGACCTATAGGAATAGGTTGAATATCAAATATTGACCTGTAGGAATGGGTTGAATATAAAATATTGACCTGTAGGAATGGATTGAATATCAAATGTTGACCTGTAGGAATGGGTTGAATATCAAATGTGACCTGTAGGAATCAGGTTGAATATCAAATATTGACCTGTAGGAATCAGGTTGAATATCAAATGTTGTTCTGTAGGAATGAGTTGAATATCAAATATTGACCTGTAGGAATGGGTTGAATATCAAATGTTGACCTGTAGGAATCAGGTTGAATATCAAATATTGACCTGTAGGGATCAGGTTGAATATCAAATGTTGACCTGTAGTGGTTGAATATCAAATATTGACCTGTAGGAATGGGGTTGAATATCAAATGTTGACCTGTAAGAATCAGGTTGAATATCAAATGTTGACCTGTGGGAATGGGTTGAATATCAAATGTTGACCTGTAGGAATCAGGTTGAATATCAAATGTTGACCTGTAGGAATCGGTTGAATATCAAATGTTGACCTGTAGGAATGGGTTGAATATCAAATGTTGACCTGTAGGAATCAGGTTGAATATCAAATATTGACCTGTAGATGGGTTGAATATCAAATGTTGACCTGTAGGAATGGGTTGAATATCAAATGTTTTATTTATTTATTTTTTATTTATTTTAAAAATCTTTTGCCAGGAGACAACCTCACTCTCAAGTGATTTTCAGGAAGGTCCTGGATTTACAAAGTTATAAAAATACAAGATAACATTTTTTTTTAAATAGATACTAAAAAATTTTTTAAAAAATTTTTAAAAAAAAAAGATTGTAAAATTAAATAAGTTTTATAAAAGTTTCAATGTTAGTAGTGTTTCTTATGTTCTCAGGAAGAAGATTCCAATCTTTCACTGCATGGAAACAAAGACGTTGTTGACCCCATAAACATCGAGAGGCAGGCTTACAAATATCATTTTTATGCCTAGTATTGTATTCATGCTTGTCACTAATAAAAGTAAAATCAAAATCCCAGTCAATTAGGCCATTTAAACACTTAAAAATAAATAAAATACGGTGCTGTCGGCGTCTCTCTGACAATGGCCACCATCTCAGTTCTTCCAGAGCCTCTGTAGCAGACGAATGCTTAGGATTGTCAAGGATGATTTTAGCCGCTCTTGTGTGCAAAATCTGGAGATTTTTCATCAGAGTTAAGTTGTTTTTGTCGCCCCAAACCACATCGCCATAATCAAAGATGGGAAAGATCATTGTTTTAACATAGAGCTCTCTAACATGCATGGGAAGTAAGTGCTTTACTCCACTTAATAGACCTAAGCGCTTTCTCACTTTACTTGTAATGTAGTCCATATGGTCGCTCCAAGTTAAGTTTTCATTAATAACTATGCCTAAATACTTATACGAACTTTCCCCTGTCGATATCTTTGTCGTATACCGAAGGCTGAAAGATTCAAAGGATGCTAATCTTCGAGATCCACCAATGAACATAAACTTCGTTTTAGTATAATTTAGTGTTAGCTTGTTATCATACAACCACTGTGCAACCAACGCCAGATCTTCATTAAGCATATTCTCTAAATCATGGCTAGATTTAGAGGAGCAGTGCAGGGCAGTATCGTCAGCAAATAACGTAACGGAAGCATGTTTCAGACACTTAGGTAGGTCATTAATGTAAATAGAGAACAATAGGGGACCAAGAATAGATCTCTGTGGCACTCCAACAGAAATTTTCCGACTACTTGACGAAGTTTGACCAATGACTGTACATTGTTGGCGGCAAGTTAAATATGACTGGAACCAAGCCAAACTCGTTCCAGAAACTCCCAAGTTCTTCAATTTCCGAATTAAGACGATGTGATTTACGGTGTCAAACGCTTTTTTTAAATCAATTAAAATAACTCCATTTATCAAACCATTATCCATATTTGAAAGCAATTTATCATTAAATTGAGCCAATGCAAGGGTGATAGAACGGCCACGTCTAAAGCCAAACTGACTTGGAGCCAAAAGATCACGAGAAACTAGGAAATCGTAAAGCTGTGTATGAGCAGCTCTTTCTATCACTTTACTGACTGTGGGAAGTATGGATATAGGTCGATAATTATCCTTATTTGTTCGATCCCCTTGTTTGAAAAGTGCGACGACTTTGGCACATTTCCACATAGAAGGGAAAACCCCAAGTTCTAACGAGCGATTTATAATACGTGTTGAACTGTAGGAATGTGTTGAATATCAAATGTTGATCTGTAGGAATGGGTTGAATATCAAATATTGACCTGTAGGAATCAAGTTGAATATCAAATATTGACCTGTAAGAATCAGGTTGAATATCAAATGTTGACCTGTAGGAATGGGTTGAATATCAAATGTTGACCTGTAGGAATCAGGTTGAATCTCAAATATTGACCTGTAGGAATGGGTTGAATATCAAATGTTGACCTGTAGGAATGGGTTGAATATCAAATGTTGACCTGCAGGAATCAGGTTGAATATCAAATATTGACCTGTAATGGCTTGAATATCAAATGTTGACCTATAGGAATGGGTTGAATATCAAATATTGACCTGTAGGAATGGGTTGAATATCAAATGTTGACCTGTAGGAATCAGGTTGAATATCAAATGTTGACCTGTAGGAATGGGTTGAATATCAAATGTTGACCTGTAGGAATGGGTTGAATATCAAATGTTGACCTGTAGGAATGGGTTGAATATAAAATATTGACCTGTAGGAATCGGGTTGAATATCAAATGTTGACCTGTAGGAATGGGTTGAATATCAAATATTGACCTGTAGGAATGGGTTGAATATCAAATGTTGACCTGTAGGAATCAGGTTGAATATCAAATGTTGACCTGTAGGAATGGGTTGAATATCAAATGTTGACCTGCAGGAATCAGGTTAAATATCAAATGTTAACCTGCAGGAATCAGGTTGAATATCAAATGTTGACCTGTAGGAATAGGCTAATTATCAAATATTGACCTATAGAAATCGGCTCATATAATAAATGGAACATCCCATAATACATGTTAGTGCAAAACACTTATCTATTTTTAAAGCAGTGTTTCAAGCAGTTTTTACCTCTGGCGAATGTTTACAAATATCACTAAGACCAGAGGCAGCAATTCTTTTGAGAGAAAGTTCTGGTTCTTGAATACATAAAACCAACAAAGGAACAGCACCAGCATCTACGACTGCCTGGGATAAATCTGACAAAAATAATATTTCTTCTAAATAAACAATCTTTATCTTCTATTTATCTAGAACCAATAAACCATTTTCAAGATCATGCATACACGCGTTTTTAGTTTATTAGATTTATCACTCTTAGGTGAACGGAATACCCCAACGGGATAGAAGCCCAATTGATAGGGGTTCCGGAGGGCCTACGATTTAAGGTGGTTATCCGAGAAGACCCGAAAGTCTTACCATTTGCTAGTATTATTGCAAATAAAGGCAGCACTTTCACCTCAATTATTTTAAGACCCTGAGAGGGGTGGTCTGACTCAGGATTTGAACCTGTGTCTCCCAGCTACACTAAACCTCACACACTAGGGTGCAACGGATAATTTGTTTTGACAGTTTTACAAGGCGTATTAAATTTGTGTTAATTCAAATATAATAAAAATAGACATCAATACAACAAAACAGCAATATTGAACTTGTTTACTGTTGCAGTATTGTTGGTTATGGTTAACTATCTTCTTAAACAGACAAAAGATATCAACTTGCAAAAAACTAAGTTCAGCAAGTAACAACTACTACGTTTTAACGGATATGTTTACGTTTCAAACGTGCAAGTTTGTCACTGACTTCCTTGACAGTTCCCACGTACATTACAATAGACGAAGGCTCATATACCAAGTTGACTTAGACCAAGTTGGATTAATCATTTCATTTTCAATTTTTCATAGTTTAATACTATTTATACTTGCAAACTACAGTGCTATTTGAAACTGCAGTTATAACATTGTTATTGGTATAACTGCAGGCTCAAACCCGAATTGAAGCATGGATTAGTGATTTTCAATTCATCAAATCAAATTTCGGTCACAATGCAGGTTATAGCCCAGAAACTACTCAAAGTCTCAAATTATGGCTATATTCAACAATTCTACCTGAAAAGAAGGACTGCGCCTTGTATAAGAAAATATCCGGTATCTGAAAATATCCTTTTTTTCAACTATCCGGCAAATCCGATATCCGGATAGTAAAAAGCACTATCCGGTGCACCCCTAACCTACACACTATTTTTGTGATATGCACTGCCTACGCAGCATAACACTTAGTTTATATTATATTTAATTAAGAATGTTAATTTACAATATAAGTAAAATAATAATACAGTATTTTTTATTGTTTTATAAAGCTTCATGTACACTTGATATCCTCATGACAGACCACATGCAGCCCACACTATTGTTGGCTATATATTTGAATATATTATATTTAAATATATTATATATTATGAACCTGCATTATGTCTTGCTATATAGCCTAGTGCCCAGGCTGCCGCCTCTTTAACCCCTGGGTCAAATTCTTCCAGACATATTACTAATGCATCCAGTGCACCGCAATCAACTACTGCCTAGAAAATTAGAAAACAAACATAAAATAAAACTCTCTCTGATGCTTTCTCATGTTAAACACAACGTGATATATATTAAAAATTGGCATTTGTTTGAATAGATATTTTAGCTGACGTTTCATATAAATATCCCGGATTCCAAACCCAAATTAATTATAAGTAATAGCATAAAAAGAGGTGCATTAGCTATTAAACGTCCCGCTCGATTAGGGTCATTTAGTAAAATTTTACTAAATGACGCGAATTGAGCGGGACGTTTAATGGTTAATGCACCTCTTTTTATGCTATTGCTTTGTAATATAATGTTTGCGGGTATATTTCTTTTGTTCTTTCGTAATCGTACCTCCGTTGGCGTCAAACCGGGTATGATTAGTTCTATATATAATGAGGTATATTAGTTGTTAATGGCACTGTGAGAACAAAAGAAATACCCGCAAACATATATTACTTATAATAATAAGTAACATGACTTGAGGGAAATTAGCGATTAAATTTCCCCGCAGCCGAGGGAAGATTTGTGAAAGTCCGAGGACGAAGCCCGAGGACTTTTACAAATCTTCCCGAGGCGAAGGGGAAATTTAATCGCTAATTTCCCTCAAGTCATGTTATCACTTTGTAATACTATGATCGCCGAGGAAAACTTTGAGAACATTACCGACGGGCGACGGCATATTTACTGTTTAGTGGAAAGCAAAGGATTTCTTTGTCTACTATTCCCGTGCATGTTAATGAGGGAAAATTAGTAGACAAAGAAATCCCTTGTCTTCCACTAAATTTCCCGCTTGCCATATCATATGCACGCGGGAAATTTAGAAGACAAAGGAAAAAATTCCCTCTTGCATGAGCCTCGGAGAACAAAAGAATCCGAGGCGATCATGTTAATACCCAATTAATAATTCTTACCCTAATCCAACTCTCACGATAATGCTTTATTTCAGAATACTGAGCTGATTTTAATTTAGTATCTTAGCAGACGTGTATTACGCATTATCAGTATGCATGACGTCATCTCGGGAATTTATAAGAAACTTCATCTGATATAACATTGTGATATAGACAGTGGTCCCCAAGACCGTTCTCGTGAAAAGTATAAATCGGGGAGAAAATTGAGGGGGATAGATGTTCTAAGCAACAAGTCAACTCCAATTATCAAATTTCAAAAACATATCGATGAGCAACTCACAGGTATCTGACAATTCGCGTGGGCTTCGGCATAGACGGAAAATCCAGCATAAATCTTGACGCGTATTATGCGATGTTCTGATTTAGTAATAACAACATTTTGCGATTTATGACCTTCAGATTACTTTTAAAAACTCGCCTCAGAATACAGGAAATGGTGTTTCAGAGACCCTAGAAATCAAACATTTTCCAGACCCCCTAGAATACTCGCGCTTTGGACAACGTGAACATCCCCCCGGCTACGCCACTGGTGGTAAAAAGTGAATAAAGGTACTTAGTACAAATTTACAAGTGATTTATATCACAAATCTTCAATTTTCATTGCCTATTGCAGGAGTTACTATCCGCTGATAGAAACCTCAGGGATAGAAGTCGCGTGTTTTCGAAAGAATATTTACAATTACGAAATATGTGAAATAAAAGTTATTTCTTGGGTTAGAAACTTCTACTAAAACAGTTAGACAACTCGCCCTCGTTTTCAATGAGCAACATACACTCTGCTTATAGCCTAGTTGACTATCTTCTCATAGAGAACTCGAGCTCGTTGTAAAAAAGTGGCAAGAAAATGACAAAACATTGGCAAAAAAGTACGAAAATGTGCCACGGCCCACATAAATAATATTAACATGGAATGCATCAAATTTCATTGTTATATATCTGGGTTTTCTCTGGGTATAACTTTATTGGTTGAGTTCTGATCACATGGCCTTCAGTAAATTACAATATGTAAAACTTGTTGGCTGTGCAGGCTACAACAGTAGCTGAAGAAAGTAAAATTGTTGTTTGATGAACTTGTTCAATGTTTTTTTCACCGTCACTATATAACAAAACACTTCATTCATGATCCTTTGGGAAATAATTTGTTTTGGTTTTCCCTCGAGTCTCGATGTTTCCCTCGAGTTCGTCGAGACTCTTGGGTAAACAAAACTAACTATTTCCATCGTGATTAAACATTAAGTGTATGTTTCAACGATTACTGCTTCATGATGTTATTAATTCCACAGTACTACGTACAGCTATTCAGTACATTACGTAGTTTCATTTATGTAATTTAAGAGAATAATTTTCGGAGCTTTTCTGACTAATTTTTTACACATCATGTACACATGAAAGTAAAAAACTCAAATTTACTACAAAATTTCTCGACTTGTGCACGTTTTGCGGACCTATTTTTAACAATAATGAACGCTTATATCCTACTTTTATTTGATCTTAACGCATACTTTTTAAATAATAACCAATACTTTTTAATGATAAACTGATACAAAATGAATTACTTTGAATGGAACAATCAGTAAATATACCTGTGCTAATTCTGGTGAATGTTTTGCAACAGCACGAAGAACAAATGCAGCAGCTTTTTTGTAGAATCTCTAGAAAAACACATGTAGAATATTAAAAAAACGGCCTGTGTGTTGATCAGTTTACAGGTTTGTATGTTGATCAGTTTACAGGCCTGTATGTTGATCAGTTTACAGGCCTGTATGTTGGTCAGTTTACAGGCCTGTATGTTGGTCAGTTTGCAGATCTGTATGTTGATCAGTTTGCAGGCCTGTATGTTGATCAGTTTACACGCCTGTATGTTGATCAGTTTGTAGGCCTGTATGTTGAACAGTTTGCAGGCCTGTATGTTGATCAGTTTGCAGATCTGTATGTTGATCAGTTTGCAGGTCTGTCTGTTGATCAGTTTGCAGGCCTGTATGTTGATCAGTTTGCAGGCCTGTATGTTGATCAGTTTACAGATCTGTATGTTGATCAGTTTGCAGGTCTGTATGTTGATCAGTTTGTAGGCCTGTATGTTGATCAGTTTGCAGGCCTGTATGTTGATCAGTTTGTAGGCATGTATGTTGATCAGTTTGCGGGCCTGTATGTTGATCAGTTTGTAGGTCTGTATGTTGATCAGTTTGTAGGTATGTATGTTGATCAGTTTGTAGGCCTGTATGTTGATCAGTTTGCAGGCCTGTATGTTGATCAGTTTGTAGGTCTGTATGTTGATCAGTTTGTAGGTCTGTATGTTGATCAGTTTGTAGGTCTGTATGTTGATCAGTTTGTAGGTCTGTATGTTGATCAGTTTGCAGGCCTGTATGTTGATCAGTTTGTAGGCCTGTATGTTGATCAGTTTGTAGGTTTGTATGTTGATCAGTTTACAGACCTGTATGTTGATCAGTTTGCAGGCTGTATGTTGATCAGTTTACAGATCTGTATGTTGATCAGTTTGTAGGCCTGTATGTTGATCAGTTTGCAGGCTGTATGTTGATCAGTTTACAGGCCTGTATGTTGATCAGTTTGTAGGCCTGTATGTTGATCAGTTTGTAGGCCTGCATGTTGATCAATTTGTAGGCCTGTATGTTGATCAGTTTGCAGGCTGTATGTTGATCAGTTTACAGATCTGTATGTTGATCAGTTTGTAGGCCTGCATGTTGATCAATTTCTAGGTATGTATGTTGATCAGTTTGTAGGCCTGTATGTTGATCAGTTTGTAGGCCTGTATGTCGATCAGTTTGTAGGTCTGTATGTTGATCAGTTTGTAGGCCTGTATGTTGATCAGTTTGTAGGCCTGTATGTCGATCAGTTTGTAGGTCTGTATGTTGATCAGTTTGTAGGTCTGTATGTTGATCAGTTTGTAGGCCTGTATGTTGATCAGTTTGTAGGCCTATATGTTGATCAGTTTGTAGGCCTGTATGTTGATCAGTTTGTAGGCCTGTGTGTTGATCAGTTTGTAATGTTGATCAGTTTGCAGGTCTGTATATTGAAGACGGCCGGTATTTATTTAAGAATATTTATACATGGTAACCACGTCAGTCCACATATAGGTCTGTTTTTCAAGGGGCCGTGTGTTATGTAATAGATCAAACACGAGAAGTAGGTTGAAAAACGATGCGATAGCCGAGTTTTTTAACCGAATTCGAGGTGACTGGATAGAGGATGGGATGGAGGATAGAGGACGAGAACACATCTCTAACGAATCAGTATTTTAAGAGAAATTTGAGGTGGAAATTGTCAAAATCTTATGCCAATTAAGACCTGCAGGTATCCAGTTGTCCGTCTCGGTACTGATTTCCTTTGTTTTCGGCTCATGAATTATTAATGATTTGAGATTTACAGAGAAGAATGTAAAAAATGTTAAAAACTAACCAAATAGTAAATGAGAATCTAAAATTAGATATATAACAAGTGATTTGAAAAAATATGTACAATAAATTACAGTATGACTTTCTTATAGATAATTGTTTTCGTGATTTAAGTTCCACAATATGGCACCTCGATACCCGAACGTTCGTTTCATCGCATTAGTGTTAGGCTTGGGGAGCATTAGAGTATTGTTGTTACTCCTCAAATCGTAACAGTGCCGATTAGATAACATGAAAAAGTCGCTGAGATTTGAATCTCCACTAATATTTTTATTAGCTAAGGGGAAGAGCTGTTCATCCCTTCTAATAATAATAATAATAATAATAATAATAACAACTTTATTTACCCTGGTAAAAAACAAACCTATTTTTAAGCGTTTCCCATCCCAATTTAGATAACATTTCTGTTGCCGATGAGTAATATTACTGTCACCGATTATAACCCGAGCAGCCTACACATGAATGAATACTACAGCTACACATGAATTAATAACATGAAAAGCGCCATCATGAACACACGCCCTTATATGACTTCCTTTACGGAAACTGCCTTACAATACATTGGTATGACGGCAAATACTTTCAAAGAACGTACAGAAACCACATTAAATCTTTCAAAGACAAGACGTACAGTAACGAAACTGAATCGGCCTTTTAAAATCGATTGGTCAGTGGTAAAACACGCATGCAACAGTATACAGAGGTGGAGGGAAACGCTGTAATTTATGCCTCGACGAGAAGCTCCACTTCATGAAAGCCCATAAACAAACTTTACTTAACAAAAGATCGGAACTTGTTTCAAAATGCCGCGCAGCGCGAAGAAAAAGTGATGACTCATCAAGCCTCCCACGCACTATGATAGTCAGTTTTACTGTCATGGTCTTGCAGGTTTCATGATATTAGTCTATAGAACAACTTCCTACTCTACTTTGCATTAACTGGATTGCAGATAGTTTTTTACTTATAATCCTAAAACAATTTTCCAACTAAAACTAAATTTTTCATAATGACGTAATGGACATGAGTGGGATTTGCACACCTTTGGGATTCCGATCCACTAATTACTCTGCCAAGGGTTCCGTTTTCATCTCGCGACGTTAAAATTGGAATCGGTTAAGTTAAAGGGATATGGCAATAAAAATTATTTTTGCTTTTCAAACAAACGGTCATACGAGGGTAATCCAAGTGAAAAAACTACTCTGCTGCAAAACATCATCACTAATTTCCACAAATAAAAATCTTGTTATCCACCATCTTGTTTTAATACCTTACCTAATTAACATGACGTCACAAGCAGGGTAAACATGATGAAACATTCCAATTTCTGGTACCTGAATTTATGTGGTATATTTTTAAAAGTATTGTGGTTCAATTGAGAAAGAAAAACATCCACAAAAATCAAGTTTTAGACCTATATACGTGAAATTATGGCTGTCTAAAGTTTTCGCTTTACCCTGCTTGTGACGTCACACGCATATCGAAAAATTATCCAAGATGGCGGATCATGGTGGAAAACAGGAATGTCTTTTGTCGAAATTAGTGATGTTGTTTTGCACAAGAGTCGTTTTGTTTACTTGGATTACCCTGTGAAGGCAATTTGCTAATCAGAAAGGCAAAAATAATTTTTATTGCCATAAAACCCCTTTAATTATTAGTGTAGGATATAAAATCATGATGCAAAATGTTCATGTTATCTTGATAGGAATCAATTCTGAAATTTTTATTAATAAAAAGTTTCCATGTTTCCAACTTACATTTTGTTCAGCAAGTGAATAAACCAATTGAGGAAGTATGTCTCCTTTAACAACAGCTTCAGCAAGATCATCATTATAATTAGCCAACTTCCCAAGAGCTAAAGCTGCTGTTTGTTGAATAGTTGGTACAACATCTAACAACAATGGTCTGAGAAGTGACATAACACCTAATAAAAGACAATTTTAAGATATTATTTTGAAATTAGTTAATTAAGACAGAATTACCAAGACATTGTATGCAGTAATTGGAAAATATATAATTATATGCTGAGACGCTCTGACAGTCGGTCGTTACTTTCCCACAATGGACCAGTCCGGATTACGGGTTTTGACGATAAATTACTTGTTATAACAATAACAAAAATGTTTTTGAAAAGCCAAAAACTAAGTCATGAATGAACCACTATCTGAGGATGAACACTCAGAAAGTCAGTTTTACTATCCTGAAAACTGCAATTACGACGACGAAAACAACAAAAATGCCAGTGAAGTCTTCCCGTTGCAAAACAGCAAAGACGAAATAGACAACTTCGTATCGGGCCAACAAAGTGTAAAAACAGCAAAAAAGTTCCATATAATAAACCTCTTATTAACCTCGTCCGCTTGGTCATTACAGGAAAATATCAGACCTCGGTCTTGACAGTTACAGAGCTCACCCTACGATCTCGGTCCGTACTGTCATGACGGACTTCAGTCTCACAAATCCAGTGACAATGTATACCATATATACTTTGATAATTTAGTGATTAGTAGGGTCAATTAGACCAAAGCTTTTATACTGTAGCCAAAAAGAACTCATCTTTATGCTTGAGATACAGTCAATTAATGCTACATTTGCTAGCAAGTATAATGAACAAGAATCACATGGACACATAATTGCATGCACCAGTATAATGTCACATTTCGTTTGGAAATTTGTAACCATATGTGCCAAAATTTGTAACTGCCAAAACCGAACGACAAGGACAAAAACCATTTTTTATCATGACAGTTATGGTAGTAATGGTACTGCATTTTACTCATATACAATACTGCTCAGAAATAACCTAACACTGCGTTCGCGTTTGGAACGCGCCGTACGGAACGCGTTCCAAACGCATTCGGAACCGACATTCTGAACGAGTTCCGAACACGTTCCAGACACGTTCGGAACACCATTGTGACTTCGGCTGAAAAGTTAATCGGAAAACTTCGTTAATTTCCAACTTTAGTAAACTGCTAAACGGATTTAACTTGATCATTTTATTGCTGAACTGGTTATGGTATATGTTCATTAGACGAGATTAAAACAGAAAATATATCGTTCAGAACGTGTTCCAACCTCGTTCCGAACGTGTTCCAAACGCGTTAGGAATGCGTTCGGAACGTGTTTTTTGTTAGGTTAATTCTGAGCAGTACTGTACTAAAACTATTACACAAAATGTGACCAAACTTCCAGTTGCTAGATTAAGTATAGTTTAGTTTAGTTTAGTAGATTTATCACTCTTTGGTGAACGGAATACCCCAACAGGCTAGAAGCCCAATTGATAGGGGTTCCGAGGGCCTACGATTTAAGGTCGTTATCCGAGATTATTTTTAAGACCCTGAGTGGAGGTCCGACCCAGGATTTGAACCTGTGTCTCCCAGCTCATAGGCATGTGTGGTAACCACTAGACCACAACAGACACAATTAATTAAGACACAATTACAATGTTCGTCACACAATATCTGCATATTAATTACTTACGTTCAACTGACAAGTTTTCTGTTACCAGTTTATGTACATTTAAACAGTATTTTCAGAATAGAACTGTGAATTTTCCAAATATTGAAAATTTGTAAAAGTAGGGGGAAGTGGATTTAATCTGTTATAGCGTCTAATTTCCTCTGTTCCTTCGCAATACGATCCTTAGGTTTTGCAAAAATATGACCCAAAGTCAAGAAAGGTTTTTGAGCAACTTTTATGTTGAAACTCCCTTTGGCCTTTAGTAAGATATTTATAGTAAGATCCTTTTAATGGTTCTGTAATCCCTTGAATATACGGCTGACAACCGCAAAACCCATCACCGAACATTCGTTCTCAGAGTTTGTACCGGAGTAACTGCAGGTTTTAAACAGTTTTTTAGAAAATCATTAGGATAGTTATTTGCCTTTAAAGCGTCGAATACATATTTTCACTCACTTTCCCTTGAATTGGAACTAGATGCATGAGCTCTCAAAAACAAAGTTCTATCCCTTACAAAAAAATCTAATTAGATTTTGGCCCAAATCCTATAGGATCCTATAGGAATTCCTATAGGATGAAATTTCCTATTGGAATTCCAATAGGAAATCCTATAGAAAATTTATTCCTATTAGATTTTGGCCCAATTAGGAACAGACTTCTTATGGCATATATGGGGTGGTGAGAATCAAATGAAAGATATTTGTCAGTGTGTGTTGGTTTTCGGTATACAGCAGTTTCTAATTTCCCGTGGTCTGTTCGTTTAACAACTGAATCCAAAAATGATAAACAATCATTCTTTTCACGTTCTACTGTAAATTGAATTGAAGGCTCTGTTGAGTTCAAGTAGTTCAAAAGAATTTCCACTTCATTCTTGGATACCAAAACAAAGTATCGTATAGAAGGAACATTTACAAGAACATCTAAAAAAGGAACATTTACAAAACCTAAGGATCGTATTGCGAAGGAACAGAGGAAAGATGCTGTTTATTCTATTCTGTGCAATGACTGTGATCAGGAGTACATCGGTCAGACTAAATGTCAGTTTCGTACGCATTTAAAAGTCTACCAAAAGGCTGTTTTCTTTTCAAAAAAGGAAAATTCTGTTTTGTCGGAGCACGCGTGCGCAACCAATCATGAGGTTGCATGGGAAAATTCCAAAATTATTACCACTAATCCACGATACCATCAGAGACGTTGTCTGGAGGCTTGGCATATCAACAGCAGCCACGCCCCATTCAATCGCGATGATGGTGGTTTATTACCAGAAGCTTATTTGCATGTTGTAGCTTTACAATAATCACCCCTGATGAAGACACTAGAATTGGAGTGTCGAAGTCTTTGGGTCATGGACAGTAACTTTTATAGTTATATTCAAAAAACCTTTAAAGCAGGAGTAACGTCAAACTATGTCTGATTTATCACCTGGTTGCATTGGGAAATTATTTGTTTACAACTAGCTATATTACCAGCAGCTATCACACATCCCAAAATGTTTATAAAACATATAATTTGAGCAAAAATAGGCAGTTCAAGTATTAAATTTCAGTGTCAAAAGGAGTAGATTTAAAAGTTTTGATTCAACAGTCTAACACTACACGACGTGGAACATCTTCACTCTGTGAATAACAATGATGCTGACAAAACGTTTCTCGACTTTTAATAGTATCAACCAATTTCAGACATAAAACTTTGTGCCATTTCTGGTAGCAATGATACAGCTGTAGCTGTAATTGTAAAAGACAACAGGTAAACATCTCATTTTGAAACTTTGGAACCTGCATTCATCCCATGGTCTTAACAAATACTTTTCCTCATACACTAGAAATATATGTGTACCAAAATAACCCTAGCTTGCCCGCTTTTCAACCTCACCTATAGAGTTTCTTTTCCCCATCCATCGTCCTTCGTCATAATATACGGCCTTCGTCGTATATTATTTTGAATTATAATCTCGATCAATATACTGTATTAATTTAACCGTTTTCATTTCTGAAAACAGATTTGGAATTAGCGAGTCTTAAAATACATATATAACATGCGTATACCTATTACAAACAGACTTCTTAAAAGAACAGCTATTTTAATGCACACACACACACATATACACAACTGCCGTTACACAGTGTTTCATGCTTTTGCAATCTTCAGTCGACTAATAATATTGACGTCAATGTCAATTAGTCATGCATCTTGAAGATTGCAAAAGCATGAAACAGTGCGGTGTAATTATTATATACATGTATTAGTGCTGTGCGGTTCCAGAATTTTCACCTCGGTTCCGGTCTTTTTGGGGTAAAAGAACCTCGGTTCGGTGCCGGTTTTGGTACTTTTATAACAAGAACAATTCAACAATTCAAAGCATTTGCTCAACAAATTGTAATGATAAAACTTCAAAATGAACAACTTATAACAAGTTAAATGAAACACAACAATTATTAAAAAAAGAAATGTTTATCGTCCGAGTTGTTTGAAGCGAGGTTTAAAGTGTTTTCTTCGGTAGACATTTTGTTTCCATTTCCTGGACAGGAAGGAGCCAGTGTTGCCAGATGGGATTGACTGTTTCCCGCACAATCAGGTAAAATCCAGCCCAAATACGTGGGAACCGAAACTACCGGTTCTTTTGCGCATGTTCGGTTCCGACTTCCGGTGCCAAAAAAAGAACCGAACCGATCGACCGAGTTTTTCAGTTAACCGCACAGCACTAATATATGTATATATATATAAGTAACAGATGAGTTACAAATATGACTTTGGATATGAGAGCGCTCAATACCATTGCATTGTAGGTGAGATTTTTTCGAATTGTCAACATGTAATGGGACACGTCACCAAATAATGACATGTATATATACCTGTAATAACTATATAGTTTAATCCGATCTGTCAGTTGCCTGAAGATCCCATGTAGCGTGAAACTCAGAGTTGCGACTCCTGTATTCAAACTAATTATATATATTATATATATATAATAATCAATATATATATATATATATATATATATATATATATATATATATATATATATATATATATATATATATATATATATATATATATATATATATATATATATATATATATATATATATTATATATATATATATATATATATATAATATATATATATATATATAGTCAATGAGGACCAAGTCTGTCATGCTATTTAGTGTTTTTTGTGTTTGTTTATTTGCTGGAGTAAATATTTGGCGCGAAGATGTTATGGAATGAACTGTAATTAAGCAGCAGCTAAGCAAAGAAAAGTGTACATGACAAGATGCAACTCAAACCTGAAGCGATAAATGGTTGAAAGTATAGCTGAGAAACTCCGTGGCAAAAGTATCGTCATCATACCTGCATTTTGAAGTGTCTCAATATTCTGTGGACGTGAAGCAAGCTCGGCCACTGTTTGAACAAATGTCGTTCTTGATTTCTGGTACTGCTCGAAGACTGAACAAAAAGTAAATATAAAATGAGATTTCTTTGTCATTACATAGATAATATTAAAATAATAAACAATAATATACCTTGTAAAACTTGTCTTGTACTCATTTTATCCAAGAAGATTTTTAGAAGTAAGTATTTTGACTAATTTAGCTATACTATCCTGCAAGATGAAGAAAGTCTATCTGCTGTTTTATCTGTTACTGTAACTAAGCAACATGAAATTGGAGCATGTGCGCATATATTAGAGGGCACGTACCGCTGAACTATATTCCGCGCAAGCACAGCGCCCCTGTCGTATACTATGACTTTATATAGAAATTTGTACTTATTATATATCTATGTTATTAGTCAGAGAATTGAGAATTTTGATTTACAAATAAATCATAAATATCGAACAATTTAACAATCTTAATTGAATGCCGAGAAGACGCTCTAACCTCTTTCAAATTTTTCAAAACGAAACTTAAAAAGTTGATGGATATTTGAACGGAAAGATGAACTGCTTAAAGGGAAATGACAATAAAAATTTTCTTTGTCTGATTTGAAAGAACATTTAAAATAATATATGAAGACCTTTTAAAATTTCCCCGTAACTTCCTTAATTTTTGAAATATCTGTGAACAAAAATATCTGCAATCCGCCATCTTGTTTTATAATTAGATCTAATTAAGTGACGTCAAAACCAGGGTAAACATTCTAAAAGTTGTAAATAATTGCCCAAATATCAGTGGAATGCGTTCAAATAGATTGCTAGTTCACTTAAAAGTATACAACACCCAAAACAACTACGATTTAGCATCTATAATGACTCGATAATTGCTGATATAAAAAACATTTCTACCCTGGTTGTGACGTCACACATATTCAAGGATGGTTATGCATATCCAAGATGGCGGAATGTTCAATGTTCTTTGTTAAAAAGAAGTGAAATATTTACAGAACCAAGAACGATATGGAAAATCTGTAAAAGGTCTTGATATATCATTTTAAAAGTTCTTTCAAATAAGATAAACTTAATTTTTATTGCCATTTCCCTTTAAGTTTATTTTAATCAGGCCCGGAGCTACGGGTGGTGTAGAACACACCCCCCCCCCAAAAAAAAAATCTTTATACGAGTTTCAGTCGGCAGAAGTTATATTTTAGACGTGTTCGATTTAACACGGATAAGTAGAATCATTAACTTTTAGCTCATCGTGTTTTCATTTCGCATTAAGAGTGCGTTATTAACGTAGGACTAATTAACCATTTCACCAGCTGATCAGGGTCATTTTATTAGGCACCTAACGGAAAGACAATATTTTGCAGTGGCGGATATACGTACGCACGCGGTGCGCGCACCCTTTAAAATTCCGCAAACAAGTGTTTTCTGTTTTTCACCATGTCAAGACGAAGAAGTCGGAGTGATAAACGCAATATTATTATATATGACCGATTTGTTTTGGTAGCTTATCCAATTTTCATTGCAAAAGCCAGTTTCACTCATAGATATTTTTACATGGGTTCCAAGATAAAACGATGGACGTTTCCAGATGCCTAAAGGCTAAAGTGTATATTAGTTCTGTACTACTTCTGAGTTTATATTAAAGTGTTTCATAATCTTGATGTCCGTTTGTAATCGTGCAATTTTTAGCAATGGCGTGGTGCCCTAATTTCGCAAAAATTCTTATCAGAAATCGCCGGAAAAGCACTTCTGGGTTTTGCAAAATTAAACATTTTCCTGGGCCATACCCCCACAACCCCCTAGTGGGTTCGCGACGTAGCCGCGAAGATGCACCACAACGTGCTGATTCTTCATTCTCCTTTTAATTTCTCATAATTCGTGCCTGTAAACACACGTTCAAAAGTGGACGGGTATTCTGTATGTATGTAGCTATGCAGGATGTCGGTCTACAATATCGCCAGAGACTACAGTGCTCAATAGCGCTAACGGTCACCACATCTTACCGGCTGGGAGATCCGTATAGAGAATTATTTCCCAAGGCCAAGTTCAGACCGAGGGAAACATTTTTCTGTACGGACCGACCAAAACGGTAAATAATGTATTTATTTTTTCCTTGTTAGGAGCAGCCGTTTCGCACCTTGTAACCAATAAATTATTGGCATTATTTTAGCATTGTGACCAAATCACCAAATAAAGAAGTCAATTGCATGAGTGAACAGAAGAAGCATGTTTATTTCAAACGAGACAAAGCGAAAAAAGTTCGTTAACATATTGTCAATGGCATCTAGCGTAATTGTTGCACAAAATCAACGACAAGTTCTTTACAAAATGCTCGGATATTACAACAAAAGGAAAATGAGATGCAATTCAGTCCGATTCACTGTCATCACGAATACTGACATACTGTACGTGGCTGGTGTTGAATCTGACGCAACCTTCGTTCGCCACAGGATTGAGGAAAAAATTGAATGTACATCCTTTATTTTTTTCCATATCCGTTGCTCTAGCCTGCGTGCAGAATACGTTGCTCCTGAAAACATACTTTCAAATGCAGACCATTTGGTAGCGGTCTCATACGGACCGCTCGTTATAGCCAATCAGAAAGCGGGATTTGGCATAATGGCAGGATACGGACCGCCGACCCTGTTGGTACATAGCAATTTTAAGTTTTAAAATACAAATTATAGTAAAGGTGTTGTGCTGCGTTGGCAGTGTAGAAATACAAATAGAATGGCGTTCGTTCGTGAGATCAATGGAAGTTAATAGTTCAAAAGCATCCTTTCCAAGTCTTCCTGATGATTTTATCATTATTTTCATCGTTGTTTGCAAACTGGGAAATCAAATATTTTTCTTTCCCTGAATGCAGTGATTGCCGTCGTGTTACCTGAAAGTGAATCAAAGCTACGAAACACTTTTCAACAACAATCACGATATAAAACTACAAAATGTGAATATGAAAAACTAATAAAATCATCATTTAGCCCTGCACTGCGTATGTTTTCTAAGCCATTCATTTTCTTAATACATAATATCATCAAGTAATTTCCTAACACAACCAGGTGATAAATCAGACATAGTTTGACGCTTGCTTTAAAACGTTTTTTGAACGTAACTTTAAAAGTTACTGTCCATGACCCAACGTTTCGACACTCCAATCTAGTATCTTCATCAGGGATGATTATTGATTAAGGTATAAATAGGCATACTGTTAGGAATCCTAATTACTTTACAACTATCACCCCTGATTAAGACACTAGATTGGAGTGTCGATACGTTGGGTCATGGACAGTAATTTTTAAAGTTACGTTCAAAAAACTTTTTTGAAGCAAGAGTAACGCCAAACTACTGTATGTCTGACATAATATCATTATTGTTTACTAAATCCATATTATTCAGTTTTGCAAGGCTGACCAATTTCACTGGATTGAACAAGTTTAGATAAATGAGTTCCGTCACAGTATGGAGGGGTGCTTGTCTGTTTACAGCCACATAGAACTTTCATATTATTTTCATCCAACTCAAAACGTAATGGACTTAAGCCAGTTTTCTTGTGGCTTCCATCACAGAATGGCTAGACAATGAAGATAAATTACAGAAAACAAAAAATAAAAATGAATATATATTATAACCAATTAACCTGACACTGCTAAAACAATGACTAATAAGGAGTAAAAACATTAATGAATAATTTAAAAAATACATACATAAGTTATATAATATATGTTGCATTAATTTTTAATTATTATAATTTATGCAGGCATGAGTATTATTTATCATGTTAAAAACTCAGGCTTTATCACATTACTTCATGCTGGTAATTTCCATTTATCAATAGTTAATGAGAAAACTTAGCAAATCAAATTGCAGCATTTGTATTTAGACTTTTAAATTTAGTATATACAAAACCACAAAACATCAAACTCTAAGCAGAAAAGCATGATGGGAGCTTGCATGTGTAAGTTAGTTTGAATTATTGCAGGTTGTACATGTGATACAAAATGCCACGAGCGTACGACGACCTGCAATAATTCAAACTAACCTGCACATTCAAGCTCACATCATGCTTTCGCACTTAGAGTTTGATGTTTTGCGTTTTGATCTTAAAGAACAATGTTAATTGTATTAGCTGTATATTGTTTTACCAAATTAGCAATATATCCCAAGCAGTTATTTATTAATATTGAAGGTTTGCTTCAGATAGTTAAACATATGTTGTTTTAAAACATAAACTATAAGCATTGCATTTATCACTAATATACCATGAAATAAGATCACAACATAATGATCATGATAATTGATAGCTCTGTAAAAGTTGAAAAGAACAAATTGAGTGATAGGCCGGGGAATTCTGGGAATGGCGGAAATAATGGCACCGGAAAAAATGGCACCGGAAAAAATGGCACCGGCACAATGACTTATGCGGAAAAAATGGCACCGCTAAAAAATTGTAAAATAAAGAAACGAAAACAACAACAATTTTTTTTACGAATTTGAATATTTTAGTTTACTAGTTACTCTAAATTTAATTCTAGCAATACTAGAGTTCTCTTAACACATCTCCAACGAACGTGATTTGGTTTGGAAACCTGTTTGGTGTACATATAACCACCAAAGCACAGTTTCATTCCTCCCTTGTTGCTTGCAATTAATTCCATTTCGCTTCTAATTCCTGCACGTAATACAGACAAATGACATGCTAAAGTTGCACTGTATTTATAGACACATCTCACATCAAACAGCTCACATCAGTATCTATTTTTGAAAAATGCAATTACTTTAACAATAAGCAATGACTCATTCAAATGTCGACTATTGTCAGCGTGCTTTCCGTTAATGCTCTTCAACAATACCCATTCAAATATCAACCATTAGAGGTGCCATTTTTATCGCAGTGAGATTTTGTTGCGAGAAACATTTGCCTTGGGAATGTCAACCTTTTTTTTGTTTTTTTCGTTTCTTTATTTTATAATTTTTAGCGGTGCCATTTTTTCCGCACAAGTCATTATTTCGGTGCCATTTTTTCTGGTGCCATTCTTTCCGGTGCCATTTTTTCCAGTGCCATTTTTACCGATTACCGAATTCTGGTCCTATACCCAATCTTTAAAGTTTTGAATGTCATACTTGCTTCTTGCTCCGTCCACAAGAACACCATGCATATCTTTTCTTGGCTTCAAGGTCAACAACAAATGGTTCTTTTGCAGCTATAAATACAGCTTCACTGTAAGATTTGACAAACTGTATTTGTGGAACCTGCATATAGCATAAATTATATAAATAAATAAGAAATGGTATTTTCTAATAATTTATTAACTTGTTTCCCACTAATAATAGCTTTTGCCCATAATCAATGGTGTTACAATATGAAACAAAGCAATGTATTTATAGGTTACATTTTAATTTTGATCCCTATAGCTAGTATGTATAGATGCAATCAATAGAGCATTTTCACTTGACACTCATATACCCTCATATAACCTCATATAACCTCATATACCACATATAACCTCATATACCCTCATATAACCTCATATAATGATATACCACAACAAATACCCTCACTGTGTGTGTCATTCAAATTCCCCATATTTAGTCTCCCAGCATTTCGTACAGTATATAGCTGTTGGGAAAAGTTGTTTAAAAACAGGTCTCAGTTTACCTTTGATGATCATTTCCTTTATTCTCATTACCTCTATACTTGGTTAACCATTGATATTATTATTAGAAGTTAGGTGCTGGGATATACTAGCACAGCTTTAACCATAGTTAATATAACCTTTATGCCATGTCATTATATGGTGCTGTGCTTAGCTATGTGGTGATGTGGGGCGCTGTACTGTGTGTAGTATCAGTGTTTGGTGCTGTATACTGTCCATAATTGTGGTGCTGTACTGTACCACCGCAAAAACAACACAGAGAGACTCTATGTACTGTATTGCCCAGTGCGCACCAGCAGGGAATTTTGCAAAAAAGTGTTCTCAAATCTCAACTACAATTCAATAACTTACAAATTGAATAATCCGTTGTTTTGAAGTTATACTTTTAAGTATTAATCTTCGCATCTTTTACTGTTATTGACCCCAATATTCCCGCAATATTCAATGTTAAAAAATATTTTTCAAGCAAAAAGCAATCGAGGCTGAGCATGAAATACTTGTGGTCAGCTGTCATTAAAAATAATGTTAAAAACCCTGATTTAGAAGGATTTAGAAGGATCAATAGAGTAATGAAAAGATTTGAAGGAAAAACGTTTAGTTATATTTGATGGATATTAATCATAATGCACAAGAGGGCCTTCAGCTATGTGGAGAATCCGTACACGTCCCAGATAAAAGCTTTGAAAGACTTATAGAATTTACAATTGACATTTTATTGGGGAAGAGGGAAGAAGATTGCTTGGATAGTAAGTGTATGAGTATCAGTGCTGTAAGGTTTTTTATTTTCAAGACGGTTGTTACCTGTTTAGAGTTGTATAACAACTTACAAGGGTTTTGCATTGTTGTATCATGCAGAACATTGTATTATTGGTGAAGGCTAAAAGGGATGACTCAAAAGGACCTTCATATTTTCTAGTAACCCACGCCTCTACGAGACTGGTGGCTATAACCCTAACCTTGATCCTAACCTTAATCCTAACCCTAACCGTAGCTAACCCAGCTAACCTAATGAAAAATAAAGACCACACAAAAACAGAAACGTCCTTTTGAGCCATCTTTTTAGCCATCCCCTGCATATTAAAGGCTAAAATTGTATATGTACAGTATGTATGTATAAACAGTATGTATGTACAGTATACTGTATTTATGTACCTATTGTCTTCCATGAGGGGGGTAACTCTGGGCTATTACTGGGAATGCAACAAAGGCAATAATGACAAAGTTTGAAATTTCCCCAGGAAGTATCCCAGTCATCTTGTATCTCTTCAATACTAATATTTTTCAGAATCAATAAAACATTAGCAATGTCAATAATCTGCTAATTATATGGCCTCAATAACAAGAACTTTTCAGCGATCATGTACTTCCAGTGGGGGATATTCACGTTTTAAGGTGGTGGGGCAAAGCCTCCCAAAATGTCCGACAAGTTTAGTTGCTAAGTAACAAATTTTATTTGAAAATTTCCGACAAATTGGCAATTATATATATATATATATATAAATTTATTTGAAAATTTCCGACAAATTGGCAATTTGACGAAAGGTGGGGGGGCGGCTGCCCCCCCATATCACCACAATTTCCGCCACTGTGTACTTCACTAGCATGTATTTATTAGATTCAGTTTTCATAATATGTACAGACTAAAGATTAACAAATAAATGTCACTTGAAGTTTACTTCATGGTGTTTATTTGTACTTTGTTATGCGGGTATTAGTGGCTACCCAGAGGGGTTGACCACCAGGGCATAAAACACTTGGTAGTATTACGTAAATGTTTAATATTTTCTGAATCACAAGTATGCTTTTTAACCGTACCTCCCGCCCCATTGACAAAATTACATTTTCTTTGCAAATTATGAGGAAAATGTCTTGATGAAAAACATTGCTGCTTTTGTCTAAATTATTTTATTGCCCAATTTTCTCCTGGGGGTATTTGTTGTATTATTTGTCCTAACGGAGGGGTTTTAATATGATTTGCAAAGGTTGCTTTGAAAAGAAATTGCAAAGAAAATGCAATTTTGTCAATGGGCGGGGGCATTAAAAAGCATACTTGTGATTCAGAAAATATTAAACATTTACATACTACTACCAAGTGTTTCAAGTAATTCACTAAGTAAGTACAGCTTATACCCACATTATTCCTTTACAAAGTTTTTTCTTGCTGCATGACTGTTTAAATCCTAAAAAAGGCTTTTGTGTCTTGCATTGCTAGGGCATTAATGCCATTAGTCAATCAAACGAAACATAGGAGGATGTTACTATAGTTACAAGCCTGACATCAAGAAATCCACCGGTTTACTATTCAGCATCATGTTCTGACAAATCCCTCACCCCCTGTTTCAGTACTTATGAAATTACTGAATATTTCCTGGGTCCAGGTGGTAAATTTTTTCCCCTGTATTCCACCATACATGTATGTACCATTGTACCTGCCCCTGTGCAATTAATATTATGTTACATCATGTCTATGCATGAATTTACTGCTGGTCCCCGTCACTCACAAGAGTCTTAATTGTCACTTACAATAATTGTTAAACTATTGTTGTGAGAGGACTTTCACAGTACCTTTAGTTGCTGTAATTCTGATAATGATATTGATAATATATCAAACTGACACCTGTCTTAATTACTTTTCCCTGTATTTTCATAGTACTCAATTTTAAAAATGTTTTTAGACTCTGATATTGTATCTTCTGTGAACATTGGGAACCTGAAGGAAGCTTACTATGGCTTAGTTACTTTAGTTATTGAGGCTGCTAAAACTGACAGAAGTCTTGCTGATATAAGGTAAATTGTATTCATAATCCTTCCTTTATTGATCTTCCATCATCTTTTCTCCTTTCTTGTTTTCACATACTTCCATTTCTCTTTTCTCCTTTTAACTTTCTTTGCTCCTTTCCTTCTTCCCTTTTCCATCCTCATTTTCATCTCTATTGCCCCTGATTCCCTCCTTACCCTACTTTTCTTCTCATTTTCCTTTCTTCTCCCTTCCATCTGTTCCTTCTCCCTTCCATCTGTTCCTTCTCCCTTCCATCTGTTCCTTCTCCCTTCCATTCTTTCCATCTCCCTTCCATAACTTCCTTCTCCCTTCCATCTCTTCCTTCTGATCCCTTCCATCTGTTCCTTCTCCCTTCCATCTTTTCCTTCTCCCTTCCATCTCTTCCTTCTGATCCCTTCCATCTGTTCCTTCTCCCTCTCACTTCCATCTCTTCCTTCTCCCTTCCATCTCTTCCTTCTCCCTTCCATCTCTTCCTTCTCCCTTCCATCTCTTCCTTCTCCCTTCCATCTCTTCCTTCTCCCTTCCATCTCTTCCTTCTCCCTTCCATCTCTTCCTTCTCCCTTCCATCTCTTCCTTCTCCCTTCCATCTCTTCCTTCTCCTTTCCATCTGTTCCTTATCCCTTCCATCTGTTCCTTCCTTCCATCTGTTCCTTCTCCCTTCCATCTCTTCCTTCTCTCTTCCATCTCTTCCTTCTCCCTTCCATCTCTTCCTTCTCCCTTCCATCTCTTCCTTCTCCCTTCCATCTCTTCCTTCTCCCTTCCCTCTCTTTCTTCTCCCTTCCATCCATCTGTTCTTCCTAAGTTTGTTTTCTTAGTGTGTTAATATACTGTACAGTATCCATAAAGTTAAATTTTGTAATTTCTGTTATAAATATATATATTTTAGTGCATATTTGGAAGAATGCAAGTGGGATTCAGATAGAATTGAATTTTTTAATAAAAATTACGAAGTGAGTTAACTTATATAAATTGCATTAACTTTCTATTATATAATACATAAAAATCATGAAAATTTATCATCTGAACTAAATTATAAAAGCATGACTGGATCTTCTATTTTTGTGCAATGAGTGGGGAGTGATTATTAATTAATTGAGACTTTCATGCATGTAATTATTGGAAAGAGAGAAACATATTGAAATAGCAAACAATGGGGTGGAAGTTGGACCTTGAAATATTTCTAAGTCCTGTAAGACATGATGTTTTCAGGGTAACGTGTTAATACACATCCTGGTACATGATCATTGTACATTGCATTTGCATATTTTGTTTAAACTTTTTTTGTCATTTGTTATGTAGGTTTGTTTAAATAATATGTGCAGTATTATAAATAATCAACCTTCAAAAGTAGATGGTGACTTATGAGTAATCCCATTCAAATTGTATTCCAAATTATATTGTGATTATGTCATCAGATGTAAAAGTTTCACATTATTATTATTGATTATTTCACAAATAAAATATTGATTAATCTTATTTTGTTTAGGAAAGAAAAGCAAATATTCAAGCTTTGTTAAGTAGGTTAGTGAATTGAGATATTTCTTTTCCAGCCAGACACATCATCTTATTCATTTTATCCACTTTTGTTACCCTTTGTGTTTCTGAGTTGCACGAGACAGTGGCTATTAGTCATGACATACTGTATACAGTAGATACAAAAAATATTGAACTACTGTTTAATACGTACAATACAAATTCTTATAGTAATAGACAATTGTTTTGATAATTATTATATAAGCAACCAATATTTTCCTTTGTTCATATTATTATCTTACAATTGTTCAATATAATAATGACAGTGTCAGATGACCTTTTTATTGATTTCTTGTTATGGACCTTAAGGGTGTTTGGACGTATTTCGTTGCTAGAAGAACACTTCATTTAGCACCCAATATATTTCGTGAGTGGACAATAAATTCAAGGTATAACCAAGATATTTTATGTATAGACAAACGTCTTTTGTCTGGTGACGTAATTTGATGATGTCACATTGATATCATCTACAAACACAAAAACTCTATAATTTTCGTATTTTTGACATTATGCTACATTTGTGAGTGTCATGTAAAGTTAAATTACTTAGTACAAAAAGTATGCATGTATTTGTTGATAAATTAAACAAAAATGAAGTTATCAATATTTTATTGTGTTCATTCACCTTAAAAATTCGATATCCTTTTTCAAAATTGTTAAAAGCCATACTTTCTTGAAGATAACAGTCCATATTCTAATCGCCTGTGAAAAAATAATTTTATTAAAATGTAAAAAATTATTTTATTACAGGAATTTTTATTTTTCGGTGACGTCATGATGACGTCATGATATGACATTACCAAACGAAAGAGTTTTGTCCACATATGCCACATACAGAATGTTTTGATGGATTCATAAATCTGTGAAATTCTATGGGGTCCGTCCACACAAACAAACATAGTCAAGTGATAATAAGGTCTGCAAATCTAAACACGTCCGAACACCCTTAAGCCCGTTTTCAACTTCACCATTTCGCTAGCCTGCACTGCAGATGGAAAAACGCCGGGCTAAGTTTTAACCCGGGGTTTTTCCGTCTGCGGCGCAGGCTACATTTCGCTCGCCGCCCTCGAAATATTTCCACAATAATGACATCATTTTGTTCAGTTGTCGACCAATGAAAACGGGAAAAAAATATATCATCAGCAAAATATTTCTATAGCGGTGAGCGAAATGGTGAAGTTGAAAACGAGCTATCAAGTGGCTATTACCGCAAATAAGATAATCAGGAAGGGACACAGGGAGGGACAAGGGAGGGACACAGGGAGGGACAAGGGAGGGACACAGGGAGGGACACAGGGAGGGACACAGGGAGGGACACAGGGAGGGACACAGGGAGGGACACAGGGAGGGACACAGGGAGGGACACAGGGAGGCACACAGGGATAGAAATTCAAGATCTATCAGTAGTAATTATAGCTGACTGCAAAGTCTGGAAAAAAAGTTGTATCTTCCATCTTGGCCAAGGCCGCAAGATGATCAACTGATATAGGTTATACATGAAGTGAATACTACCAAACGCCAATAATGCCAAAGTATTTTATGAGTTTTTCGTTGATATTCTATAAATGTTATTTGAGTGAAAAAGTTGATAAAATCTCAAGTTGTTCAAGTATATAATCAACGTTTGAATTATAGATCAAATAAACTTTCTAGAACAGAAATACAAAGGTCAGATTATAAAACATTTTGATATTCAACTATTCTGCACTTCATGTATTGAAGTTATAGGCACAGACCACAGGACAACTGTAGTAGACACAGGTCAACGACGGTTGGTTAAAAAGTAATATACATTTTAGTATTTAAAAAAGTCATATAAGGTTAGTTGACAAATAATTTCCCGATGCAACCAGGTGTT
Organism: Chrysogorgia sp. JL179-B06; assembly: GCA_035772405.1. Taxonomy (NCBI): domain Eukaryota; kingdom Metazoa; phylum Cnidaria; class Anthozoa; order Scleralcyonacea; family Chrysogorgiidae; genus Chrysogorgia; species Chrysogorgia sp. JL179-B06. The sequence continues at coordinate 445,403 of JAYKKM010000494.1, read as the reverse complement.
AAATTAGACATAGTTTGACGCTACTCTGGCTTTAAAAAGTTTTTTGAACGTAACTTTAAAAGTTACTGTCCATGACCCAACGTTTCGGCACTCCAATTGCATCTTGTTAATAAATAACGTCATCATCGGTTCTATGAGGGTATAAATAGGGATCCTAACTTTACAACGATCACCCCTGATGAAGACACTAGATTGGAATGTCGAAACGTTGGGTCATGGACAGTAACTTTTAAAATTACGTTCAAAAACTTGTTAAAGCCAGAGTAGCACGTCTTTGATTCTTGAAGTTTGTTTTATGACTTCCAAAAACCTGTAACATTAACAGTGTCTCATTTGAATTTGGGGATTTTACATATTCATAATCTTTGGGTTCTACAAAGAAGAAATGTAATATATCTTATCGTTTGAAAATTTCATCTTCATGCCTTTTTCCTCTGCTAAAGTTGATTTACTATTCACAGGAAATGACGTCAAAGCAGAGACACGCGAAGTCATTGCACACTAATTCAACAGTGAAATACAAAGAAACTTTGAACTTTAAACACACCTGTTTAGACAACATTCGCTAATAAATACATATTTATACAGGGTAACTACATCAGTTAAGAAACTGCTATCAACGTAGGCCCTGTACCTTAACTAAGTGTGAGCTCTGTACAAGAAACTATGTGTCACTAAGGTTTTTGTCGAAATTTCCCTGTCAATACTTGCCTGTCTGTATGCCAAATGTATGGACTGGCTAATTATAGTCAATCAGCCAGCCAAATGAGCCCAGTGTATAATTATTATAACTTACTGTAAATTTAGCACAAGAACTGTATTTCCACACATTGTTGATGTCGATTGGAGATTAGATTATTACGTTAAGGTAAGAAATAGATAAAACTACTAAACATTTATTGACCGCGAGTGCGAGGTCTTTACGGAAAAATTATCCTGCCCGCGGTCTTTGAGAAAAGATCAAGGGCAGCATCATTTGGCCATAAAGCCCGACCACACGAGGTTATTATATGGCTCTTTTATATTTCTCGCATTTCCTCAATTAACATTTAACAAATAGAAAACATTTTTTGTGTTTCCAGACAATTATAGATACATGAGTGGAAGTTTGACAAGCCAGAAGGGCGAGTGTTTCCACTGTAGAGTGACAAACACCGTAGTATACCACAGTGTTTCCACTGTAGAAAGTCACTCGGCGATTGTCTCCACTGTAGTTTCAAGTTCTTCCAAACTTTCATGAGTGTTTCTATAACTGTATATGTAAATATGGTTTTCTATTTGTTTTATAAAGTAACATTATGATACTAGGTAAAACATGGTAATGTAGGAATAAGGTTTATTTATTAAAATCATGAAAATCTAAATTCTCCCAGTCAATGACACAAAAATCACTCTAAAACAAAATACATCAGTTTTTGTATATTACAGTTATTTCCAGCTTAGCCTGAATCAAATTATGCGTTAGCTTTCCATTTTCCAGTTGAAAATAAAGCAAAATCGCGATAAAAAATTTTTAGCATTTAGGATTCCGTGACCGTAGTCAGATATCGCAAAAAACCGCTCACTCAGGCAGCCAATCAAATTGCAGGAATGACTAGGATCCGACCGCTCACGATTAATAAAAAAATTAACACGTTATTTATTTTTCCAGGTCCCGTATCCATCTTACACTTAAAATAATTTTTTTTCTCAATCTTTACTATTTATAAGTAGGCTGTCAGTATTTGAAAATATACCAAAATGGATAGTGATAATGAGAGCTATCACAGCCTCGATCACAGCGATTCAGCGAAAGATAATTTTATTATCGAGAAGAGTATGAAAACTAGAAAATAACGATATTACAAAACACATTATTACAAAACAAACCATGCAACAAAAACATTCCAAAAATGTTCTAGGACGGGAAAAATAAACATGTTATTTACTGGACTACCTCGGTCGGGATAGGGGAAAACTGTGGTCTTGAAAACGGCCTTGAAGAGGTTAGATATCCAACTCTAACCCAAACCAATTCTAACCCTAACCAACTCTAACCCTTTTCACAGTCTTCCGAAGCCGATACTAAGCTGACAATGACCTACTGGGCGTCATCTTCGCAAAAGGTCCCACATGAGAGTCAGGCCATCTAACCTCTTCCTTCGGGTAAAGATGTAGCTTCTTGAACAACAGATTTGATTGGTCCTTTTTATCCAATCGGACACAAGAACCTAGTAAACACGCCCACTGTTTAGGATCTTGTTATATGAAGATGGTTAGTAACCAACAGCCGATCAAAAATTAGCTTCTATCAGCTTCGTGATGACTCGTTCCTTCGACCTCGAGCCATTTTCAAGACCTCGGAGTTCGGACCCAGTTTTTTTCCTATACCGGACCTTGCGGTCGATAAATAAGTAACATATACTGTACATGCATTTCTTCGTTGTCTTCAGTATGTTCTTCATTTTTTATTTGCAGAATAAATGTCTTGACAAAGTAAACAAACCAACATATTTGATTTCACTGAAAACAGAGGTATGTATTATTTGGATATTCTTTTATTTAACTCTGTGAGAAATAATCTCAAATTTAGTCTTTTTTAGTGTAGTTAATCCCATATGATTTTACTTTTTGCATTTTACTTCATGTGAATGCTTCAAAAATACTCCATAATAGTTGTGAACTTAAAGCCTTGAATTTGGTGGTTTCGTATTATTCCATGTAGATTACGTACAGTACTATCTCAAATCACTAATAATTCATGAGCCGAAAACAAAGGAAATTAGCACCGAGACGGTGGTTTGGATATCAGAGGAATAAATTACATAAATTAAGCCAACTTTCACCTAGATTTTCTCTTAAAATACTGATTTGTTTGATATGTAATATGAAACACTCGGAAGAGTGTTTCATCAGGATATCCAAACATCTCGAAGTTTGTTAAAAAACCTCGACTTCGCCTCGGTTTTCAACAAACTTCTCCGTGTTTGTATATCCTGATGAAACACTCTTCCTCGTGTTTCATATATTACTTGAGAAATAACTAAAAACGATCATTATCGCCTGAATGTCAATACATTACAGACTGAACTAAAATGACTGTAGTAAGAGAGGGATGGCCATCAACTCGCACGATAGAAGACAAAAACATAAAAAATGACGAAACCGCGTGTTCAAAAACATATATAATTATAATTTGACATTTGCACGTGATATTTTGCGAGTATTACTGAAAGGCTATTCTTGAGACCTAACCAGGACCAGTTGTGAAAAATGCAATATAAGGCCTTCAGTAGCGGGTGAGGCGGTTTGGGTAAAAACGCGGAAAACCGAATACCATCCCAAAAAACCTGCCTTGCTGAACATTTTCTCCGATGGCGAACTGCTGGTTTTGATGGCGAGATATCTGCGGTAGTTCTCTTGCATTTTTCTTCGGCACCAGAGCAATGGTCATCGTTTCCATCGATAACGGTTAATTCAATCTCTTTAGACAGACGATCACGCGCGGGAGACAGCTGCACACGTCTTCACCGATGTTAAACTCGTTAACGCCCCACAAACGAGTTTGCAAAGGCAATGGCAAGATCGTGAAGCTCTGATGCTTTTTTGAAGTGACGATGTGGTTCTGTCTTCGCGAAGATAACTTGATACCAAATCGTGGCTCATTATCATTGAATATCACAATTTGTTATTGTGGAGATGCCGATCTTCGACTGATTTTTCCGAAAAGATTTTTTCTTCAAGTTTTGATATTTATGAATAAAATATGTGGTTCTTGCTTCGTTGGATTAAACGATAACAGGGTGCAACAACCATAGAGATCATATATGAGACTAGAGGGGACATTGGGGCCTGAATTTGGGAACCAATTGGGCGCCGCCATCTTGGGGAAATTGTGGGGGGCAAACTTCTTGGTTCCAGGCTTTTTTCTGCAATTCGACAACCTCGCGGTCCAAAACAAGAAATCGTAAATTCTACAATTTTTGCGTTTGTTTTTCTCTATTTGTCTATTTGGCGATTAAGCCTCCTGTTCTATTGTTACTTGGACCATTTTATGCTAAGTAAAAGATCAAAATGATTTGTTTATTTGTTTATTTGTTTAACGGCTTTATTGGGTACTCTACATTAAATAAACCTACACAACAGAAATTACATATAAAACATACGCTAAGTAGGTTACCCAAACGGGAAGAGCGCGAACGGGACTCAGGGACCCATGCGAGGCGCTCTCCCGTTGAAAATTAAAAGTAAATAAGAAAACTATATTACAAAACGGATACCCTGTGACAGGGACAGTCACGCACTAACGACCATGTACATGGCATATGAATATCAAATGAAATATAAAATTGCCCCCCAATGTATCCAAGATAGCGCTTGCCTTCAATTGGTTCCACGCGGATGACTGAAATCAGACCCCAATGCGACCTCTAGTTTAATTTATCATCTCTATGACAACAACACGTGTCATCCGCAGGTAATCATTCAAAGAATGTGGTTTAATATACAACTACCATGTTTTTCTTTTTACTTTGACTGCTTCAGTTTCTATACTTTATGTTGTAGTGTAGCCGAGGTGAATCATGCTGTTTTTCTGATTATGTTTTATTACTTTAGCAAGATTGTAAATCTGGATATTCTGATGTGCAATTTTCATGTTCTGTTGAACAGTTACAGGTATATTGTCTTTGTTGATAATTACTCAATGCGTTTTCTCTTCTACTTCATCGTAATATACCCTATTCTCCTGCATACAGGGTCTCATCCCTGCGCCTATAAGCGGAAATTCAAGATTTTTCGATAATCTTCGCAGTCAAAATCGTCGTTTAGAGTCTATAAAATTCTCATATAGACATTATACAAACCCCTCACCGGACCCCACGAAAATAAAAGAAACAATGGACTTGAAGTTCCATGCCCGAATACCTTGTAAAAGTGCCGAGATCTAAAGCGATTCAAGCGGAGTGTGTTATACAAGAATATCGTGGAAGAATACACCAAAAGCAATAATTATATTGGATTTTATTACCGTATAACGAACATAGTCACTGTGACAACTATGACACTACAATTTATAACAGATAATGTTCGATGGTTTACTGTAAAAAGTACAGTATGCGTATACATGTGTATTATCCGGATATTAGCGCATGCGCCATTATCCAGGGTGCGCTTATATGCGGCGGAATACGGTCATATTGGAATAATTATCCGGCGGAGAGGGAGGGTGAGCGCGCCATTTATGCCGGTCAGCGGCAAGCAATCGTCTTCTGGACGATCTTTTTTAGTATCCGCGAGAGATGCCTATATTATGATATGATATACATCATAGAACTGTATGCTAACCCCAAAACAACTTAGATCCTAACCCTAACCCTGCGACACAGGAAAGCTAAGTAAAAATCCTATTACTAACCTTAATACTAATAAAAGGATCGTCCAGAAGACGACTGCTTGCCGCTGACCAGGATAAATGGCGTGCTCACCCTCCCTCTCGCCCGTGGTGTAACGTTTTCGGATTTTGTGGCGGCCCAAACTCGCTACGTCATAACTGTTTATCGTACACTATCTTACAATTACCATATTCCAAAATATCGTCGCACATCGTTAAGAATGACGTCACAACATGAACAATAAGGACTTTTATCAACGACGACGTCCTTCAAACTAAGAGAATAAATAATCTTTAATCCACAGAGTAATCACAACGTCATTCAGAGCATTTTCATATCTTCAGGACGATGAAAACTCAAAGACAGATAGAAGCTGTTGATTAACTTTAACTTGGTCACACCACAATCCAACAAATACGATATAGACAATGAACTGTGGTTTCTTTGAAATGCTAAAATTGAGTTTATTTAGTAACATCTGCGTCTTAGATGAGCACGTCGTCAAATCTTAAGGTCCCAAACAGAAAATTCACCCCCAAAAAACAGTCAATGGTATTAGTAGAGGTGTAACGATACAGTCAGTCCACGATACGATTCGTATCTCGATACACAGTGGCAATACAAAATAACAAGTGAAATACATACTGTAACTGTAGATTGAAATTAATATCTTTGTTATTGTAGTAATGCAGTTGTTAACGTCTTTAATTTAATTTAAGTTACAGCTTTTTAAATTTTGATTTTCTGTATTTAACTACTTTGATTTCTAATTTTTGATTCGTTGTATTTAATAGTTACTTTTTGTTAGTTTGAGGGCCCTCCTGAAAATCATCTATGATGAGTGTGGTCCCCTCTGTAAACATTATAATAATAAAAAATAAAAAATAAAAATAATTTTCATTGTTTAATTCAGTAATTCTAAATGAAACATGAAATTTATTTCTTATGAAAATTAAATTGATGTTTCAAAATCCGTTGAAAATTAAATTGATGTTTCATAAACCGTTTTATGACACGGGCAGTGCGTGGGCGGCACGTGGCCAAGGGTAAATTGTGCTTCCGGTTTTAAGTTTAACGTTGTTATTTTGAATTTTTGAGTTTGACGAATATTAAAAACATCATGCGTATCGTATATTCGTATTGCGATACAGTTCTACGTGTACCGTATCGTATCGTGAGTCAAAGTATCGCGATATATCGTGTAACGGTATATCGTTACACCTCTAGGTATTAGTACCTGCAGGGCTCTCGCGCAACTTCTAAATTGCAAATTGTGTTGTTTCTCTTTTTATAGGATTTAATTGGAAAGCTGAAAGATGCTTGTAAAAGTTTAGAGAAAGCAGCCCAAATGTAGACTGTTTTCATTTCATGTATTTTTAAATCTATGTTACATCGAGCGTGAATAATTTATTGCATCGTCGTAAATTGTAAGAAATGAATTTTTTTGATGTCTCCTTAATTATCACAACCAACCAATGGTCAATATTTCCAATGAAATCTATCATAATTACTTACTACTTATAATATTGATTAACTTAGTAGAACATATTTCACGGCCAGAAGAATTCATAGAATTTCATAACGCAGGTTGGGTTAAACCTCCCGCCCTCGTGTTATATGATTCCATGTATTGTCAACGTACAATCCTGGAGAAAATCCATGTGGATGCAGCGCGTGCTTTTGCATTATTATTAGGGATTTTATTCAAAACCAACAAAATACGATCTCCCCTCTCCCTAGGCAATGTTGAATCTACACGCGCAAAAAGCCGAGCATTTTTTTTGTTTATGGTGGAATAACACAACATTGATGTGGGGGGAGGGGAAGGGACGTTTTATTTAGGCAGAAGTTGGGCGATATAAAGAAAGTAGGTAATTAACGTTGGCTGTTTTGCGTTGTTCACATAATTTTGTCCAGGATTGTAGTTAGGAATCTATTCAAATAATGTGTTCGCGGCAACAAATGTTGAACGTCTCCCTATATGTTGAACGTCTATCATGGTGTCACTGTATGTCGTCACAAAATATAATGCATATTGTCTAAATTTGTCGACTCAAATGGATCAACATCCATTGGATTATTAAAAATATCACTGTTGTTTAAATCACATTTTTCAGTTTCTTTTTCTGGACTACTGAACTCTTTTTTCTCAACGGGTTTGTGTTCTTTGAAGGAAGGGATAGTAAGTTGGACATCCATTGCCATCGACATTGAACCAAAAGTATACTTTGGTGAGTCTTTCTCTTGGTTCTTTGGGATGACGTCGAAATATAGGTCCAGTGGAGCGAGCTACATAGATAATATGAATTCATAAACTATTAATATTTCTTTCCTCTAATTGTTCTTGTTTTGTGCGTATTCGGTCTTGTTTTGTGCGTATTCGGTCAAGTCCTGCCACCAGAGGGTAGCGATGCAATGGGCAAGACCGGTCACAATGTGTGCCGTGTCCATCATTAGGCTGCCCAACCTGAATTGGATGGGGACCCACGATTTAACGTCCTTATCCAAGACGAACGGTTAACGTCTGTAAGGACCACTGTTTTACGTCCATTAGCGTAGTTTAAGGTCCCAGAGACCACTTTTTTCGTCTAAACGACGCCACTTGACGTCCGGGGGACGATAGCTTGAATTTTCCAGCCCGAAGACTTCGTTTGACGTCCGTAGACACAGGGGCGGAAGCAGGGGGGCCGGGGGGGCCGCGGCCCCCCCAATATTATAAAAGGGGGGGCCGGAATAGCTTTCGGCCCCCCCAAAAATAATTGAATTTGAAAGAAAAATTGGAGCAAAAAAATCAATTCGAAAGTAGAAGTATTTGAAATCGTATATTAATCGAATAGTATGAATGTTTGATATTTCCGACAAGTTGGAAAACAACATCTTCCTATTAATGTTCTGTTAAACTGTCATAGAAGTAATTAAAAAATCACAATATCTTTGCATGTTAACCCGAGTGTTTTACTAAACTAAAGTACTAATATTTCTCTAGTTTACGCAGCCCTACTCTAGTAGGCTTTCTTTTTTAACTAGGAAGGGCGGAAATGATCGAGGCTAAAAGATAGCCCCGGTTGAAAAAAAACGTGCATGTCGGACACGCTGACCATTGCATTAATATGTTGTCAGTGGTTCCCAGTGGCGGCGTTGCTCAAAAATAGGGACCGGGTAAACTATTCGGTTCCTAGGCATGCTGATGAGCTCTGATATAGAGCGAAACAGTCCAAAATATGAAATTTTATAAACTTCTGAGCTGAAAAATCACCGCTCAGAATGCAGGAAATGCCATTTGCGGGAATCTAGATTTCAAAATTTGTCGGGGGGGGGGGGGGGCAAAACCCGGGCTCTCCTAAAAGCCTCGCGCCTAACGGCGCTCCGATTATTAGTTATGACTATAGGTACAACGAAAATTTTGCTTTGGCCGGCCCCCCCAACTTTACAAAGCTTCCTACGCCCCTGCGTAGACAGACCATTTAGCCAAAAGGCCGAGAAGAGATCTCTAATTTTTCTGATGTCCAACATTGTTTTTTTTTAATCTTGGCGTTACAAAATGTTTTTAATTTTTTCGCACTTCTTGAACTTGTTAGTTTGAACTTTACTATGTCGAAAACACGTAAAGTGCCTATCTCACGTTTGGGGATTTTACATATTCGCAATATTTGGGTCTTCCTGAGCAAAATCATAATATATCTTGTCAGCCAAAAATTTCATCTTCATGGACTTTTTTGCTGTTAAAGTTATCGGATGTGCTGTCACAAGAGACATTTTTGTGGCAAGTAACAAAAGAAAACTGGTTTAGAATGCCTCTTGTGACATCACATCCAGTAACTTTAACAGTGAAAAACTCCATGAAGATGACATTTTCGTCTGACAAGATAAATTATGACTTTGCTCAGGAAGACCCAAATATTACGGATATGTAAAATCCCCAAACGTGAGATGGACACTTTATAAAGATAAGTAAAGATATTCATTTATTTCCAGAGCGGCCTTTATATCCCTCGTCAGGTCCTCTGAAAACACGCTTGCCTACAAGAATAGTTACCCCCCGTTCTGTTTGTAATAATTTGCAGCGTCTTTACACTTACAAGTACGCGTCCTTTTTAACCCCCCTTTATGCCCAGGGGATGATCAGTATCTAACTTCTCCTAATAATATAAATGGTTAACCAAGCATAGAGGTAATGAGAATAACGGAAATGATCATCGAAGTTACATGTTTCTAAAACAACTTCTCCAATTCCCCTTGAGAGACTGGTGAAGAGTTCGGGCCGAAAGGAGTTATGGGGCTGCATCGAGATATTTCACAACAAATCTATTAAAAGTTCTCGAGTGATTATATTAAAGTGATTATACTTGGATTTTTGCAGTATTTTTGTCAACACATTGAAGTTATTTCTCTTTTTCATATTATATCCAGTTCCTTTTAGTGCCTTGCGGCCCGAACTCTTCACCAGTCTCTTTGAACTTCGGAAAGGGGGATGACCGTTGATGATGTCATCCAGTTTAGATCATATCTTGCTTTTATTTTTTAGTATAGTTTTGACTTTTGAGAAATGATTTTAAAATAAAGTTAAAATATCATATTATATGCATATAATAGAATATTAAATTGACAACCATTTTGAAATAAGGGTCATGCACTTTTAACACACCTTGCCATATCGACCATAGATCCTGGCTACCTCTTTCAAAGTCAGGTAGTCAAAAAGTACTTCATCGCTTCGTGAAACCTCGATCTGAAACAGATTTTCAATATTTAGATTTCAAAATAAATTCAAAAGCTCAATAATTCATGTGCAAGAAAGGAAAACAGTGACGTGTCCAACCTCGTACCCAGGGTCTTATCCTATATATATATATATATATCGCTGAAGATCGCCTTGCGTGAAACTGACAGTTGCGGCTTTTATCATTTTGAGGTAAGACCACTTTCACTATATATTCGCTCTACCTTTATGGTATTGAGCACTTTCCCGTTCCGTGAACAACATCACATTCGTTTTAGTATATATATATATATATATATATATATATATTATATATATATATATATATATATATATATTATATATATATATATATATATATATATATATATATATATATATATATATATATATATATATATATATATATATATATATATATATATATATATATATATATATATACGTGTAGGTTTTGGTCTACGAAATGCAAAGAGTGCTCAACAACATATAGTTAGATATATATATATATATATATATATATATACGGTTTCTGGGAATACGTACTTCTTGGGATTCTTTGACAAAGAATTTCATTCTTAAAAACTTTTTTAATATCCTGACTGGCATTGATGATGGACAGCGGAGGTAGCGAATTGGAAATATCTGGTAATTAATAAGAGAATATACTCCAAATTAAAACACAATTTTAAACTGAAGTGAAATGTTCTTTTTATCTCACCTTTATTTGTTCGTTTTTGTTTTTATTTCTCCTTTATAAAACAAAACAAATGCTATAAACATTTTGTAATCAATTCAATGGACCATATGCATTTAACCACGATTCTTTGCGCGAAGCAAGTATTCTACCTTGCATGGTATAGAAGAAGATAATGTTTCAAAATGACTAAATTAAGTAAGAAGGAAGCTCTTACCTACTTGCTCTTACCTACTTGATTTATGATAACATATCAAACAATGTTTTGCTGTCATTAGAGCTAATTTAGATTCGCAAAGCAGGTAATAAACGTTCATAAATTAAGCCAACTTTTCCCTCAAATTTCTCTTAAAATACTGGTTCGTTTGAGAAGCTATATCATACACTCGAAAGTCGAAAGGCGTTTATTATCTGATTCGAAAACACCTCGAAGTTGGTTAAAACACGCGTCTTTCTCCTCGTTTTTCAACACACTTCGCAGTGTTTTCAAATCAGATAATAAACGCCTTCTCGTGAATGATATACTACATCTCCAATCATTAATAATTCATAAACCAAAAGCAAAGAACATCAACTGCGTGACGTATCAATTTCGCCAACTTTCATAGGTTCGTTTGAGAAGCAAGTTCAAACACTCGTAAAGAGTTCTTTCTCTGATTTCAAAACAGTTCTTTCTCTGATTTCAAAACACCTCGAAATCGTTAAAAAAAATCGGTGTTTTAACATGTGCTTTGCGGTGTTTTAAATTTTTTTGAGGAATTAAGAACTCTTACTCGTGTTTAATGTATTACATAACGCACTATAGTAACCTATAATAACGTACTGTAACGTGTAATAACGTACTGTAACGTGTATAACACCGTGACATGTAATAACACTGTGACGTGTAATATCAGTGTAACGTATAATAACGCACTGTAATGTGTAATAACGCACTGTAGCGTGTAATAACGTACTTGAACGTGTTGTAACGCACAGTAACGTGTAATGTAACGTACACTGCAATATGTATTATGTTTATACGATCATATGAACTGTAATTACGTCGTGGCTTTGTCATGGGTGCACTATTCTAGTGACCAGAATGTGGACTGTAACTGTTCGTTGTGTTGTTTGGGATGCGAACAAATGTTACGAACTTCATATAATAAGCTTATAATATGTGCTGTAGTATAAAAATACAAATCAAATACTTTAAAAGGTTGGCGTACTGCTGAAATTGTGTGTATGAGGTTTAACAACATAACATATCTTACTGGCGTTGCTCCAAGGTGACATAAATCGGATCAGGAACATGAGGTACATTAGTTGTCTGCTTAACTGCCTCTTCTTCTGGTTCTATAAAGTATCACAAGATCAGTTTACAAACCTGCATGCGGGTAGAAGGCACACATGGGCTTTTATTTTCAACTAATGCTTGGTCGCGTATCGTGTCAATGGTAATTTTCCTTTATTGCCTTTTCTTAATATCTTCTACAAAGCTACATCTTAAACGATACACGCAGTATGATCCTCAAGCTCAAATCATCACAAAACACTCAAAAATATTTGCTGATGATTTTAGCTTGACGATCATCCACATATATATCGCGCGCGTTCCTCTCATTTTCCATATGACCTGAAGAACGACACATCGTCCGAAACGTCGTCTATGAAAATATTTACGTATTGTTATATTACTTACGAACTTAAGTATTCTAAGTACTCTTACTTCTTAAGTGTTTTTTACTTACTTAAACTTATTTCTCTTTTTCGTATTATATCCAATTATTTAGAGTACTTAGCAGCTTTCATATTTATTCGTACTGCAAGCCCCCCACATTCACTACAGTAATGTATTTATTCTGATGAAGGACTCCGCTCAAAACGTCAGTATTTCGGTCCTAAAAATCTCGGCAGTTCACCACCTTTTCACTTTGCTATATATATAATACAAGCTATGTCTTATTCAATATAGTATTCACTACCTTTTCACTTTGCTATATATATATATATATATATACATATATATAATACAAGCTATATCTTATTGAATATAGTATTCACTACCTTCTGTTTGTTCTAACGATTCCATACTTTTCTTGAACTCTTGTTTTTCTTTCTGGTAATCTGGAAAGATAAAGTGGCTTAGGGACCGTAAAAAATATGACGCATTTTTTGCTGATTTTTGACACTCCACCTCTCCTTGGTGATGTTTTGTGACAGTTTTCATTTTCTCCTTACTTATGACGTCAGGTGACGTAGATCCCAAAATGTCAAGTATTTTGTGAACTGCCTATTTTAACGACGTAGTAGTTTTTGGTAGTAGAGTGATCACTGATCACTGAACGCTGTTTGCCTTTCCAAAGCACCGTACCTCTGGGGAAGCACGGGTGGCGCGTGCTGTTAGCGCGCTGCTTCTCACCGCTGAGTTCTGAAGTTAAGCCCGATCGGACGAGGTTAGTACTTGGATGGGTGAATACCTCGTTCGATTCCTGAGCTTCATAAGATTTATGTGAGTAGAGTTATTGATTCTCTCCCGTGCTTCGAGGGTTTTTCTCCGGGTACTCCGGTTTCCCTCCCTCCCTAACTTTAGCTGTACTCCGAGGTCATCATGGGTCGTATGGTGGCAGCCTGTGGCGCCTTTACTAAACCTTCGACTTGGCCACGTTGAGCTGCGTCCGAAATGTAGTTCGTAGGATGATTAGCACGAACCCTTTACCTTTACTAACTGGATGGGGAAATCGCAATTGTAAAAATTACGAGACATCTCTAGAGCGCCTTGTTCAGATATCGGTCCCGAGAGACTGAACATTAGTGTAGCCATAATCCAATGAGCAGTGCGAATTGAATTTGAATTTATTAGCTTTGGCATGGTATATACATATTAAAAACATGATTTACAGACATTATAAGACAACAGGCTAAGTGACAACAACAAATTACTGCGGCCACAAAACTAATACAAACGAGTACACGAGGTACGTTAGGATACACATAGTTAGTAGCAAAACGATGGCAGCAGGTTCAGTGGCGGCACTACGGGTGTGCAAACGGTGCGCCGCACCCGGCAAACTGCCTCTTTTTATTAATAATATTAATAAATATTACAAAAATAATTTGTGGTCTTTAGATTTTACTCAAAAGTGCTCTCAAAATGCAGGAATACCATTTCAGAGACCCTAAATTCAAACATTTTCTGATAGAGAATCCCCGGACCCTCCAGGCCTCACCCACGTAGTGCCGCCACTGAGCAGGTTCGTAAGGTTCCGAACTGCGTGAGTCGTCTACACTCTACATTATAAGTCATTTTGCAATGCTAAGTTTTTATGGATCTTTGTTTTAATGGATTTAGATAGTGTATTTCAGGTTCTTGTTGTTCGAATTACATACGATTTTTGGTAAGTTTGATAATTTTAGGTCGGGCTTTTACCACTGAGCCTTAAATAAAATTAGGACCAGCTCCCGCTGGGGTAAGTGGCTAATTCCAGGGATAGAAGGCCCACCCCACCTTCGGGTAGAAGCTATGGAACGAGGATCCTACGGGTCGTTTCCGGCTACGGCCGACCGATGTTAAATCAAACACGAGAAATTGTGTAATTTTATTAATGTAAATATTAGGCTCCTGTGACAAATTCGCATTTCAAAAATATATTTATTTCATAATTTATGTTTACTTGATCATATTTTTAGAGAAATATCACAGTACATGCGCGGAAAATCGCAGTAGTTCAAGTAGTTCATCTTTATCTGAGTTTTTAACTCGACAAACACATGTACGGGGGGTGGGGTGATAGATAGCCTGCGTGCAGGCTCTCCCGGGGAGGGGAGGGCGGACTGCCTGAAGGCTCTCCCCTGGTGATAGAGGGTGCACAGCTTTGTTATACTTTAACTTACCATCATATAAAGATGGGACAAGTTTATAAACTAAATCTTGAAGTACAGGGTCAGGTCTGTAAAATAGAAAATTAATAATAATGCTACTTCACACCATATATTTCTAAAATATAACATACTGTATAATATTAGACGTATATGAAAATGACCGGCGTGACTTCATGTGTAAACGATAAAATATTCCACCGTACGTATACTACGTATATTAACCAGCTGTTGTGGTCTAGTGGTTACCACACATGTCTATGAGCTGCGAGACACAGGTTCATATCCTGGGTCGGACCACCACTCAGAGAAAGTGCTGCCTTTGCAATAATACCAGCAAATGGTAAGACTTTCGGATCTTCTCGAATAACGACCCTAAATCGTAGGCCCTCGGAACCCCTATCAATTAGGCCAGTGGCGGATATTCACGTTTTAAGGTGGTGGGGCAAAGCCTCCCAAAATGTCCGACAAGCTTGGTTGCTAAGTAACAAATTTTATTTGAAAATTTCCGACAAATTGGCAATTATATATATATATATATATATATATATATATATATATATATATAAATTTTATTTGAAAATTTCCGACAAATTGGCAATTTGACGAATTTGGCGGCTGCCCCCCCCCCCCCCCCCCCCCATCCCACCACAATTTCCGCCACTTAATTAGGCTTCTAGCCTGTTGGGGTATTCCGTTCAACTAAAAGAGTGATAAATATAAGAAACTAATACTAAGGGTTTCGTTTTTATTAAATTTAAATGCAATTATTGTAACGACCTTATACTGTAATGTTGAAATGTGGTGCTACTGCCTGGCGCCAGACTGAGCGGAGACTCTACCTAAGCTCGGTGCGAATGTTTTCATCAAATTAAAGGGTATCACAGTAAGCTTGTGAGCACTCTCAACGAACTCGCTGCATGGTAGACAGTTGGAGTAGGACCAATTCAAGAGCCTTGCCATTTCACACAAAAGGGGTGGTAAATTGATGGTAAAATTCAAAGAAAGTTCTCACGTTCAACATATTGAATAATTGATTGCATTCATTTTATTATAAAGGTCTATACGAAAGATTTAACAATGACAAATGTATTAACACATCGGGAAAATCGTCGAGCTATAATAGGAGAAGCATTCAAGTCATCCAAATTATCTATATTTTTACCACTGTCTGAGTTGCCCTGAGCAAGGTTTGGGAGATGTAAGTGCGTTGGATGCACTGAAATATTAAGGTAATCTGTTCAGTATGGAGGGGCCCGTAGGCATGAATGTGTCAGGAATTCGATGAAATCATTACCCCGAGGGATGATATATCATCCCAAGGGGTAATATTTAGTCGAATTCCCCTAGCGGAGGGTCTATACATTATATATTATACCGAAAAAATATTGAATGCTGTCTTAAAACGTCTTGGTTGTTCCTCCATTGTTGACAGACTCGCCTTCATAACTTTACGCGCGTGTTATATATATATATATATAGGTTTGCGACGCCAAACAGAACGTCCGCCAATACCTGAACAGCTTAACCAAGTTGACGAAGAAGTCTCGTCTGATGATGAGACTTCTTCTCTACGCTACAGCCACCAAAGGAAGACGTCTCAAGACGAAAGTATAAACGTTATCTCACGACCTCGAATGCTCTTACAACAGTATATACTTATAAAATTAATTACATTTCATTATAAAATCAAAACTAGTAAACTACAACATGTACAACCAATAAAACTATGATAACTACAAAAACTATTAATTCGACAAAAAGGAAAGTGTTAAGTGCTGACTTAAAACTATTTAAACAGTCAGTTCTTCTAATTTGCTCTGGTAATGATTCCAGAGTTTTACAGCGGCAACCAAGAATGTTCTATATCTATTCTGTATCTGTATATTTTGACATAAATAACAGATTTCGGTTAAACGATCTTAAAATGCAAGTATATATTGCTGTAGGCTCGATACGCAAAGCACTTCATAGTACTAGAGTCATAGACCATGGTTTTTGATATTTGGAAGTAATGGACTGTATATCAAGACTCTTTTCAGCCATAGCAACAACCGGCTAACAGATTGAATACTTTCATCTACTACGAAATGTTTTCTGAGAATTGGAACTTGACAATTGTCTATTTATTGTCTATTTATTCCAAGCACCCGCATTCATTGGGGATTCTGGATCGGATAACTTGCAAAAACTTACCTTACATGAAGTAGTGGACGTGTCTTGTGGATTTCAGTTTGACAAACAGGACAATTGAACGATGTATCTAAGTGTTTAACGATACAACTCTTGCAAACTAAAATGAGAAAAAGACACGTAAAATTATTAACCCTAGACAACGAAACATGCAATATAACAGGGTTGATATAGACTGACACTAAACCATACAATACAACTGGATTGATATAGATGATACTGTACAACATATAATAATAGAACCACGGACGATAAAATGGGAAACGAAATTCCTCCTGAATTAGCTGAAACATTTTTTGTTAATTAGCTCAAATGTAAGCTTAGATAGACCTAAGTGATCATGTTTCGATGCGTCTTTGGTAATGAAATTTATTTTTGATTTTCAAAAATTGTATTTTTGATAATCAAATCACCATACATTGTATTTTTGATAATCAAATCACCATACATTGTATTTTTGATAATCAAATCACCATACATTGTATTTTTGATAATCAAATCACCATACATTGTATTTTTGATAATCAAATCACCATACATTGTATTTTTGATAATCAAATCACCATACATTGTATTTTTGATAATCAAATCACCATACATTGTATTTTTGATAATCAAATCACCATACATTGTATTTTTGATAATCAAATCACCATACATTGTATTTTTGATAATCAAATCACCATACATTGTATTTTTCATTGTATTTTTGATAATCAAATCACCATGCATTGTATTTTTGATAATCAAATCACCATGCATTGTATTTTTGATAATCAAATCACCATACATTGTATTTTTGATAATCAAATCACCATCCATTGTATTTTTGATAATCAAATCACCATACATTGTATTTTTGATAATCAAATCACCATACATTGTATTTTTCATTGTATTTTTGATAATCAAATCACCATGCATTGTATTTTTGATAATCAAATCACCATGCATTGTATTTTTGATAATCAAATCACCATGCATTGTATTTTTGATAATCAAATCACCATACATTGTATTTTTGATAATCAAATCACCATCCATTGTTTTTTTGATAATCGAATCACCATACATAGTATTTTTGATAATCAAATCACCATGCATTGTATTTTTGATAATCAAATCACCATACATTGTATTTTTGATAATCAAATCACCATACATTGTATTTTTGATAATAAAATCACCATACATTGTATTTTTGATAATCAAATCACCATACATTGGATTTTTGATAATCAAATCACCATACATTATATTTTTGATAATCAAATCACCATAATTGTATTTTTGATAATCAAATCACCATACATTGTGTTTTTGATAATCAAATCACCATACATTGTATTTTTGATAATCAAATCACCATACATTGTATTTTTGATAATCAAATCACCATACATTGTATTTTTGATAATCAAATCACCATACATTCTATTTTTGATAATCAAATCACCATACATTGTATTTTTGATAATCAAATCACCATGCATTGTATTTTTGATAATCAAATCACCATACATTGTATTTTTGATAATCAAATCACCATACATTGTATTTTTGATAATCAAATCACCATGCATTGTATTTTTGATAATCAAATCCATACATTGTATTTTTGATAATCAAATCACCATGCATTGTATTTTTGATAATCAAATCACCATACATAGTATTTTTGATAATCAAATCACCATGCATTGTTTTTTTGATAATCGAATCACCATACATAGTATTTTTGATAATCAAATCACCATGCATTGTATTTTTGATAATCAAATCACCATACATTGTATTTTTGATAATCAAATCACCATACATTGTATTTTTGATAATCAAATCACCATACATTGTATTTTTGATAATCAAATCACCATACATTGGATTTTTGATAATCAAATCACCATAATTATATTTTTGATAATCAAATCACCATAATTGTATTTTTGATAATCAAATCACCATGCATTGTATTTTTGATAATCAAATCACCATACATTGTATTTTTGATAATCAAATCACCATACATTATATTTTTGATAATCAAATCACCATAATTATATTTTTGATAATCAAATCACCATAATTGTATTTTTGATAATCAAATCACCATGCATTGTATTTTTGATAATCAAATCACCATACATTGTATTTTTGATAGTCAAATCACCATGCATTGTATTTTTGATAATCAAATCACCATACATTGCATTTTTGATGATCAAATCACCATACATTATATTTTTGATAATCAAATCACGATAATTGTATTTTTGATAATCAAATCACCATAATTGTATTTTTGATAATCAAATCACCATACATTATATTTTTGATAATCAAATCACCATAATTGTATTTTTGATAATCAAATCAGCATACATTGTATTTTTGATAATCAAATCACCATACATTGTATTTTTGATAATCAAATCACCATACATTGTATTTTTGATAATCAAATCACCATACATTCTATTTTTGATAATCAAATCACCATACATTGTATTTTTGATAATCAAATCACCATGCATTGTATTTTTGATAATCAAATCACCATACATTGTATTTTTGATAATCAAATCACCATGCATTGTATTTTTGATAATCAAATCACCATGCATTGTATTTTTGATAATCAAATCACCATGCATTGTATTTTTGATAATCAAATCACCATACATTGTATTTTTGATAATCAAATCACCATGCATTGTATTTTTGATAATCAAATCACCATACATTGTATTTTTGATAATCAAATCACCATACATTGCATTTTTGATGATCAAATCACCATACATTATATTTTTGATAATCAAATCACGATAATTGTATTTTTGATAATCAAATCACCATAATTGTATTTTTGATAATCAAATCAGCATACATTGTGTTTTTGATAATCAAATCACCATGCATTGCATTTTTGATAATCAAATCACCATACATTGTATTTTTGATAATCAAATCACCATAATTGTATTTTTGATAATCAAATCACCATACAGTGTTTTTGATAATCAAATCACCATGCATTGCATTTTTGATAATCAAATCACCATACATTGTATTTTTGATAATCAAATCACCATACATTGTATTTTTGATAATCAAATCACCATGCATTGTATTTTTGATAATCAAATCACCATACATTGTATTTTTGATAATCAAATCACCATGCATTGTATTTTTGATAATCAAATCACCATACATTGAATTTTTGATAATCAAATCACCATCATTGTATTTTTGATAATCAAATCATCATACATTGTATTTTTGATAATCAAATCACCATACATTGTATTTTTGATAATCAAATCACCATACATTGTATTTTTGATAATCAAATCACCAATACATTGTATTTTTCATAATCAAATCACCATACATTGTATTTTTCATAATCAAATCACCATGCATTGTATTTTTGATAATCAAATAAACATTGTATTTTTGATAATCAAATCAGCATACATTGTATTTTTGATAATCAAATCACCATACATTGTATTTTTGATAATCAAATCACCATGCATTGCATTTTTGATAATCAAATCACCATACATTGTATTTTTGATAAACAAATCACCATACATTGTATTTTTGATAATCAAATCACCATGCATTGTATTTTTGATAATCAAATCACCATACATTGTATTTTTGATAATCAAATCACCATGCATTGTATTTTTGATAATCAAATCACCATACATTGTATTTTTGATAATCAAATCACCATCATTGTATTTTTGATAATCAAATCATCATACATTGTATTTTTGATAATCAAATCACCATACATTGTATTTTTGATATCAAATCACCATACATTGTATTTTTGACAATCAAATCACCATACATTGTATTTTTCATAATCAAATCACCATACATTGTATTTTTCATTGTATTTTTGATAATCAAATCACCATACATTGTATTTTTGATAATCAAATCACGATACATTGTATTTTTGATAATCAAATCACCATACATTGTATTTTTGATAATCAAATCACCATACATTGTATTTTTGATAATCAAATCACCATACATTGTATTTTTGATAATCAAATCACCATACATTGTATTTTTGATGATCAAATCACCATGCATTGCATTTTTGATAATCAAATCACCATACATTGTATTTTTGATAATCAAATCACCACACATTGCATTTTTGATAATCAAATCACCATACATTGTATTTTTGGTGATCAAATTACCATACATTGTATTTTTGATAATCAAATCACCAAGCATTGTATTTTTGATAATCAAATCACCATACATTGTATTTTTGATAATCAAATCACCATGCATTGTATTTTTGATAATCAAATCACCATACATTGTATTTTTGATAATCAAATCGCCATGCATTGTATTTTTGATAATCAAATCACCATACATTGTATTTTTAATAATCAAATCACCATCCATTGTATTTTTGATAATCAAATCACCATACATTGCATTTTTAATAATCAAATCACCATCCATTGTATTTTTGATAATCAAATCACCATACATTGCATTTTTGATAATCAAATCACCATACATTATATTTTTGATAATTAAATCACCATAATAGTATTTTTGATAATCAAATCACCATAATTGTATTTTTGATAATCAAATCACCATACATTGTATTTTTGATAATCAAATCACCATACATTGTATTTTTGATAATCAAATCACCATACATTGTATTTTTGATAATCAAATCACCATACATTGTATTTTTGATAATCAAATCACCATACATTGTATTTTTGATAATCAAATCACCATACATTGTATTTTTGATAATCAAATCACCATGCATTGTATTTTTGATAATCAAATCACCATACATTGTATTTTTGATAATCAAATCACGACACATTGCATTTTTGATAATCAAATCACCATACATTGTATTTTTGGTGATCAAATTACCATACATTGTATTTTTGATAATCAAATCACCAAGCATTGTATTTTTGATAATCAAATCACCATACATTGTATTTTTGATAATCAAATCACCATGCATTGTATTTTTGATAATCAAATCACCATACATTGTATTTTTGATAATCAAATCACCATGCATTGTTTTTTTGATAATCAAATCACCATACATTGTATTTTTAATAATCAAATCACCATCCATTGTATTTTTGATAATCAAATCACCATACATTGCATTTTTGATAATCAAATCACCATCCATTGTATTTTTGATAATCAAATCACCATACATTGCATTTTTGATAATCAAATCACCATACATTATATTTTTGATAATTAAATCACCATAATAGTATTTTTGATAATCAAATCACCATAATTGTATTTTTGATAATCAAATCACCATACATTGTATTTTTGATAATCAAATCACCATACATTGTATTTTTGATAATCAAATCACCATGCATTGTATTTTTGATAATCAAATCACCATGCATTGTATTTTTAATAATCAAATCACCATACATTGTATTTTTGATAATTAAATCACCATGCATTGTATTTTTGATAATCAAATCACCATACATTGTATTTTTGATAATCAAATCACCATCCATTGTATTTTTGATAATCAAATCACCATACATTGCATTTATGATAATCAAATCACCATACATTATATTTTTGATAAAATCAAATCACGATAATTGTATTTTTGATAATCAAATCACCATAATTGTATTTTTGATAATCAAATCACCATACATTATATTTTTGATAATCAAATCACCGTAATTGTATTTTTGATAATCAAATCAGCATACATTGTGTTTTTGATAATCAAATCACCATACATTGTATTTTTGATAATCAAATCACCATACATTGTATTTTTGATAATCAAATCACCATACATTCTATTTTTGATAATCAAATCACCATACATTGTATTTTTGATAATCAAATCACCATGCATTGTATTTTTGATAATCAAATCACCATACATTGTATTTTTGATAATCAAATCACCATACATTGTATTTTTGATAATCAAATCACCATGCATTGTATTTTTGATAATCAAATCCATACATTGTATTTTTGATAATCAAATCACCATGCATTGTATTTTTGATAATCAAATCACCATACATAGTATTTTTGATAATCAAATCACCATGCATTGTTTTTTTGATAATCGAATCACCATACATAGTATTTTTGATAATCAAATCACCATGCATTGTATTTTTGATAATCAAATCACCATACATTGTATTTTTGATAATCAAATCACCATACATTGTATTTTTGATAATCAAATCACCATACATTGTATTTTTGATAATCAAATCACCATACATTGGATTTTTGATAATCAAATCACCATACATTATATTTTTGATAATCAAATCACCATAATTGTATTTTTGATAATCAAATCACCATACATTGTGTTTTTGATAATCAAATCACCATACATTGTATTTTTGATAATCAAATCACCATACATTGTATTTTTGATAATCAAATCACCATACATTGTATTTTTGATAATCAAATCACCATACATTCTATTTTTGATAATCAAATCACCATACATTGTATTTTTGATAATCAAATCACCATGCATTGTATTTTTGATAATCAAATCACCATACATTGTATTTTTGATAATCAAATCACCATACATTGTATTTTTGATAATCAAATCACCATGCATTGTATTTTTGATAATCAAATCCATACATTGTATTTTTGATAATCAAATCACCATGCATTGTATTTTTGATAATCAAATCACCATACATAGTATTTTTGATAATCAAATCACCATGCATTGTTTTTTTGATAATCGAATCACCATACATAGTATTTTTGATAATCAAATCACCATGCATTGTATTTTTGATAATCAAATCACCATACATTGTATTTTTGATAATCAAATCACCATACATTGTATTTTTGATAATCAAATCACCATACATTGTATTTTTGATAATCAAATCACCATACATTGGATTTTTGATAATCAAATCACCATACATTATATTTTTGATAATCAAATCACCATACATTATATTTTTGATAATCAAATCACCATAATTGTATTTTTGATAATCAAATCACCATACATTATATTTTTGATGATCAAATCACCATACATTGTATTTTTGATAATCAAATCACCATACATTGTGTTTTTGATAATCAAATCACCATGCATTGCATTTTTGATAATCAAATCACCATACATTGTGTTTTTGATAATCAAATCACCATACATTATATTTTTGATAATCAAATCACCATAATTGTATTTTTGATAATCAAATCACCATACATTATATTTTTGATGATCAAATCACCATACGTTGTATTTTTGATAATCAAATCACCATACATTGTATTTTTGATAATCAAATCACGATACATTGTATTTTTGATAATCAAATCACCATACATTGTATTTTTGATAATCAAATCACCATACATTGTATTTTTGATAATCAAATCACCATACATTGTATTTTTGATAATCAAATCACCATACATTGTATTTTTGATAATCAAATCACCATACATTGTATTTTTTATAATCAAATCACCATACATTGTATTTTTGATAATCAAATCACCATGCATTGTATTTTTGATAATCAAATCACCATACATTGTATTTTTGATAATCAAATCACCATATATTGCATTTTTGATAATCAAATCACCATACATTATATTTTTGATAATCAAATCACCATACATTGTATTTTTGATAATCAAATCACCATACATTGTATTTTTGATAATCAAATCACCATGCATTGTATTTTTGATAATCAAATGACCATACATTGTATTTTTGATAATCAAATCACCATACATTGTATTTTTGATAATCATCACCATACATTGTATTTTTGATAATCAAATCACCATGCATTGCAAACAAAACGTTTACAGATATCTGAGATTTGAATGTTCTTTTAAGGTCAGCAGTGCAATATGATATAAATCTGTTATGTGGCATTTATGTGTGAAATAAGAGAACTTAAACTCAAGTGGGGGTTGGGGATGGTTTGTATTTACAATCCAATAATTTACTGCATACAATGCTTAATAATAATAAAATGTTTCTCGACTGTGATTGGCTGATTCGAGTGCAGTTTATCCCAAACAGTGCAAAAATCTGTTATCATTAGTGCAAAAACTTGTTATCACAGTGCAACAATCTGTTATCACACAAGTGTCTTGAATATTTTCCTATATATTATTAATAAGTAATACTATGATTTCTCATGCAATTTGGAAAAAACATACACTCGTGAGTTTTTCATAGACCTCAAATAGCACTCGTCCTTTGGACTCGTGCTATTTTGAGATCTTTGAAAAACTCACTTGTGCGTGTTTTTCCAAATTGCACTGGAAATCATACTATTTTTTAACCTATACTTAACAATTCCAGCAGTTTATGTCTTACAATGTGAGGGACGAACCGCTGGTCAATTAAAGGAGGAGTTGCATTTTTACAACTGCCTGAGTCTTAAAAATATAACTTTTTCACCACTCAATCATTAACCATGTATATGAACATCAAATAGAAATGCCAAATATTGATTCAATATGCGTTAATTAGTTGAGGGTTAGAATGCATAATTATTCACAAAAAGTTACAACCTAACACATGTGGTACATACATAGTATTAAATAAATAAAAAGAGTTATAAACAGAAGAGTTATGGAGAGTGTTTAGCTGCCAAGTGCTACCCAATACCAAAATGTATGTGTATGTGTTGTGTAATGTTTGAAATCAAAGAGGTAACATTCTTGATAAAAAGAAGTTGGTATGACGAAGTAATACTTACATGAGTGAAGACATTCCATGATTGTTGTTGCTTCAACAAAATAACCACCACATAATGGACACGTAATATTTGTATTGAGGCCTTTTAAACCTACCGTTCTAAGCATGGTGATTGATCGGCCTAAACCAAATGTTGGAATAAAAATAAATATTTCATTTAATCCGTGCGCTACGCTACTTTCCAGTACTACCCTACAGTAGTAGTGTACAATACAGTACGCTACTCTACAGTACAGTACGCTACTCTACAGTACAGTACGCTACTCTACAGCTCTACAGTACAGTACAATACTCTACAGTATAGTACGCTTCCCTACCCTACAGTAGTAGTGTACAATACAGTACGCTACTCTACAGTACGGTACGCTCAACGTTTGCCTTTTTCTTGCGACAATTTCCATTCTCCTCAATGAATATAAACTTGCTATGATATTGATGACCAAGATGACATCATCTTTCTGCACAGTTCCAAAATGTTTACCATTCTCACGTTGGCCCTAAATCCAATCAAATTATCCAACACATGCAGTTTCTCGTGCACCCAAGAAACATCTTCTGTTGAAACTGGTCGGCGTCATTCGGACAAGGGGGCGATCCCCGGTTGAAAACCCTGGGTACGAGGTTGGGGCGATCCCCACAGCCACCTTAATTGGCCCGTCGTGTGAAATAAATGCGGAGCTCTGTAGCGAGGAATAGGAACCTATATAGAGAGGAATATGAGCCAATGAAAGAGGAATAGGAGCCTATGAAGAGAGGAATACAGGAGCTTATGAAGAGAGGAATACAGGAGCCTATGCTCATAGGAATAGGAGCATATGGAGAGAGGAATATAGGAGCCTATGAAGAGAGGAATAGGAGCCTACGAAGAGAGGAATAGGAGCATATGACGAGAGGAATATAGGAGCCTATGGAGAGAGGAATATAGGAGCCTATGGAGAGAGGAATATAGGAGCCTATGGAGAGAGGAATAGGAGCCTATGCTCATAGGAATAGGAGCATATGGAGAGAGGAATATAGGAGCCTATGAAGAGAGGAATAGAAGCCTACAAAGAGAGGAATAGGAGCATATGGAGAGAGGAATATAGGAGCATATGGAGAGAGGAATAGGAGCCTATGCTCATAGGAATAGGAGCATATGAAGAGAGGAATAGAAGCCTACAAAGAGAGGAATAGGAGCCTACGAAGAGAGGAATAGGAGCATATGGAGAGAGGAATATAGGAGCCTATGGAGAGAGGAATATAGGAGCCTATGGAGAGGAATATAGGAGCCTATGAAGAGAGGAATAGGAGCATATGAAGAGAGGAATAGGAGCATATGGAGAGAGGAATATAGGAGCATATGGAGAGAGGAATATAGGAGCATATGGAGAGAGGAATATAGGAGCATATGGAGAGAGGAATATAGGAGCCTATGAAGAGAGGAATATATGAGCCTATGGAGAGAGGAATATAGGAGAATATGAAGAGAGGAATATAGGAGCCTATGGAGAGAGGAATAGAAGCATATGGAGAGAGGCATATAGGAGCGTATGGAGAGAGCAATAGGAGCATATGGACAGAGGAATACGAGCCTATGGAGAGAGGAATATAGGAGCATGTGGAGAGAGGAATATGCGCATATGAAGAGAGGAATATAGGAGCCTATGGAGAGAGCAATAGGAGCCTATGGAGAGAGCAATAGGAGCCTATGAAGAGAGGAATATGAGCCAATGAAACAGGAATAGGAGCCTATGAAGAGAGGAATAGGAGCCTATGGTAGGACCATATGGAGAGAGGAATATAGGAGCCTATGAAGAGAGGAATATAGGAGCCTATGGAGCGAGGAATATAGGAGCCTATGAAGAGAGGAATAGGAGCCTATGGAGAGAGGAATATAGGAGTCTATCGAGAGAGGAATAGGAGCATATGGAGAGAGGAATAGGAGCCTATGGAGAGAGGAATAGGAACCTATGGAGGGAGGAATAGGAGCATATGGAGAGCAGAATAGGAGCCTATGGAGCGAGGAATATAGGAGCCTATGGAGCGAGGAATATAGGAGCCTATGGAGCGAGGAATATAGGAGCCTATGGAGAGAGGAATATAGGAGTCTATCGAGAGAGGAATAGGAGCATATGGAGAGAGGAATAGGAGCCTAAGGAGCGAGAAATAGGAGCATATAGATCGAGGAATAGGAGCATATGAAGCGAGGAATAGGAGCCTATGGAGCAAGAAATTAGCGTATGGAGCGAGGAATAAGACCATCAAATCCGGTAGTCACAAGATCAAGGGTCCGTAGGAAGTGTTTAAGGGGGCTTCGCTTCTCGCTTGACAAAATTCCAGATACGCTCCTGTTTTCTGACAGGTTTGCTGAACATCTTGAGAAAGTTCGTCATTTAAACAGTCCTAATCATATGGTGTACATAGCAACCAACATCTTAAGTTATTATTTCATATATATATATATATATATATATATATATATATATATATATATATATATATATATATATATATATATATATATATATATATATATATATATATATATATATATATATATATATATATATATATATATATATATATATATAATATATATATATATATATATATATATATATATATATATATATATATATATATATATATATATATATATATTATATATATATATATATTCAAATACGTATATGGAAAAAGTGACTGCCCCAACCGGGAATCGAACCCTGGTCTCCGAATCAACGTTTCGGCGCTCTGACCTTTAAGCTAATGAGACACGGTCAGAACAGTCAATGATTTCTCCATATACGTATTAATTCGCCGCTTTCACTTAAACACCAACAGGCAGACATCGCATCTAACCATAGCGTGGTGCAAGGCCTCTCGAGCGCACTTCCCAAAGTAGCGAAGCGATACACGACTTCTTGTATACAGAGGGCTTTAATATTAATTATTTTTCATATTAATTTTTCATACTTTCATATTAATTATTATTCTTAAAGCCCTCTGTATACAAGAAGTCGTGTATCGCTTCGCTACTTTGGGAAGTGCGCTCGAGAGGCCTTGCACCACGCTATGGTTAGATGCGATGTCTGCCTGTTGGTGTTTAAGTGAAAGCGGCGAATTAATACGTATATGGAGAAATCACTGACTGTTCTGACCGTGTCTCATTAGCTCAAAGGTCAGAGCGCCGAAACGTTGATTCGGAGACCAGGGTTCGATTCCCGGTTGGGGCAGTCACTTTTTCCATATACGTATTTGACTATATTTAAATCTTCTCTCTCATATTAATTATATATATATATATATATATATATATATATATATATATATATATATATATATATATATATATATATATATATATGGTAATATTCGAGTGTGGAATACATACATTTTAAGACCAAACCGGGAGCAGTTGCGAAAATGCAACTTAGAGGCCTTCAGGCTGCAATTGAATCCGCGACCCTGCGATGCTAGTGCAGTGCTCTGACCACTGAGCTACGGAAGCCATTACCGAGAGCCTAGTCACGAGTTCTGTATATAAAGTGATTAGTGGTGGTAATGTATATATTCCAACACTCGAAATTTTCCTTCACCAAAAATCCTTAGAACCTATATATATATATATATTATATAAAAGATGAAAAGGTGGTAAACTGCCAAGAATTTAGTGACGAAATACTGACGTTTCGAGCGGAGCCCTTCATCAGAGTAAGATGAATAATTTTCTAGGTCTTTTTCCATTTCCCAGCGTATGCTATTTTTCAGATCAGTCGAGGCTCCTCCCTCACAGATTAATTAATGTCGACAACAAAACTAATAAATGACTTTCCAATTTCGTATTTCATTAAGTATTTTGTCCATCGTTTTTATTTATAAAAAACATTTTGTGTCGTTTGTATTTGCCCTATATACAGGTATATTAGACCTCATTTTGAATCTTTGATTTTTCTCACCTTACGGCTTTACTCGAAACATGATCAGTAATTCGTTCAACTATTTAGTACTAAAACGTGTTGTGCTGCGTAGGCAGTGTAGAAATACAAATCAAATATCTAAAAAGGTTGGTATACTGCAGAAATAGCGTGTAACTTAGTACACCAACCTATTTAGATATTTGATTTATATTTTAGTATATACTAGTTTACTATCCTTGTTATAAACTTCCTATGTTACGCAGAATACTGCCTGCGCATTTTAAAAACATTTTGATACACTTGTATGTGTCGTATTTGTGTGCAGATATAAAATATTGTAACTTGTGCCAATGACGCTGTCTAAGCTCTGAGCTCTTGTTTCTCTCAGTTTCGCTCTGTGATGAAGGCCCTTCGCTCAAAATGTTAGACATCCGACAAACTATTTCTGTAGTACACCAACCTTTTAGATTATTATATTTGTAAGGCTATCTAAGATCTGGAATGGGATTTTCTTAGGGACAAAGTAAGAACTATATTTATTGAATATTTCTAATATTTCCGATATATGACGCTTACCTTTGGCTATGGCCGCCTACATGTTAAATTACTTAGTCATGGCATTTCCTACAAAGTGTTTCTCAGAAAATAATTGTGTGTAGACGATGATTATAGATCAGTTTAACTTTTTGATGACGCTCTATGATATTGAGAATTGAGGAAATTATAAATTCAATTTGTAATGTCGTCTTTCCATTGAGAGTTTTATAGCATGACAACGAGCGATTGAATAATAACCATTTTTCATCAGATACAATGAGCATGATAAATTCTAATCCCTGAAGTATTCCCGCTACATCGTCGTTGTTTAAAATACAACGTTATTTATTTTATTTCTTATTTCAATCTACGACGTTGCCATGTTGGTTGGTTGTGCTTATAATGTGAACCCGCAAACTGAAACCACTTGAACCCGACTTGAACGTATTTACACGAAAGAGGAATAAAATTCTCGATAATGTATTATTTTGTTCTAATACTAAAACGTAAGTTAATATGTTTGTGCATGGCGTGGCCGTCGTAACTATAGATGACAAACCTCTCTAATGATATGATCACTGACACTACTCGTTAGACGGCTGTAAAATAATTACTTCAATTGTCCAGCAGGTAAGGAGAACAAAAATAGAATATAAATTAAAACTTCGAATCAACGTGTAACGATAGATGGCGACATTTCATTCTAAACTATTTAACAACGACATATATGTATTTATTACGTTAGAATTTAGGAAACCATAATGTTCAGGTTTTCAAAACTGATTTTGGTGGCGACATTTTCTGAGACTTAAAAGCTTGCGCTGCATTCATAATCAGGCACCCGAGATCTTTATAGTGTTCGCCATATGCTAGGGCCATCTCGACACATTAGTAACGGCAACTGTGGAAGGGTTTCTTTAATTATTGATATACTATATAGACAGACAAAACAGTCTAAAATATTACATAGTTATCTCCGAATTGAGACTGCAATATCTTTAAAACCTGTGCTTCATTTTTAAATATTTTTATATATTTTTAAATATGCTTCTTTAAAGTGCAAATTTCTTATTCTGAGAAGAAACTATAACAGACAATTTACACTGAATCACTTAATGTGAATGCGCAGTACTGAAATATTTGTAAAACTCCATTTCCCATGGGGCTTTTAATTTTGGTCTTGACAGATCTGCTCGTTGTCGGAGCTACGTGCTTCGCGGTTGGAAAGCAAAAATAGCAGAGATGAATTTCCCGTTGGCCATTATGAGAAGTCAGTAGGATTTTAAAACCATTCGTGGAAGACGTGTTGTAGAAGCCCAATAAGAATCTTGTTCCATTTCTGAGAGAGTATCTCACACTATTTGCATTACCCCGCCACTTTCACATATATTATTAACTGAGCTCAGCTATATATCACACTGCAGTATCATATAACGTAATATTCTTTCATAGTGAATAAATATAATCATCTAAGTACTTCTAGAAAACATATATAGTAAACTAACGTGATGATATTTAAGATTCAAGAGTTAAACTTCACTATAGAACATATCATTAATTCATTTACTTCATGAACAGAGAGACCACCAGACCGACTAGATCGAATTAAAATATCAACAGTTAGTTTACATTTCGGGTTTGTGAACCTTCGTAAAGTTAAAGACTAAACACATCATCTCCTCGTTCTTCATTTATATAAAGGTTAAGGTTAAGTATCAAGGTGAATAAACGGAGACTATTACCTTGAAAAGTGACTACACACGCTTGATATCGTTGTTCTTGCTTGATGAAAACACTAAACGAGTCAGTAATCACGTTTCATATGAATAAAATTACCGTGGTCACGTGATGACTCCACAGTCGCTTCCTTTCATTTTCACTCAGTCTCTTACTGCAGAATAACGACGGGATTTATTCCTTTTTTTCAATCCAACAGATAAAAATGTAATCACTGCCTGCAGTTGTCGTAGATTTAAATAATAAGCTTGTAACTGTGAAAGCATTGCAATGAAGATAGTGTCATTATAGTGAGTAAGTGAGAGATCAAATATCCGTAAATAAGAACAACAAAAAAAACTCTCAACAATAAACAACAACAAAACCAAACGACTGAAATATCAAGAAGACATATTAAAAGTGGTTAACGAAAAGAAGCTGCAGCAGGTTATTGCTACTAATAAATAATAATGTTGATCTGTATACGAGATAATAATCAATGCAATTATGCAATTCTAGGTGCCAACGTGAATTATTTATAGCTATTTTCATCACCATGACGACATTTTCACAAACATCACGATCCCAAATCGCAATTTTCCTAGCTAGCATATATATATGCGATCTTTTAACTATTATCTTGTATAGGAGATAATAGTTAAAAGACCACATATATATGCTAGCTTGGAAAATTGCTATTTGGGATCGAGTTCAAATGGTGATGAAAATCGTCTATCAATAATTAACACGGTGTTCTTGGCTATCACCTCGAGCAACTCTTACGCGGCTTTCTTCATGCTCTCTAATATTCAAATTCAATGGGCTACGTGGCACATACTACATAACTTTCCACGTAGCTCGATGAAACACGCTTAACCATTTCTAAACTATTAATTTTTCAAAAATGATGTTCTCATCTTACCGAGTTGTGCGTCTGTCCTCTACGGTTGATGGCTAACAACCAATGAGAATTATATAACCGTACGGGTAAATTATAGAGAGTACTCTTCGCTGTATCGCATCACTCAAATAGTTTGGTATAAATAGTGCAGATTAGTGAACCATGCGCATCCAGTGACTGACCTTTGTCACCTAGAAGCTACGGAACGATAGTTTTTGCGTCACATTGCTACAACTTTGATGCCGTGTAACACGCCGGAACAATTAACAATGATTTGCATTTGGCGCAATTTTAGTTTAGTTAGAACACTACAACATGTTACAATTTTTTTTATTAACATTTAAAAACTCATAACATCAAATATTGCGCTAAAAATCGTCCTGTATTACATTACCATAAAGCTGATGTTACATGGGATGATTTTTAAATATATCGCATCTTGATCACTTTACGTAGTGCTGAACCTCTTAATTCGAACAACTTTTAAGGTTGAATTTCCATATAAAATCCCGAAATGACGTCACATAGACTATCGGTAGTAAAAGTCGAAATTAAAATCAGCTGTTATTTCTAAAATAAAACATTATCGTAAGAGTTAGGGTTAGTATATATTAGGTGGAGGGTTAGGGTTAGGATTAGGGTAAGGTTTGGGTTAGCCACTATGTTTTAAATTTGGGGATATTTATATTGGAAATCGAGCCAACTTTTATCTGTAGCTCAGTGATAGTGTTAGATTCGTCCCAGACCCTTCTGTCAGTACTAGGCGCAAAAAATGGCGTCACCTGGTAAGAGACCGCAGGCAAGCTAGGATTCATTTGAACTATGCTCGCTGTAGAATTATATAGATGAAAAAATTTACTCAGATTGCTGCAAATTGTCTTTCCGAGGTTCTAGATTTCAAAATTTTCCTGGGAGGACCCCAACAGACCCCCAACCCCGAAAAATGCGGTCAGTGATGACTTGCTTGTCGACTTCAGCCACCCCACCCCCCAACTTTAAGTCTGTTCCTATGCCTCTATATTAATAAAGTGTTTTTGAAAATTTATATCATTTTGTCTGACAGTCCTGACCGTGTCTCAATAACTAAGTGGAGAGAAGAGCACGTTAAGCCACACGTAGAGGGAGGGTGAGCACGCCATTTATCCCGGTCAGCGGCAAGTAATCGTCTTCTGGACAATCTTTTTTAGTATCCGCGAGAGATGCCAGTACATGCTAACCCCAAAACAACTTAGATCCGAACCCTAAGCCCCCGCCCAATGAGTTTTTCTAACCCTAACCCCCGTCACGTGATACAGGAAAACTATGTAGCGTTTATAGGATTAGGATTCTGTGGATTAGATTTGGTTGGGGGGGTCGGGAAAATTTTGAAATCTAAAGTCTCTGAAATTCATAATACTTCTGGTCAGCAGTCATCAACAACTAATGGACGAAGTACTTCATGAAATAAGTATCGAACTATCACTCGACGATTTTCCCTTACGATTGCCATCCTGCAAAGATATGGAATTTAAAAAATGCCTGATATCGAAGATGCGCAAATATTCAATGTATAATATGGTCAAATAACTCTCACTTTCGGCGCCAAAACTGGGGGGCTTAGCCCCCCTTTTTTTCCACTTTTACAAAGTTGGGTAAAGCCCCCCCTGCTGGCTTCCGCCAAAGCCAGAGACCTTCATTTTATTAAATTCTCTTTCCGTAACATATAGATTACCTTTTGTGCAACATAATTCACATTCAACATTGCCGTTAAATTCTCCTGTGTACTCATCAGCTTTACTGATAAAAATGCACTGATGTCATCAGAGAGCTTTTGTACTTCGACTCAGCAAATGAACATTGAAATATTGAATTACTAAATTATTAAATTTCACACTTTCAGACAAGATTAAACTATGAACTATTAAGTTGTTCTTCAGCAGAATAATATAAAATATAAAAATGGTCTTGAGAATATTTAAAAATATTTATTCAAGATAAAATCAAATGAGGCCAAAATTGCGGCTGTATTAATTAGCTTAGATTGTCTTATCTTTCGTCAATCTACGATACCATCAGTCTCACGAAAGATAAGACAAAAGATAAGACAATCTAAGCTTAATACAGCCGCAATTTTGCCCTCATTTGATTTTATCCTGAATAAATATTTTTAAATATTCTCAAGATCCTCTTTATATTTTATAACTGTTTGTAGCTTGGCTCGTGAGCTGTCTTAACGCAACTTTTCTGCAATCTGATTGGTTCCTGAGCGGTCTTAACGCAGCTTTTCTGCAATCTGATTGGTTCCTGAGCGATCTTAACGCAGCTTTTCTGCGATCTGATTGGTTCCTGAGCGGTCTTAACGCAGTTTTTCTGCAATCTGATTGGTTCCTGAGCGGTCTTAACGCAGCTTTTCTGCTATCATTAAATTGTCACTAAATGTTGACCATCGCTTTTCTAAATCATCAACCAGGCTTTCATTCGTAAATATTATTTATATTATCTCATGTCATAAATTTTAACTATTCCAGTTGTTGTTTTGAATAACACTCGAGAGTAAGAGAGTTTGACAGAAAGCTATTCTTTGTCTTCGCTGCGTGGTATTATTAAATTGTACCGCCAGCTGCTTTTCTCAACCCTCTTCGCCAGCCATCTTTACAATAAACCTGTTCAGAGAAGGCGAAAGATATATAATATATTATTTAAATTTAGAAATAATTAGCGAATAATGAATAATAGTTACAAGAAATTGACAAGATTGATTAAGCAAAACTTTTTACGTAAATATAAAAACCTTTTGTCTGTTTCAACAACAAATGCTGCATCATTTCCTATTGAATCACTGAGATGTCACGTGATTTATCATAGACATGTCGTCATCGTCTGAGTGGGTTTCATATATACAGCAAAAGGAAGTACAGATGTATGAGCGAATAAAGCAGGTAATAATTTGTCTGTTTTCAACATTACAAGCCTATCTTGGTTGTATATCGTAAACGAACTAATAAACTAGTTCAGAATGATTTTATTTATTGTATTTAGTTATGAATTCAGTCATTTCTATAGTCATTTCATAACTATTAATTAGACAGTGAGACGAGTCCGTCCGGCCATCTTGTACAAATGACAGATGATGTGAGCCTATATTTGTAGTTAAAACATGCCCGTATATCTAAGATCCTGCTTCATTTACAATTGTAAGGTATCCTAAGACTAAGAAGTCATGATATTCTGTACAATTGTGCAAGAAACGAAATAAATGTAGAGTTAATCCTTTAGTTGGATGCCGAATATTTGTGAGACAAGCGGCAAACGTAAATACTGTATAATATTTACAATCAAACTATGTTTTATGAAGAAGCTAAACAGGTAGTTGTTTTCTTGTCTATAGAACAGTCTAGCTCGCTTATTAATCTTTAGACTATATAAGACGGTAGTTTAAACACGAAATGATTTTAAGAGTCAGTTCGGAGTAAAAAAAAATTAAAACAAAGTAAAATAAAACCTTGGTTGTGAAAACAAAGATATCTTAAATTGGTAAAATAATAATTAACTTGACATAGACCGCAAAATCTCTGTCGTTCAGTATAAATATTTCGTCTAAAAAGTCATTGGTCAAAACTATAGAGTATCGGACTTTACGAATAAAGATATTTTAATACTGAGCGGCGGACATTCATTACGTCTCTTGTGAGTTCAACTTAATATCGCGGAGTTGTCGTATTATTTAATATCATGACAGCGTAAAACATTGTTATCTTCGCCGAGTTTTTGAACGAAGTGAGCGAAGTTAACGAAGCAAACGAGTGAGAGATACTATCAACACTGACAAGAAGATAAAATTCATATCTTCAAGCGGCTGCATGTATTATGTTCTGCTACTGTGACTCATATTATTTTTTCTGAATGGAAGAAAACCAGCATTTCATTAATATCTATATAATAGAGCTCGGTATTTTAGTCTGAAATTCTTCAATTTTGATTGAAACTGCTGTGTGAAACCACAAATACAATAATTCTGGGTTTATATAGCCAATTTGTGACAGCCAATTGTTTCAGTTATCGCCGAATCATTTGCTCACAGCTCACTAGCTGCTTACATCCCATCCATCTCGCGGCGCCAAAATCAAGAGCTTCTGTAATAAACTTCGTTCTCAGGCCTCGCGATATTGGAGCTTAAGCAGATGGTATGTAATATTGACCCTTGCTCGTATTGCGGAAGATTAGAAACTTAAGAAATTTACTTTGATCGTTCAGATATAGTTAAGCCATCATTGACCTTAGTTGAAATGAAATATTTATTACATCTCATGCATGGCTTAGTGATATCTTGGGTCAATATTTCTTAGTTTTCAAAGCGACTAAAAAACGCTCAAACCAGTAGTGAGACTAAAATAATGAAAGCGACGGCATTCATTTCTCGTTGTTCAGCGCCATATATGTATGGTATGCAACAATATATATTTTCAGACTTTATAGTTTTCTCAATATAAGCATCTATAATACGTATAGCCATTCCCGTAGTTTGTCAGTTTTCCCGTTACACAAAAACAAAGCCGCGATGGCCCGATGCAGTGTCCCTTGTCGCGGAATACTTTGAGAAATATAATTTTCATTGTAATACTATACAAGGCTTTTTTTGTAATACTTTAATTTTTTGTATAATACTTTTAATTGTAATACTATATACAACGCATGAAATACACGCTGTATCTTTAATTAAGAGCCGTGCAGCTCTAGTATCCGAGATCGACTTTCTTCTTCCCTATAACCAACTATGTTATAACGTCGTGCATATTTACAAACGGCAACACCGCTATACACTACAGGTCTGTTTTCTCAAATACGTCCAGTCACGACGATTTCTCATCAACCTTTTTAATAGTTGCAAATCTATTCCAAACTTCACACCACTTTCTTTACTGCATCGCTACTGCCAACATGTTTCGATCTTATTAGAGTAAAAGTGCCAACATGTTTCAATTTATTAGAGTAAAACATCATCTTATATACAGTATTACACGATTGCGTGGCAACCTCACCCGTAAAAAGGAACTATATATACGTCATTTACATTTCGTGATAAGACTAACAGCTAACGCCTAAAGATAATCAGGGTGGAACATGTCGCACTTCCTAATCAATTACAGTTTACGTAGGTTTGACATTCAACAATCTACATGCACACACTCTCTACCTGTATATACCTGTATCATATGCAGCATTCAATCTGATAAGAGGCAATTATGGACGACATACAGTTTATTTACCAGCTTTAAATTCGCAATTTGGTGGCCTGGTGGAATCACACAAGATTATTACAAAATCAAATGTACTATAACTTGATGATGTGAAGTTGCTGGAAGTCAGCTGTGAATATGTTAATTGCAACAAAGAAACTAACTGTGAGATTTGTGGCTCACTGTGGGTTGACATAACTACATGGTAATATAATGCAATCAATTCATCGCGATCTCCCTCATTCATCCTTGACACTGCATTATAATATAAAAGCGGAACCGTAATTCAGTTAAAAAAAGCAGTATTTAGTTAAGTCTCACTCATATATATATATAATTTATGTCCTTAGCAATATAAATTACTATTACAGTGGCCCAGCAGCAAAGAACAGAAACTATCGCGCATGCTGCAAAGCATATATTCTGGCTAATGCAAGAGAGTTCTGGAACATATTATAATATATATATATATATATATATATATATATATATATATATATATATATATATATATATATATATTTATATATATATATATATATATATATATATATATATATATATATATATATATATATATATATATATATATAAAATAACATATATTATAAAGAAGGAAAATTTCGAGTGTTGGAATATATACATTTTAAGACCAAACCGGGACCAGTTGTGAAAAATGCAACTTAGAGGCCCGCGACCCTAACCGTGTTGTTTAAATATTAATAAACTAAAACAAATTATGTGCACGGTGTAAGGTACGGTTCAACATCAAAACGTAGCTCATTATAGTCGCTTTGAAGTTTGCCGAGTTTCCAGACCATATCTCGATTGACTATGATTCCAGCCGGAAGGCTTAAAATGTATATATTCCAACACTCGAAATTTTCCTTCACCATAAATCCTTCGAACATGTAGTTTAATCGACTGAAATGCCAAATCAGATTACTTGTAATATGTTATAAAGAGGTTTTTACGAAGGGTATACACGTTTGCGTAATATAATAGGTACGTGTGTTATGTATTTAGACTCGCTAATTCCAAATCTGTTTCCAGAATTGAAAACGGTTAAATATTGATGTCATTGATCGAGATAACGTTCAAAGTATACGACGAAGCGGTTGGGCCGGCTGGCTGATTGCCGACTAATTTCTAAGTACATAAACCGTTTTTACGAAGGGTATGCACGTTCTTGTAATATAATAGGTACGTGTGTTATGTATTTAGACTCGGTAATTCCAAATCTGTTTTCTGAATTGAAATCGAGTAAATATTTGCCGAGATAACGTTCAAAATCTTATCGACAGAGACTACAAATACAAATACGCGGGGTGGGGTGGGCGTAGTGGTAGAAAAGGCGAGCGAGGAGATTATTGCGGATTCGTATTTCTAGTAACATTATATACGTTTTTCGATGCATCATAATCTACCGTAAACGTTAATGGTCAGTGCTTGATACCGATATTAATCAATTATTGAATGAGGTTGAGCATGATATGTAGAATTATCAAGGCCGAAGTGTGTGTTATCTGCCGAAGCCGAAGGCTGAGGCGGATAACACAAACTGAGGCCTTCATAATTCTTCATATCATGCGAAAACCGAATTCAATAATTGTTTTATTATTTTGATTTAAAAGATTAACTTTATCAACTATTTAACAACTGCATCGTTGGAAAAACGTCATAGCGTGCAATATTAGTTTTTCATATTGCACCAGGTGATGTCAATCGTGCAATAATCTTTTGTCATATTTCACAACTCCATATTTGGGAGGGCAATGAGTTGATATGACGATTTCACCGTTGGCTGTTAGCCAATCAGCGATCACGAATTCTTTTAAATAAATAATAATAATACTTGATATATTACAATATCACGGAATTATTTTTTGGCTGGCTAGTCAAGTTCCGGTGATCTGCACCATATGATCAGAAAGATTTTTTATGTGGCTCAGCTGAAACATTTTTCTGAGTTTAGAATTAAAGTTTGAGCATAGCAAACAATTTAGTAATTTACTTTATTTCATAAACATTAGTGTGATACTTAAGAAATAGAAAACATTTTCCGTGTTTACATATACAGTTATAGAAACACGAGTGGAAGTTTAGGAGAACGAGAAATTAGTGGGAACAAGAGCATTTCGAGTTCTCCCAAACTTTTACGAGTGTTTCTATAACTGTATGTAAACACGGAAAGATGTTTTCTATTTATTTTATAAAATAACACTGAGGAAATAAGTAATGAGACTCTTTTATTAAAATAATGAAAATATACTATACATTCTCCTTACTCACGCTAGACAGCGTCGTCGACTGCTCAAAGTATATAAACGCTCTTAACTGTGAAGAAAAGCATCCAATCTTCTTGTTTTTCTATTTGTTGGCTGTCACTGAACATATTTATCGACATTTTGTTAGTGAGCAAAGGTTCGTCTTGCAGTCCATTTTATAAAATGGCGGGAAAACCCATGTTTATATACAATTATATAAACATGGCTCTTAGCCAATCAGTGCACAAGTTTTCAAAATGTTATTTTATAAAGAGTTTTTGACCACTGAGAAAAATAGTATTTCAACACGTGTGTAAAAATACGATATTTTTACTTGTGAAGATATCGTTTTAGCGATCCAATGATTATCTTTTTTGAGTGAAGTAAAAATTAATTCTCAATTTAGATTGTTATGATGTAATATATCTCAAACTGGACCTATTGCCTCGTTTTTCAACACACTAGACGGCTTCTCGTGTATGAAATAATATATCATACACGAGAAGCCGTCAGTTTATTATCTGATTTCCAAACACCAAGACGTGTAAAAGTTTTTCAACAGTTGGTTAAAATTCCAAATCAGATAATAAACGCTTTTCGAGTGTATATGATATAGCTTCTCAAACGAACCAGTATTTTAAGAGAAATTTGAGGGAAAAGTTGGCTTAATTTATGGACGTTTATTACCACATTTACCAACAAGGCAACAACGTCTCGGTTATGATTTTCCTTTGTGTTTTCCTTATGAATTATTAATGAGTTTGAGAAATATTACTTCAAAATCTCATTAATAATTCATGCCAAGACAAAGGAATCATTAGCGTTATAAAGTTCGTCCTGATTTACATAAACTTTCCTTCGATTTTCTCGGCGAAAATGGCTTGAATCACTGAAATAGTTGGTATAAACGTGGTTATTTAGATGCAGTCGTTTTTGAAGCCGTTCAAAACACCCGCAGCAGTGTTTTATCGGATCTAAAACACTGGGCTATCTCTTCGGAGTTAGGTCATTGCACGAGTCGACCTCGAGCCCGAGTCGACCTCGAGTCAAGCTCGAGTCAAGCTAAAAATGTCGTTCATGGGGTTAGGGTTAGAGAACTCGTTAGGCGGGTGTTAGGGTTAGAAAACTCGTTAGGGTTAGAAAATTCGTTAGGCGAGGGGATAGGGTTAGGATCTTTGTTGTTTTGGGGTTAGTGGTTA
This sequence comes from Chrysogorgia sp. JL179-B06, assembly GCA_035772405.1. Taxonomy (NCBI): domain Eukaryota; kingdom Metazoa; phylum Cnidaria; class Anthozoa; order Scleralcyonacea; family Chrysogorgiidae; genus Chrysogorgia; species Chrysogorgia sp. JL179-B06. The sequence continues at coordinate 403,983 of JAYKKM010000494.1, read as the reverse complement.
TAACCACATTCCTTATCTCAATCCATTACCCTCTCCGGCCACCGCACTGGAAGCCTCTGCGGAAGAGAGAGGGTTATATTCTACGCCGCCGCCCACCGCCCCCAGAATCTCGTCCCAACCAGGGTATTATTTGCATGGTTACAGTAAGTGACAAAATTCTGACGATTATGTAGCTCCAACAGACGGTGAGTAAATTTGATTTACGTGTAGACCGGTGATGAGACGATAATTAAATTTTATTTTTATTTTCGCAGGCTCACTATAACAAGAAATGAACACTATAAAAAACGTGAATTTTCAAATGATAATACAGCTCATTAACGACATTTTTAGCTTGACTCGTGACTCGAGCTTGACTCGAGCTCGAGGTGGACTCGTGAAATGACCTGACTCATCGCTTCGTGTTTGAAACCTGGTAAAACACTGCGTCTCGTGTTTTAAACTATACATAATGATCAAAACTGTAATAAAGTCTAAAATCTAAAAACGTCTATTTTTGTCTTGTATGACTTAATATTTCGTACATATTTTAAATTCATCGCTGAATATGATTTCTATAAACTAACAATATCTGAAAACTCAGCAGCATACTCACTGTATCACGCTGTGTGAATATGAAACTGTTTTTAGTTAATTAACACGCGCACTATATGATATGTTTCTTTTATAGCTAAATTTATTTTATAATTTACAAGGTGAAAACTTGCAGAACACCTAGAAAACTCCACTATAGCCTTGCTGTCAGATTTCATATTGGGTCTGCAATTAAAAAAGACAACATTTATATTGACATATTACTATATTGCAATTTATCACCTTTGCTGGACAAAAATACTTTTTTCTATTTTTCTTGCAAAATGATGCGTAGGATTGCGGAGGATGTGTGGGGATGGGTGTATGTGTGGGTGTATGGGGGCACGTATTCCCTTCCCCTCCTTTCTGCGGTTTCTGCCATATAAAACGTAAAGATTATATAAAAAGGCGTTAAAATATAAAAAAGATAAAAGATATAAGAAAAGATATAAGAAAATATATAAAAAGATATATTACAGGAAATTACAAGATTTTCAGTTTATTTATAAAGTTTCACTTGTATTGGTTTCATCTCTTTGTACTCTTGTGCGAAAATGAATTAAGATTAAATATTTTTAATAAGTTTAGATAGTGATGCCTAAGCATAATGAATTAAGAAGAAATATTTTTAGTAAGTTTAGATAGTGATGCCTAAGCATAATGAATTAAGATTAAATATTTTTAATAAGTTTAGATAGTGATGCCTAAGCATAATGAATTAAGATGAAATATTTTTAGTAAGTTTAGATAGTGATGCCTAAGCATAATTAATTAATTAAGATTAAATATTTTTAGTAAGTTTAGATAGTGATGCCTAAGCATAATGAATTAAGATTAAATATTTTTAATAAGTTTAGATAGTGATGCCTAAGCATAATGAATTAATATTAAATATTTTTAGTAAGTTTAGATAGTGATGCCTAAGCATAATGAATTAAGATTAAATATTTTTAGTAAGTTTAAATAGTGATGCCTAAGCATAATGAATTAAGATTAAATATTTTTAATAAGTTTAGATAGTAATGCCTAAGCATAATGAATTAAGATTAAATATTTTTAGTAAGTTTAGAGAGTGATGCCTAAGCATAATGAATTAAGATTAAATATTTTTAATAAGTTTAGATAGTGATGCCTAAGCATAATGAATTAAGATGAAATATTTTTAGTAAGTTTAGATAGTGATGCCTAAGCATAATGAATTAAGATGAAATATTTTTAATAAGTTTAGATAGTGATGCCTAAGCATAATGAATTAAGATTAAATATTTTTAGTAAGTTTAGATAGTGATGCCTAAGTATAATGAATTAAGATGAAATATTTTTAGTAAGTTTAGATAGTGATGCCTAAGCATAATGAATTAAGATTAAATATTTTTAGTAAGTTTAGATAGTGATGCCTAAGCATAATGAATTAAGATTAAATATTTTTAGTAAGTTTAGATAGTGATGCCTAAGCATAATGAATTAAGATGAAATATTTTTAGTAAGTTTAGATAGTGATGCCTAAGCATAATGAATTAAGATGAAATATTTTTAGTAAGTTTAGATAGTGATGCCTAAGCATAATGAATTAAGATTAAATATTTTTAATAAGTTTAGATAGTGATGCCTAAGCATAATGAATTAAGATGAAATATTTTTAATAAGTTTAGATAGTGATGCCAAAGCATAATGAATTAAGATTAAATATTTTTAGTAAGTTTAGATAGTGATGCCTAAGCATAATGAATTAAGATTAAATATTTTTAGTAAGTTTAGATAGTGATGCCTAAGCATAATGAATTAAGATGAAATATTTTTAATAAGTTTAGATAGTGATGCCTAAGTATAATGAATTAAGATGAAATATTTTTAGTAAGTTTAGATAGTGATGCCTAAGCATAATGAATTAAGATGAAATATTTTTAGTAAGTTTAGATAGTGATGCCTAAGCATAATGAATTAAGATTAAATATTTTTAATAAGTTTAGATAGTGATGCCTAAGCATAATGAATTAAGATGAAATATTTTTAATAAGTTTAGATAGTGATGCCTAAGTATAATGAATTAAGATGAAATATTTTTAGTAAGTTTAGATAGTGATGCCTAGCATAATGAATTAAGATTAAATATTTTTAATAAGTTTAGATAGTGATGCCTAAGCATAATGAATTAAGATGAAATATTTTTAGTAAGTTTAGATAGTGATGCCTAGCATAATGAATTAAGATTAAATATTTTTAATAAGTTTAGATAGTGATGCCTAAGCATAATGAATTAAGATGAAATATTTTTAGTAAGTTTAGATAGTGATGCCTAGCATAATGAATTAAGATGAAATATTTTTAATAAGTTTAGAGAGTGATGCCTAAGCATAATGAATTAAGATGAAATATTTTTAGTAAGTTTAGATAGTGATGCCTAAGCATAATGAATTAAGATTAAATATTTTTAATAAGTTTAGATAGTGATGCCTAAGCATAATGAATTAAGATGAAATATTTTTAATAAGTTTAGATAGTGATGCCAAAGCATAATGAATTAAGATTAAATATTTTTAGTAAGTTTAGATAGTGATGCCTAAGCATAATGAATTAAGATTAAATATTTTTAGTAAGTTTAGATAGTGATGCCTAAGCATAATGAATTAAGATGAAATATTTTTAATAAGTTTAGATAGTGATGCCTAAGTATAATGAATTAAGATGAAATATTTTTAGTAAGTTTAGATAGTGATGCCTAAGCATAATGAATTAAGATGAAATGTTTTTAGTAAGTTTAGATAGTGATGCCAAAGCATAATGAATTAAGATGAAATATTTTTAGTAAGTTTAGATAGTGATGCCTAAGCATAATGAATTAAGATTAAATATTTTTAGTAAGTTTAGATAGTGATGCCTAAGCATAATGAATTAAGATGAAATATTTTTAGTAAGTTTAGATAGTGGTGCCTAAGCATAATGAATTAAGATTAAATATTTTTAATAAGTTTAGATAGTGATGCCTAAGCATAATGAATTAAGATGAAATATTTTTAATAAGTTTAGATAGTGATGCCAAAGCATAATGAATTAAGATTAAATATTTTTAGTAAGTTTAGATAGTGATGCCTAAGCATAATGAATTAAGATTAAATATTTTTAGTAAGTTTAGATAGTGATGCCTAAGCATAATGAATTAAGATTAAATATTTTTAGTAAGTTTAGATAGTGATGCCTAAGCATAATGAATTAAGATGAAATATTTTTAATAAGTTTAGATAGTGATGCCTAAGTATAATGAATTAAGATGAAATATTTTTAGTAAGTTTAGATAGTGATGCCTAAGCATAATGAATTAAGATTAAATATTTTTAGTAAGTTTAGATAGTGATGCCTAAGCATAATGAATTAAGATGAAATATTTTTAGTAAGTTTAGATAGTGGTGCCTAAGCATAATGAATTAAGATTAAATATTTTTAATAAGTTTAGATAGTGATGCCTAAGCATAATGAATTAAGATGAAATATTTTTAATAAGTTTAGATAGTGATGCCAAAGCATAATGAATTAAGATTAAATATTTTTAGTAAGTTTAGATAGTGATGCCTAAGCATAATGAATTAAGATTAAATATTTTTAGTAAGTTTAGATAGTGATGCCTAAGCATAATGAATTAAGATTAAATATTTTTAGTAAGTTTAGATAGTGATGCCTAAGCATAATGAATTAAGATGAAATATTTTTAATAAGTTTAGATAGTGATGCCAAAGCATAATGAATTAAGATTAAATATTTTTAGTAAGTTTAGATAGTGATGCCTAAGCATAATGAATTAAGATTAAATATTTTTAGTAAGTTTAGATAGTGATGCCTAAGCATAATGAATTAAGATTAAATATTTTTAGTAAGTTTAGATAGTGATGCCTAAGCATAATGAATTAAGATGAAATGTTTTTAGTAAGTTTAGATAGTGATGCCAAAGCATAATGAATTAAGATGAAATATTTTTAGTAAGTTTAGATAGTGATGCCTAAGCATAATGAATTAAGATTAAATATTTTTAATAAGTTTAGATAGTGATGCCTAAGCATAATGAATTAAGATGAAATATTTTTAGTAAGTTTAGATAGTGATGCCTAAGCATAATGAATTAAGATTAAATATTTTTAATAAGTTTAGATAGTGATGCCTAAGCATAATGAATTAAGATTAAATATTTTTAGTAAGTTTAGATAGTGATGCCTAAGCATAATGAATTAAGATGAAATATTTTTAGTAAGTTTAGATAGTGGTGCCTAAGCATAATGAATTAAGATTAAATATTTTTAATAAGTTTAGATAGTGATGCCTAAGCATAATGAATTAAGATGAAATATTTTTAATAAGTTTAGATAGTGATGCCAAAGCATAATGAATTAAGATTAAATATTTTTAGTAAGTTTAGATAGTGATGCCTAAGCATAATGAATTAAGATGAAATATTTTTAATAAGTTTAGATAGTGATGCCAAAGCATAATGAATTAAGATGAAATATTTTTAGTAAGTTTAGATAGTGATGCCTAGCATAATGAATTAAGATTAAATATTTTTAGTAAGGTTATATAGTGATGCCTAAGCATAATGAATTAAGATTAAATATTTTTAGTAAGTTTAGATAGTGATGTCTAAGTATAATGAATTAAGATTAAATATTTTTAGTAAGTTTAAATAGTGATGCCTAAGTATAATGAATTAAGATTAAATATTTTTAGTAAGTTTAGATAGTGATGCCTAAGCATAATGAATTAAGATTAAATATTTTTAGTAAGTTTAGATAGTGATGCCTAAGCATAATGAATTTCGATGAAATGTTTTTAGTAAGTTTAGATAGTGATGCCTAAGCATAATGAATTAAGATTAAATATTTTTAGTAAGTTTAGATAGTGATGCCTATGCATAATGAATAGTTAAGATGAAATATTTTGTTTATGCTTAGATAGTTTGTGTTTATGTTTTGTATAGATAGATCTGCAGCACACCTGAATTATCTCATGTTGCCAACGCTGAAGTTGACCGAAGTAAACAAAAATCTGACTTGTCCACTTTGTGAAGGATATTTAATCGATGCTTCAACTATTGTAGAGTGTCTTCATTCTTGTGAGTAAACCAACATTCTATCAGTAATATGTTGTTCAGTTTAATGATAGTCATGTATTTCATTATAATATCATTATTTTTTAGTTTGCAGAAGCTGTATAGTTCGGCATTTAGATTCTTCTTTCAACTGCCCAGTCTGTCATACTGAAGTACACAAGACTAGACCTTTACTGAATGTCAGGTATAAAATATTCTGGAAAACAGTCTATAAAATATTTCGGCTAAGAAATTTCATCTATGATTTTGCGTATTATTTTACTTATATATATATATATATATATAGTTCTGGTTTGACATTTACCCCCAAAAAATTCAATCCATATAAAGCAAATAAGAAAAACTATTGTTTGTGATTTAAAATACGGTCAACTGACCATGGAAAAAGATAAACACAAAATCATTGATTAGTATTTATAAATGAATTAGTATTTTTAATATCTGATCTTATACGAGAGAAATATTTAATTGCCATACACATATTGTAGTTTAGAGGATTCTTTGCAGGAACGAGTTTGCTATCAATTTTTGTCTCAAAATTGTCAACTGTCAAAGGCATGAAATCGTTTTATCTGCCACCTTATATACGATTATTAAAATACTTTCAGACCAGATCCTACTTTGCAAGATATCGTCTACAAAATAGTCCCTGATTTATATGAAAGTAAGTCTTCATGTTTGTTGAACGACAGACAGACAGACAGACAGACAGACAGACAGACAGACAGACAGACATATGTAGATAGAGGCTATGTGGTAATTTTTTAGATGATACCTTCAATGATTTTATGTTTGTCTTGTTAAGACGAACGCCAAAATCGGAAGTTATTTCAAGAACGTCTTGTTATGAATGAAGGAGAACGTAATAAGCAAGGTATTTCATCTTAGTTTCAAAGTAGTTGTATTTATTATTAATAACGATTTTTAAAAATGATACAAAAATGTTATATTTTAGTAAATTTCCAAATATGCCCGTCGGACTATATCCTGGGTCGGACCTCCACTCAAGGTCTTAAAATAATTGAGGAGAAAGTGCTGCCTTTGCAATAATATATCAGCAAATGGTAAGACTTTCAGGTCTTCTCGGATAACGACCTAAAATCGTAGGCCCTCGGAATCCCTATAATTGGGCTTTTAGCCTGTTGGGTTATTCCGTTCACCTAAGAGTGATAAAATCTAATAAACTAAACTAAACTTATTTGCTTTCAACCAAATGATGTTGTATCTAGTTAAAATATATTAATATTTTTGGATTAATTCTCCTCACTGGATTAATTAACGATAATTACTGACGTCTTTGGTAGTGCACAGGTTTTCAGGAACAAACTAGTGCATTATGGTCTCCAACGTGTTAGAACATAGATTTAATATAACGTCACTTCTGATTGGCTGTCGTGCGTGTTCCATTTCTCGCGATGCAGCACGGGAACTTTAAGAGACCAATCAGAAACATTCCAAATTTCTGGCTTCTGTAAGGATCGAGAAAATTATTTTTAATTAGCGAAATAAAACTTTTTTTATTATTTTGTGTCTTATTCTATGTTATAAAAGAAATGGTTCAAGGTTATGCGTGCTCCATTGAGTTATGGATGGCGAAGTTGAGAAAATACTAAATAATATATAGAGTTGTTCTCGAATTCTTTATTGATTTAAGGTGAATCGATATAGAGGTTTTCATGAAATCTATTTATGAAAATCTTAGCCCGCGGTCAACCCGGATGAAAAATCTCATGTAATCGACCTGAACTTTTAGCCCGAGGTTGAAACCCTGGTAATCTCGACTTGAGCATGCGCACTAAAGTATCCAAAAACCAACATGGCGACCAATTCGTCACTATAGTGAAGAATGTGGAGTGAATAATATGCAAGAAAAAGGAAACCAAACAAGTAGATTTCGTTGTAATTACGGGGATCAAGTGTTCAATCTTATTCAATGTTTGGAAAATTATAAGAGCAAAATAGAGTATAACACTAGATTAATTATTAAGTATAACACTAGATTAATTATTAAGTATAACACTAGATTAATTATTAAGTATAACACTAGATTAATTATTAAGTATAACACTAGATTAATTATTAAGTATAACACTAGATTAATTATTAAGTATAACACTAGATTAATTATTAAGTATAACACTAGATTAATTATTAAGTATAACACTAGATTAATTATTAAGTATAACACTAGATTAATTATTAAGTATAACACTAGATTAATTATTAAGTATAACACTAGATTAATTATTAAGTATAACACTAGATTAATTATTAAGTATAACACTAGATTAATTATTAAGTATAACACTAGATTAATTATTAAGTATAACACTAGATTAATTATTAAGTATAACACTAGATTAATTATTAAGTATAACACTAGATTAATTATTAAGTATAACACTAGATTAATTATTAAGTATAACACTAGATTAATTATTAAGTATAACACTAGATTAATTATTAAGTATAACACTAGATTAATTATTAAGTATAACACTAGATTAATTATTAAGTATAACACTAGATTAATTATTAAGTATAACACTAGATTAATTATTAAGTATAACACTAGATTAATTATTAAGTATAACACTAGATTAATTATTAAGTATAACACTAGATTAATTATTAAGTATAACACTGATTAATTATTAAGTATAACACTAGATTAATTATTAAGTATAACACTAGATTAATTATTAAGTATAGCACTAGATTAATTGTTAACTATAACACTAGATTAATTATTAAGTATAACACTAGATTAATTATTAAGTATAACACTAGATTAATTTTTCATCGGGCAAAGTGAAGTAGTCCAAACTGTATAAAAATATATTAAAACTGTCATCGTACGAGCACTTGCCTTGCCAGACATTTTAATTATCAAATTTCGCGTGCGATTTACACGGGAGATTTCACCCCGGGCTGAAATTCACATGTAATCGCGAGAAAATGTCATCCCGTTCAACAGGGCTGAAATTTAACCCCAAGAATGAAACTCCGTCCATGTAATAATGCCCCTAAGTGAACATTGTGGGATTTAAGTTTCACATTGGAACAGCAAGGAAAGGTAAAAATGGTCGTTCGAAAGAAAATAAACAGAAAATCAACTTCTCATGCAGGGCTTGAAATAACGGCCTGAAAGGCGCCGGTCACGTTGTGCGGTCAAACATGTTTTTGCTCGGACACCACCCGTTTTTGGCCGGTCAAATATATTGCCATAAACGAACCCTTGTAATAGTCACTTTTATTTATTCATCCATTTAAACTTATTTAAAAACGGTAGTCCTTTCAAGGGGTGGTTTGTGTATATACACAAAATATCTACTAAATTTATTTACATATTATTACAATTTGTAAAATTAACAATACAAACTAATGTTGAATATACGTATTAAGTGTAGGTTACTTACATCGAAACTACCTAACCATAATGCTTCTCTCCAAGTTACAGTGATAATATTAATTAGAGTGTTGAAGGAAGGAGTGGAGAGTTGATGATACTTATGGACAATTTCAATAGGAAGATTATTCCAGGATACAGCTCCACGGTACAAAAAGCTCTCATGATGCTTAAATATAAGACAAGTTACATACACCAGTAAAATCCTTTGACAAAAAAACAACTCAATCTAAGTCATGTTACACGAATTGATCGGACAACATGACCGGCAATCCAAGGATTTGTTCGGTCAATACTCAATTCTGACCGGACAATGTCCGTTGACCGGCCGTTATTTCAAGCCCTGTTCTCATGTTAAACTAAAACGTGCAACAACCTTCATGACATGGGCAGGGAAACTCAACAAAAAACTCTTCCTTCAAACGTATAACTTAATCCCCATATTAATTTTCATTCACCAAGGTTTTTTATTACAGCTGGAGCAGACATGGATGGTATTTCCAAGATAGCAGACAATTCAGATATCGTATATGTTACTTTGGATCATCACCAGTGAGTTATTTCTTGAATTAAAAATAAGGAAGGGTTAAGCTTAAGGAAGGGTTAGTCTCCGAAACCGAGTTCATGATTGCCGAATGTGGGATGTTACGAGGAAGAACAGTTTCAGGGTATTAAGTGATTTAAAGTGGTTCTCCGATGGAAAAAATTTCTGCTATTTTTTTACATAATCTCAAAGATATAATGATAATTAGTAATCGTAATTAGTAATGATAATTACCATTATATCTTTGAGATTATGTAAAAAATTAGCAGAAATGTTTCATCGGAGAACCACTATAATGCCCGCGATACGTTTAAATTATTTTGAATGGAAATATTTTGACTTTATATTGCAGTCATCTTGAAAAAGTTTGGAAAATCTTTAATCACTAGTAATAACGTTTTGAACTAAATTTATGATCCATAATTTTACCTACAAGGGTTATTTTTTTGAAGAGATAATCTAACTAAATAACTAAATCTGACGTAATTATGACGTCATTAGTAGTCAAGATTTCCGATTTTAAAGAAATAGCATAGTTATTAACATTTGTTAATAATTGCCTTATAATTAAGAAATAGAAAATCTCGTCCTCCCAGGCTCGGATTGGCTATTGTGCCATGGTGCCAGAGAACAATGGCTAGCCGTGTTAGAACAATAGACAGCCATTGTTCTATGGCACGATGGCACAATAGCCAGTCCGAGCCTGCGTCCTCCATGCATTCACTCAACTCACTATAACTACTAAAATCAAACTTTTCGAATGATGGTTTCTCATCTCATGTATATACCTGGCATTTAATTGCATGACAGCCTTTTTCCTTTATCTTCTCTTAAAGTGCCTATGAAACGAAAATTAAGTTTGTTTTATTTGAAAGAACTTTTAAAATAATGAAGAATATTAATTTACAGCTCTTTCATATTTCACTTGGTTCTCGAGATATTTAGACTTATGTGATATTCAAATGAGATAACCTATGACGTCAAGGGGTTTGCAATACATTTTAACATATTGGAAAATCGTTTATATCTTTAAGATTATTAAACGAATTCACTTGAAACTTTGCATGTTGATACAGACCACTAAACTGGAGAACATCGTTCTAGTTTCAATGTTGCAATAGTAATAATATAGTTCCCAGACCTCTAAGTCTCTTTGTCAAAATCTTTGTTTTCTGACATAGCTATGTGTTGCACCAAAGTTAAACTTCAGTTTAGAATTGGTTAAGTCCATGAAAATCTGCTAAACCAGTACCAACGCGCAAATGTTTGGGACGGAAGAGAAAACAAATAATTTTATTTTAGAAATCAAGATGTCTGAAAACTAATTTGTTACCATGGCGACCATAAAACCAAAACGATGTTCTCCAGTTTAGTGGTCTGTATCCACATGCAAAGTTTCAAGTGATTTCGTTTAATAATCTTAAAGATATACACGATTTTCCAATATGTTAAAATGTATTGCAAACCCCTTGACGTCATAGGTTATCTCATTTGAAAATCACATAAGTCTAAATATCTCGAGAACTAAGTGAAACATGAAAGAGCTGTAAATTAATATTCTTCATTATTTTAAAAGTTCTTTCAAATAAGATAAACTTAATTTTCGTTTCATAGGCACTTTAATTTATTTAGTTACTCTCTTTTACTCTAAAAATACTTTTATCAATTATTCTCTTTGTAATGTTTTCAGACGAAACGTTCTGAAATCCAATCAATGCAAGGTATTGTGACATTCAACTAATGTTCATCTGTTACGTGTCAACTGCCGAGCTATATTCTGAGTGTTGAATTTAGCGCACTTGACGTTACTGCTTCGGAATAGACTAAATTAGACATGGACAACCCAGAGCAAGAATGGAGAACTCTTTAATGATATCATAGTCAATCGAGATATGGTCTGGAAACTCAGCTAAAGTCTTTGTGCAATTTGGTGCACGGTCACTGTCACTGAACCTATTGTATTTTAGTATAATGAAGCAATCATCCAATAGAATCGTTTGGGTTTAATCGCTCAACCGTGTTGTTTAAATATTAATAAACCTAAAACAAAGGATGTTCACGGTGTAAGGTACGGTTCAACATCAAAACGTAGCTCATTATAGTCGCTTTGAAGTTTGCCGAGTTTCCAGACCATATCTCGATTGACTATGATGATATAAAACTTGATCTTCTATCTTACAATATTACGTGCAAACCTCACCTACTAAAGGAACAACGTCATGTACATGTTGCTTCATAACAACACCTAAGATTTCAAACAGGTAGATTCAGCATGCAATCTATGAAGGCAATACATCTCTAACACACGACATCTGAACATACAGGGACGTTGGTAACCCACTAGCTACTTTGTATTTTTAAGTTTTTTAAGTTAATTTAAGTTTCTCGGATAACGACCTTAAATCGTAAGCCCTCGGATCAGTCCTCGGAACCCCTATCATGGAATTGGGTTTCTCGCCTTTTGGGGGTATTCCGTTCGCCTAGAAGAGTGATACATCTAATAAACTAAACTTGATAATAGTTAAAAATCGCAAAAAAGCAATACTCACACGTGTGTAGACAGAACTACTCCTAGTTAACTATTGAAATATTTTCTTAGATTTTTCCAACTCGCTATTTGAGATGTTCGAAGAAAGTTCCAGTGAGGGTTCTTAAAAAGCTTATTCAGATCAAATTTGGAGTAAAGAGAACACACGAGGTAATTTAGAAGTTTATCAATTTACAAGGCTTTTTCATTTTTGATTTTACAATTTAGTCAGTAACACTTTCTTATTTATTACTTTATAGGTCGAGGTATCTCGCTGTGATGAAATATTAAGGGATGACCTGAATTTAAAAGAAATTTCTCGAATATATGGCCTTCATGGAAAAGTATGTGTACACATCTATAAAATCTTTGAATTAAAAGTTCATATGAAAGATCTTACTAATTTTAGTTTATTTCCAAAGTTTCAGCATTCCTATCATTTAGTTAAGAAGATATAGTTGAAGTTGGAGAATTTGTCTAATTTCGACGCCATATTTGTTTCTCAAATATGACGTCACTGAGTGATTCTATCTCGTATTATGCCTAAGAAGCTCCTCTACTTTCTTGCATGAGGAACTAAATAGTTTATTTCGACTAATTTTCGTCCAAGGAGCATTCATAACAGCTATCACTATGTGATCGCAATCAAAACAACTCCACTGCCGACAAAGAATCACTCAAGACGTCATATTTTCAAAACCAATATGGCGTCAAAATCCTCAAATTTTATTTTATTTAACTTTGCCTTGATTATGTGGTTTATATAGTGAAATTTACATTTAAAAAGATCCTATATTCATTACAAGGCTTGTAAAACCGCAACAGCAATCACCAATTACTGCGGTTCCATTAGAACAATGCAATTTTTTCAACTTCAACTAGCCATATCTTCTTAACTAAATTGATAGGAATGCTGAAACTTTGTAAGTAAACTAAAGTCAGTAAGATCTTTCATATGAACTACATTTGTATTTTGGCTGGAGGATCCCTTTATCAGCTCCATTTTGTTGTTATCTGTTTAGTTATTAATATACAAAAGACGTTACAACATGGTAACAATATCCCTTCGCCTATAACTAACTGAACAGACAACCAATACGGCAAATTGGAATCAATTTGTTTAAAATAATGTTCTTACAGTTCATGATCAATCTGAAAACAAGTTCACAAAATTTATTTCGTAACTAAAGTTAAGAACGTAGGCTGTAACGTCATGCTTCCAGACAAAAGTTCTTTAACCATGGATTATAATTCATCATGACTTCATCAGAACTAAGTTAACGAATGTTATGTTTACATATTTACACAAAATTCCTGGAATAACAAAGTATTCATGAGCAAATAAATGGCAACTTAACAATTGACCACAACTCTTTGCGCGTAGTAAAAATTGTATATTGAAGAAATAATAAAAGGATTTCAAAAAGATTTAATTTAGTACATAAGATTTACCTACTAAATTCATATTACCAAGTCAATGTTTAGCTGTTATTTAGAGGTAATTTCGCAAAGCATTGTGGTAAAATGTACAGCTGCCATATTTTTCACTACCGTCATTAAAGGTGCCGTCCAGTCCGTTCTGCGCATGTCCACGTTTCTGTTTACATCGTTTGTTTACATTGCATTATATAAACATTGAACATGAAGTATTGCGGATTTTTTCACACGCTTGAGCTTTTCCGCCTAAAAAGCGTGTTATAAGAAGCTGTTTGGTTCCTAAATGTGGATAATATATCAAACTACCACTCGTGCCTTCGCCACCTTTGACGAATACTCGCTTTCGAACTGTCGCAAATCTATTCCGTTAAAGTTTGTTTACATGTGGGGTCCCCAACGTTTGAAATATCACACATGTGCAGAACGGACTGGACTGCACCTTTAAATATTGTATTGGTTTTCGAAAACAGTTTGGATATCGTATACAGCTAAACATATTTTGTGAAACAAAAACTTAAAATCAGTTATTATGTTCTGTTTTTGAACTGTATTAAACAATCTGGCCAAACTTTTCGCGTATTGTGTTAAAAAATACCTGCTAAATTGCCAGCGCGCGTAATAGATCTTATTCCAAAATGACTGCCAACTTAATATTCTTTTATGTGCATTTAAATTAGCCCTTATAGCCTTAAGAAAAATTATTTTGAATTTCGTAGACAATAACGAGGATATAAAAGCTAATTTATATGCATATAAATGAATATTAAATTGGCAGCTATTTTGGAATAAGGCCCAAGCATAGATATATTAATTTTGTGTATACTGCTCTTATAGGATCATAATATTGTAAACTTTTCTTGCAGACAGGACCGATTGATTTAAATTTTGATATTTTTCCCCAAATCCTCGGAGATGGATCCAGTTTATAAGCAAGTTAATATGGCAAGAAAACTCGAAGAAAAAACAAAATATGAATGTGACAATAATGTTCCTGCAATACAGACAAATGGGGCATCCGAGATGATTTAAGGTCTATTAAGGTCACGTAAACCTGGTTCAGTCAACGTGAAATATCAGGCTGTATGAAGCAGTGGCGGATCCAGGGTTGTTCGAAGGGGGGGGGGGGGGTGGGGGGGGGGGGGGGGGGGGGGGGGGGGGGGGGGGGGGGGGGGGGGGGGGGGGGGGGGGGGGGGGGGGGGGCACATGAAGAATCAGCACGTTGTGGTACACTGGTGTATGTATTATTGGTGTATAACATTTTTTTTAATTTTGCAAAGCCCAATTTCTGATAAGAATTTTTGCGAAATTAGGGCACCACGCCATTGCTAAAAATGCTCGATTACAAAGGGGCATCAAGATTATGAAACACTATAAACTCAGAAGTAGTACGGAACCAATATATACACTTTAGCCTTTAGGCATCTTCATACATTACGTTATTTACTAGTGCCATTTTCCTATTGGACTTATTTGCGAAATTGTCCACTATAGCTGGTATGTCTAACTTTGTGCTTATAATCGGTCATATAATATTGCGTTTATCACTTCGACTTCTTCGTCTTGACATGGTACAAAACAGAAAACACTTGTTTGCTGGATTTTAAAGGGGCCGCGTGCGCCCCTCCCTGGATCCGCCACTGACAAGGAAAAATATAAAAATTTACAACTTTGACTAGATTGAGAACAATTGAACTTTTGAACAATTGATTAAATAAAAAATAAATAGTAAAAAATAGAAAAGGTGAAAATTTGGCGAACGCGTTTCTGATTGGTTGCTTGAAATTCCCATGATGCATCGGGAAATGAAGCTCGATGAACGTCAGCCAATCAGAAGCAGTGTTAGATATGAAAGGGATGTTATAATCCTTTTTTCGTTACCTATCCAAATCCAAAACTTCCCATGATCCAAAACTTTCAGATGAATATTTACATTGATTGAACAAGATACACGTGTTAATATTTTATTCGAATGTTTCTTGCTTCATTTTATTTCACGCACAGTGTATTATTATCTAAATTAATTAGATACAAACTGTTATTAAAAGGACAGTTAACGAGAAATTGTTTTTAAAAAACCGTTGAAAACGTTACTCAGAATTGTGAAAGCTATTTTAATATTTAAAACATAATTCCCTTATTTATATAAATGTTCAGATCTATGGCAAAATATATTGTAAAAAAATGGTAGTAATATATAATATGTAAGATTACGTAGTATTAAGATGATGTTAATGTGGTTCTCTAGATATTGTACGAAACCGCTATTAGCAAGAATGATGTTGATTAAAGATTTGATTTTACAATGGTGTTTATATTTAATTTAATAATAGAAACAACAATATACTGTAGTAGGTTGCATGTATAAAGTACTTTACTAAAAGTAACAAAATTAAGATAATTCAAGTGTAATAATAGACTTGACCATAGTTTAGTAGAGGGGATGGTTTGGAACCTCCATTGTCTTTCAAGATGACGCAATGGTCATGTTATTGTATTGGAGTTTGTTATTGGTTGAAGGAAATTCTATGGACACGTGACGCTGAAGGACTACACTAGATGGATCGATGATTGCTTTATTATACAGTGTGTACAAAAAAAACTGAACCCTTAGAAAACGGTCTTATACTCCTGGGAAATGAAAAACACGGTCTTAATATACACCTGGGAAATTAAGATAACTTGTAAACGTATGGAGCATAACTGCAAAGAAACGTTAATATATTTAACATGTTTCTTTGCAGTTGTGCTCCTTCATACGATTATAAGTTATCTTAATTTCCCATTTTCTTAATTTTCCGTGTTTTTAATTTCCCAGGAGTATAAGACCGTTTTCTAAGGGTTCAGTTTTTTTTATACACACTGTACAGAAAATACAATACGTTCAGTAACCGTGAAAGTGAACAAAAGCATAGAACAATGACTTTTGCGGACCTTCCAAACCATCCCTTCTACTAACTATGACTTGACCGAGTGGGAGGTCTTTAGTACAGAAGTAGGAAGGAGCGAGGTAAGGTAAACACGTTATTTACAGAGGTCTGTGCTGACCAAGGCCAGGATAATTTTCCCGTAAAGACCACAGAGAGCCGTAACGTCTATTAGTGAAGCGAGTTTAACAGTAGAGGGTTTATTTGGCATTAGAGACCTTTAGATTTGAGGACGAAGACGAGTTTACCATTGCGCATGGTTCTTTTCCATTGTTGTTTCTCCACTGTGCAGAAAAGTTCGTCTTCGTACTCGTACTCAATCTAAAGGTCACTATTATTTGACCAAACAAAGTTAATAAGGCTTTTATTATATGGCTCTTTTAAATGTCTCATATTTCGATTTTTTCATAATATTTAAAACTTTTCAGTTGTTTTGTAAAGACCGCTCAGGAACCAATCAGATTGCAGAAAAGCTGATGTTAACCAAGCCATATAATAAATATTTTTTAATGATAAATTGTTTTTGGAAATTTATCTGACTTTTAAAAACACTTTGAATTTTTAAATATTTTTTAATCATATAAAGGGGGATACTATACGGTGCAGGAGAGAAAATATGAATTGTATTTTCTAGTCAAAAATAATCTTACTCGTTTGCTACCCTCACTCGTGATATTAGGTACAAATTGTTCTTGCCAGAACATAAAATTCATATATTTGAGCTATCGTACTAGTGTTGCAGTATTCTATTTATTATGGACAGTGAAATTTGACCCATGGACATGCATAACGATATCATCATGGATAATAAAAAGACTTTCTACTACCTTGAAACTGAATATCCAAGACCAAGTCTTCCAGTTCTGAACTTTATAGTAACTGACAATTCACACAACAGTGATATAAAGGTAGGGCCAGACCAATTTAATTTTGTTTCTCGAATCCGGCTGGGTCACTTTCGTGAATTGTAAATAAAAAATAAATTTATTGCACTCTAAGTCATTGCCACAAATTTCCTTGACAAACATTGAAATCTTTAATTGTTCTACACTTTCGCATGAAATATGCATTTTTATCTCGAGCCTTTCATTGTTCAATCTATTAATTTATTTTAATA
This sequence comes from Chrysogorgia sp. JL179-B06, assembly GCA_035772405.1. Classification (NCBI taxonomy): domain Eukaryota; kingdom Metazoa; phylum Cnidaria; class Anthozoa; order Scleralcyonacea; family Chrysogorgiidae; genus Chrysogorgia; species Chrysogorgia sp. JL179-B06. The sequence continues at coordinate 386,357 of JAYKKM010000494.1, read as the reverse complement.
TTAATATATTCGCGTGTTTGCGCGTGCACAAGTTTGGAAGTTCTAGGCGTCCCGCTTGTGTAAACAGACTATAGGGCGATCTATATTGCTGTGGTTACGGATTTACTGTTCACTCAGATGTTTAAAAGTTGATTTATTTTTATTTACCGACCTGCCGGGTCACAGCGGAAAAATCCGAGAAACATAAAATTAAATTGGTCTGGCCTAAATATTATGTTTGTTTTCATTGTTTCGTCAAGTGTGTGCATAGCCATTATTCTCTGCATTCATCTATGATGACTATGCAATGTTGCCATCGAATAACCCTGTTTCACTTGATATTTTACCTGCATGTTTAAAGCTTAAATGGGCTCCATGTACTGTATATATATACTTTCCATTGTCCCTCAACTCCACACAAACTGTTACTGATATTAGGCATGGCTAGCCCACTTGCCAAGCTGACTCACAAGCACACTATTTGCCAACTGTTACTTGGTCTGTACAGCCAGATACATACCTTTCGAACTGATTTTTGGACTTGACTACATGGAAAGCAAGTTGGCTCACTAACCTGTCTTGATATTATATGGAGCGAGCTGGCCCATTGGACTAGTGCCGTTTAAAGCTGTTTAGGTTAGGACACCTTGCTATGCCTTATACACTGAGAAAAAGATTAACTGATTTAATGCTTGTTCAAACTGAACCTGTTTGCCGGACTGGCCAGATTTATAAGTAATAGCATAAAAAGAGGTATTAGCTATTAAACGTCCCGCTCGATGAGGGTATTTAGTAAAATTTCCGAGGGCCGACGAGGGAATTTTACTAAATGACCCGAATCGAGCGGGACGTTTAAACGGTTTAATGGTTAATGCACCTCATTTTTATGCTATTCCTTTGTAATATAATGTTTGCGGGTATTTCTTTTGTTCTTTCGTAATCGTACCTCCGTTGGCGTCAAACCGGGTAAAACATCAAAAATTGAACCACCACGTTGTTCTATTGATATCTCTTGAAATAACCATAACTGTTGCGAAAGCTATACATTTTCTGGAAGCCCAATAAACCGGCTTTTACTTGTGCTTTTAAATTTCCCGAACAAAACAATTATGTTAATATAAATTAACATAATTATCATAAATCAGGTTGAAAAATTTACATTTTTCTAGAAAAGGCCATCTTGCACGCCCGCGTAGCATCTTGAAAACTCAAAATGCCACCAATCGCAGAGTTGTTTATGAAATCAAATCAAACTTGGCGTCTCGAATTTCGATTTTTAATCTTGCGTTACCGTGTGCCGTATTTTTCGATTGACGACTTTGCGGGTCTTCTACGACCCGTTTTGACTGGGCAAAGAGTTAATGGCCCTGTGAGAACAAAATAAATATCCGCAAACATTATATTAGAATTGTTATTACATGAGCACAGGCCGGATCCAAGCTGCCTTACTGAGAAGTCTGGAACCTGAGCCAACTCACCTCCATGTGAATCAAAGCCGTTGGAAAACACTCTGCGTTGGGTTTATTCAGGTGTTCAGTTTGGCAATGTTTAAAATTTCAGTGGAAAATTTAACCACCCCTACAACTATAGATTTGTGTATATTGCATTCAAATAGTTGAATTTGCCCACTTGCCCATGTAGCCTTAACGCCTAGCGGGCGTCTTGTTAAATCATTCATCAACATTACGAGATTCGCTGTGTCGTGTTGAAAAAGATGACTGGTTGACTGATTGACTGATTGACACTGCTTTTCAACCAAAGAATTTAACAGAGGGATTTAGAAGAAAAACGTTGCAAGTTACTATCAAAACTATGTTTCGTGGGAAAATAAATAAAAGGTTACATGTATGCTACGCAAGTTCTGATTGGTCAATACCCATATTTGGATCAGGCCATCCAAACACGGAAATTTCCCGCCAAAATGTTACTCAAGTTTGTGTTGCTCGTTCGTTCGTATTATTTTATAAAATAAATACCTAATGCTCTTTCCGTGTTTGGATAGCCTGATCCAAATACTTGGGATGTTGCTTGACTTTCGAAAAGCTAAAAAACACAATTTTTTACGCTTTTCCCAAGTCTCGCAACATCCCGCGTGTTTGGATCAGGCCAAACACGGAAACCATCAGGTATTTGTTTAATGCTAATCGATTAGATCGAATGACATTTTTAGTCGCTCTGATTAAGTCTTGGTACTGTTACTATTCACTGGCGAACTTTAAGAACGCAGCCAGGAAGAGAATCACGTACATGTCCACTAACTTTAGTTCGCTATTTTTTAATTAATTTATTAGGATTGTGGGTGCTACAAGTGATAATATTGATGGCAAATTATATTCATATTACATGGTAATGTGGTATTAAATAATACCTATCCATTGATCACTTCAATTTGACATCACGACCATATTTTCAGTTTCCTAATAAAGAATTCAATACTACCACACATGCAATTATTAATTCAATTATTAATCCAATTATTAATTCAATTATTTCTATGTTAAAAAGTTTTGATTATTATTGCTATTGAAACATACTAAGTGCATAATACAGTGTTGTTTACACTGAGAAAAACACACGTGATGGTTAAAGAAACTATAAAGTATACAATAATAGAAGATGCAGCACCGTCAAAGGAAAGGAATGTTTTAAGAAAACATACACACTTGGATAAACTAAGAAAAAAGAAAAAAGCAATTTGTTAATTTATCAAGACAATGTTGTGGGGAAAATAAAATGTTTATCATAGAAACTTATTAAAACTAAGACGACTTCGATTTGTACATGGAACCAAATATACTTTTTAACAAAAATGAAAATTAATCCAGACAACTCCGTTAGGGACCGGTCATTATTTATGGTCGGTGTGGGGGACGAAAAGAAAATGGTCAGAAAATTTTCTGAAGGGTAACAAATTAAGAGTTCATCATTTCAAATTGGAATCTCATCATCAATTCTCCTTAGTCATCATTGTACATTAGCGTTTGTTATTGTATTCCTCTGCTTGTTTTCCTTGGATTCCTGCTCTGTATTGATAAGGCGATAATAATCTGAAAGTTACAGTAGAATCTGTCTGTATATCTATTTGGGTTTGTTATTAAAACTTGTATCGACGATATGCTGGGAATTGAGCTTTATCTAACTTTTTTCTTTTTGGGTTAGGTAAAAGATTTGCTTTACACATAGTGGTTGGGACGGTTAAATTTCTGATCTTAATTTGGTTGGGTAACATTTTTTTTCAGCACCAAATCTATTTCTCTTCGGCCCCAATCCCCGACCATAAATAATGAGCGGTTCCTTATCGTGGATCAGTTAAAGCATTATTTATCAATTGTTGAATTTATCAATTGTTGAATGAGGTTGAGCATGATATGAAGAATTATCAAGGCCTCAGTTTGTGTTATCCGTCTCAGCCGAACGAAAACCGAATTCAATAATTATTTAACAACTGCATCGTTGGAAAAACGTCATAGCGTGCAATATTAGTTTTTCATATTGCACCAGGTGACGTCAATCGTGCAATAATCTTTTGTCATATTGCACCATTGATGTCACAACTCCATATTTGGTAGGGCAATGAGTTGATATGACGATTTTACCGTTGGCTGTTAGCCAATCAGCAGCGATCACGAATTCTTTTAAATAAATAATAACAATTATACCATGAGCTCGAGTCGTATATGAACTCATATATACGTGACGAGAGAGAATGGTAATAATTGTTTTATAATATACGTAGAATAAATATGAAGCCTGCTAAGTTCTCAAAAGAACTGGATATAATATAGAAAGGAGAAATAAAAGAACTTCAACGTGTCGAAAGGTACAGTTATGGCTGGTTTCCACTCAGGAAAATTTTCCGCTGGATAGGAATGGCGAGGAAAGTTTCCTTTGTATTAAAGTCATTAGTTCCGACCAAGAGATCACAAGACAAAGGAAACTTTCCTGTCTGTTCCTGTCCTGAGGAAAATTTTCCGGAGTGGAAACCAGCCTTAAGAGTACTTCGGTATATTCATGATGCACTCATGATATCTTAAGGTATATTTTCGTATTGTTTTATCAAGATGATATCTGATTTCTTGTTCATTCACTTTAGTAAAACATTCCGTCATTTTGTTTTATTATTAGGGACTTTAATATCTAGGACGCGTTAAGCTCGACGACGCGGTCCTCAAAACATTAACAAGCAGTGTGAATTGAAGCATTTGAAATCAACTACCATATTTCATGTTTAAAGCTTGTTTTATGACATCCAAAACGCTCCAGTTCTGCTAAAACGATTGTAGTGTTTGGCCTCTCATCTCTCAGCGAATTCACGTCGTCCTGAAGACGTGAAAATGCTCAGAGTTGCGTTGTAAACAGAACGAGGACGGTGTTGAGAATACTCTTGGGAACACAAATTATTCATTCTCTTTGTTTCGCATAACGAATTCTTTATTTTGAAGGCCACGTTGTCGAGGTTGCCACGTCGTAGATCTTAAGACCTTACTCATAAGAGCTGATATCTAGTTAGTATAAGAAACAATCAGATTGCAAAATAGCGATCATATCTACTGTATATTATAATTAAAGTTGTTAGAAAGCGATATTTGTTTTCCAACTTTTTCATCATCAACTTACATCATCGTAACGAAAAGTAGCAACACCTTGTTGGGTTGTATCTCTACGACGAAAATGTTCTGTAAGAATAGTCATGAGAAAATATTGGGTGTGAGAAATGCCATAACATTACTATGATAATTATTATTTTGGGGGTGGAGTCCTAGTAAATCTTACTGGGACTACACTGCATCAAGAATAGTCATGACATGAGACAGGAATCGAATCCGCAAGCTTCATGATCTCCAGTTAGACGCTCTAACCATTGAGCTTCAAGAACTCAGACAAGTAGACTTTTTCTCTCTGCCATCTGAGTTCTGGTAGCTCATTGGTTAGAGCGTCTAACCAGAGATCATGAAGGCTGCAGGTTTGATTCCCGTCTGGGACTCAGAAACATTTTTCTTAGTTTGCATTAAAGCTTGAGTAGCAAACAATTTACTATATTGAGATGACCAAGCTGCAAGTCACATTTAATATAAAGCAATATAATAAATTACGAGCTCTCGATAATAAGTAATCAAATATAGAGATAAAAAAGAAACTGAAAATAACAAAGATGACATGCACTACGTACCAGTTAGACTACGGAGACGGATTGCACAAGCGACAAAATCGTCAAAACTTATCCGAAGATTGGTAGCATATCGATTAACAATGATCTGCACAGCAGTTGGAGATAATTGATATCCTATAACGAATATATTTAAAAGAATCAGCAATGAAAAGATACAGTATATAATTTGTGACGTGATTTCACACAACGAGAGAAGATAAAGTTCCTATCTCACGTTTGGGGATTTTACATATTCGCAATGTTTGGGTCTTCCTGAGCAAAATCATAATATATCTTGTAAGCCGAAAATTTCATCTTCATGCAGTTTTTCGCTGTCAAAGTTACCGGATGTGATGTCACAAGAGGCATTCCAAACCAGTGTCCTTTTGTTACTTGCCACAAAAATGCCTTTTGTGACATCACTTCCGATAACTTTAACAGCAAAAAGTCCATGAAGATGAAATTTTCGGCTGACAATTATGATTTTGCTCAGGAAGACCCAAATATTACGAATATCTAAAATCCCCAAACGTGAGATAGACACTTTAAAAAAAACACGAAAGATGTGTGTAAAATATTTTCAACTTTACAAATGCCGTTATACAGTATATATATAGTCAGCAAAAAAATTTTTAATTTCTTTTATAAAAAAATTGTGACATAAAATTGTTTTCTATTCATAAAAAAGTGAATTTAAAAATGTTACCCCAACTTGTTAGTGCAGCTTGAAGTTCGTGAGGCTCAACAGTGCCCGACCTGTCAGAATCATATTGCATGAACGTTGTCTAGTAAAAAATCATGTCATGTAATTATCAAATGAATTAATAATTCATGAAGAAAAAACAAAGGAAATCAGTGGTATGATGGAGGTTTTAAATCGGATAAAGATTTGTCCTGATTTACATAAACTTTTCCTTCGATTTCCTCAGCTAAAACAGCTTGTATCTTCAAGATAGTACTAGTAGTCATAGATATGAACATTTATGCATGTATTCATTTGATAAGCCATATAAAATATTCGCGTCCAATCTTTATCTGATATAACTGTACAAACACTCGTCTTTGGCTCGAGTTTGTATAAAGTAAATGGTTTGAACCTAGGAGTATCATTAGATGTGTGAAGTTGATCGTCCAGGTTGTTGTCAGTCACCAACAATAGTCTTTCTGAAGACAACAACAACCTGGACGATAAACTTCACACATCTAATCGAGTTTGTATATCAGATAAAGATCGGCCGTTCATATTTTATCTATCACGTAAAGATCTTGAGTAAAAATAAGATTATTATTTATTTTAACTTTTAGAGCAATGACACCATCGAAAATCGACAACGGTGTTTATATATAATGAAGATTGCGTTAAGTATGAAACACCTTAAAACAACAGCTGTTCATTTTAGATTATAAGCAGGCATTAATAAAAGGAAAATTTATCACTGCACAAATTGCACAAAATACCAAGTATTAGTTAACATTAAAATAATTAAATGTCCTAAATTTTGTACTTTCAGTTCATCCCTGTGGATAAACAAAACAAAAGGCCCAAGGTGTACGCTGTGGCCAATGTGCCGTTGTTAATAAATGTTCATATTACGTTCTTCTGTAGTTTTGGTAACTTTCGTTACTTTTCTGCACTCATGTGGACTGTATTTTGATGTCTAACGAAATACTCTAAACTTCTAAAGTCTACAATGTTTAAAAGAGAAGTTTCTTTCGTTCTCGTTAATGTTTTGTCGTTTTCGTTAAAGTTTTTATCACTGCCACACAAAATATAATTTATCACTGCACAAATTGGATTTATCACTGCACAAATCCGTTATCACTGCACACTAAATTAATGCCTGATTATAAGAATTATTTTTATCAATTATTGAATGAGGTTTTCGCATGATATGAAGAATTATCAAGGCCGAAGTTTGTGTTATCTGCCGAAGTCGAAGGCTGAGGCGGATAACACAAACTGAGGCCTTGATAATTCTTCATATCATGCGAAAACCGAATTCAATAATTGTTTTATTATTTATTTAAAAGATTAACTTTATCAACTATTTAACAACTGCATCGTTGGAAAAACGACATAGCGTGCAATATTAGTTTTTAATATTGCACCAGGTGACGTCAATCGTGCAATAATCTTTTGTCATATTGCACAATTGATGTCACAACTCCATATTTGGTAGGGCAATGAGTTGATATGACGATTTCACCGTTGGCTGTTAGACAATCAGCGATCACGAATTATTTTAAATAAATAATAATTAACAATTAGACAACGAGTCCGAGTTGTCTATGAGTGAATAGTCAACGAAGGCGAAGCCTGAGTTGACTATTCGCTCATAGACAACGAGGACGAGTTGTCTAATTGTTTTAGTAGAAACAAATTATTGGACTATTACAAATCATGCATTCTCCAAAAAATATCCAAAAACTCATCTGAAACCTGCCCAAAACGAGAGTTTTCTGCCATTGTTTTGAGCGCGTTTCCCAAACGTTGTCTATCACGAATAGACAACGGTTGAGTAGCCAATCAGAATGCAGCATTTGTAATAGACCATGGGCTCAAATCAGATATGAGCTAATATCATTCATGTGTCTGTCCTGCAGTCATGGGTCGTAACAACCAATGAAAATGACATTGAATCCAGGTTACATGACTGCAACATATAGAACATTGTGATATTTTTGGTACATTTCACAAATTCTTAATCTTACCTTCCACTGGTTAAGAACACCCCATAACTCTTTAAATTCTGAAAAACCCATTCGAGAATCCCTGTCTTTCTTGATTTCAGAGTCAAGGAACAAAAATAAAAGCGTGTTCAGAAATAAATCAAGTGACTAATTGTCCAGATATATTTTCTAATAAATAAAATTTGAATAAAAGGATACATTGAGCATTGCAATCATGATTCTACATGTGTCCAAACTAAATTCTACAAGATAGAGAGCAAAAATATAAAATTAACAGAACAAATTTCAGTTGATTTCTCATTCATGGCCAACTACATGTAAACTAATACAGTAAACACCCATGTCAGGGCGTGGCCGTAAGCAAGTGAGCTTATCAAATGTATTAAACAGCGGTTTTATTAAACAACGTTTTTGTTACTTCATGTTAGAGCATATACATATGTGTTAAATCGATCTCACAATCAATAGTGTTCTTGACAACAATTGCATGTTCTTGACAAAAATTAGTAATGAAACCTACACAATAGCTAAAATAAACAGCAGCTAACAGAAATAAAAAAACATTAGAAAGGGGGAAACCTGTAAGTTGTAATTATTTGAGGAAAATATTTTCTGAGATGTCCATATAAAAAGTGGCTGTCCAAAAGTGGCTGTCTAGCTGGCTAAAAGCCAGTGACCCACATATAAGAACTATAGTGATTAAAAACCTGTAGGGCTACCATTTTTTGTATTTAAACCCCATCATATGTATAAAAACCTATTGAGTCTAAAATTTTAAACAGGTACATCTTATTTGGAAAATCAGAAAAAAACACAAAAAAAAACTGTTTTTACATGGCAATCAGACTGCATTTCAATATAAAAATTTGATACACTGGTGCAACCTGACCACCAACCTCATACACACAGTCTTATCTCCACTCCCCACCCGGGGGGAGCGTAGATAAGACCCTATGAGGTTGTCTGACCACTACCAGGCGTGAATGGGTGTTTAAAAGCAGTTTAGTGTTGTTGCAGTGTAGTATCTAGGGCAAAAACAATTAATGGAATAAATCAGAGGGCCTAGAGATAAGAACCTATTTAAGAACCAGAAATATCCTAAATTTTCAGTAGACACCAAACATATAGGACAAATAATTTTAGGCTAACTTGGAAAAATCTTGGTATAAGATTTAGCAAAATGAGCACCTTGCAATTTTATTGAACAATTTTCATCCATATAGTAGTCAGTATATATCGGAGTTCATTGTTATACATGCTATATATACTATTAATACTAAGAGTTCAATGTACTGAGCTGCATAGACAGAGTAAACGTTGAGTACGGTAGTGATTGTTAGAATAGTGTAAACAGATTATTGAATAATAATGTCATGAGCAAGCGTCATTCATCATTTCATCTTCAAGAGTATTAAACATATTAATATTATCAGTGCTCTCAATGAGCAAAATGAATTGCACGCCTAAAATATGCTGCGCGTGCAATGGCGTGCAATGCGTTTTCGAATAACTAATTGTGCCTCTTCAGGAAATGATCTTGAGATGTTTTAATTTAAACTCTTTTCAGAAGACAAATACATGTAGATCAAATAAATTACTGATATTATCAAGAATACATGTTCTGTAGTATAATTATTATATTGTATAAAACACAAAATATAAAAAGAACTTCAACAGAAAAGTAAACTAATAACGTTATATACTGTCAGTATGTCACAGGTTCTCGCTTTCGGAAGATGATTCGCTGCTGCTGATTTTGGAACTGTGACTGTCCAAAGACAAGTCTTTGACTTCTAAACACGGCACTTTCGCTGTTTGTTGTGGTTGACCAAGATGCCTTTTTCGCCGTTTCTTCAGGTACGGTATATTGCAAGTGCGCTTTCGATTTTCTCTTCCCATTCTGCATCATTCCACACCTTGCCGTTGAGGAGCAAGTTCTCTAGGTGGCATGTTTTAAACTCATATGCTTATCACTTAAGATATTACTGAGCATGCTGACCGTTCTTTCAACTGGGGAATTAGATCCTGACAAAGAAATAATGATTTCTGCTAGCAGACAGAGGTTTGGATACTCGTTTCTCCGATACAGCAATGTTCCTTTCCAGACATTGCATGCATCTATTACAGCAAGCTTGTAATTTGCTTTGACGTAGAATTTGAATTGTTTCCATTTGGAAAACACTTCTGCAACTCAAACCCTGATGCTGAAATGGTGGCAAAACTTCTCAATTTCATCCACGCCATACTCCCGTTCATCTAACGTCTTGAAACAGTGCATTAATAAAAGGAGGTTTTCTTGCTCACCGCGATCTTTGTAATATGACAAGGCTGATTTTATTATTTTAGTGTTTTTTTTGCATGTGGGATAAATTGCACGCCTTGAGGATTTATGGCATGTGTGCGTGCGATCGCACACCTTATAATGAGAGCACGGATTATTTTACACTAGGTACATTTCCCCGACTTATTTCCCTCTTTATTTATACTTACGTTGATAATTTCCTGATAGTCCAGATGACATTAAACATCTTTGCAATTCATGGGCATCAATTTGCTGGTCCTTTAATTCATGCAAAAAGAATGGGAAATTTCTGAATTCTTATAAGTAGTAACTACTATAGAAAAGTACTGCAGATCAGTTACAAGGATGACCTGAAAAACACTAACAATAGATGGGCTTTAAAAGCTATAATGTAAGGACAAGGTGCAGGTGTTTATGCACTAGTCAGTGGAATCCCCCGCACCCCCAGACAGGCTGAGATTAGCGCGGCATTAGCGGGCGAATTGACCAACAATAATGCCGCGCACTCTGGGGATTTCTATCACATTAGCAGATAACAAAATATATAGCGGGGTTAGCTAGCAATATATTGTGATTTACGCATATATAGAAGAGCCTGGGGCCCTGGGGAGAAGTTCGGAAAATATACGAATCGCTAATGAAAACGAAACGATATCGTTATGTTGACTTCAATCCTCGAAACGATATCGCTAATGGTTTCGTATTATTTGCACCTTTTTTAATGTCATCGCCTCCGTCGGCCATGTTTCCACTGCATGTTTCACGCACATGGTCACGTGGCCATGCGTGACATACCGTATATCACGGTGTATAAGTCGATTTTCTAGGACCAAAAATTGATGTCAAAAACCCTACCTTGACTTATACGAAGGGTCATGAAATCATAGAACGGATAAACTAGTACCCAGCCCTCTCGATGCATCAGGAAATGGGCCAATCAGCTTTTATAGCTCGTCTTTGTGTCAATCGACCCGTGTAAATAGTACACATTCGGCATTTCATGCTAACTCCTGATGCATAAATATAAATACAACATCGACATGCCGTTAAAACGAAGAAAGTACATGTAAGAATCATTGTGTTTCAAATTAAAGGTTGTAGAGACTTTGCCAAAAACTAAAACAACTCTGCTGCTCGACGTAAGTATGACGTTAACGAAAAGCTTGTTCGAGACTGGCGGAAACAACAAGAGAATATTCAGATTAAGTTATCGAGGACAAAATGCACTATTACCACCAGTCGAAACTCAAAGAACAGCTAGCCAAGTGGATAGATGATAAATGATTTCTTTATATTAAAACTAGCATACTATTAAATAGAGTAAGTTGTAAATACTTCATGTAGGTTCGATTAAAAGCGTATTTATTTGTTTCCGTAAAATACTTCCATTTTCTTTTTTAAAGATTCGTTGTATTACGCTATTACAGTAGAACCTGAGTTTTACGACACCCCTTTTAATGACCACCTGCCGTTTACGACCACTTTTTCTGGCACGGACGAATTGTAGTTAAAATGTACCTGGAATGAGCGACCACCTGCCCAACGCGACCAGCGACCGCTTTTTAGCATCCCAAACACGAAATTTAACTTGTCATGAGCGACATTTTACGAGATAAGCGTTCGTCTTTTTTTGATAGCGCATCAGCGACCACTTTTTAGCGTCCCAAATGCGAAATTTGAGCGACTTTTTCAACTTAAAACTGCCACTATGTAAACGAAATACGTTACAATCAACAAGCAATAATTTTGACCACGTGCGTCCCGAATACAGGTAACAAAAAGACGCAATTGTTGCTTTTTAAGCATTGTTTTGCTACATGTAAATACTTTCATACAAAAATGCATTCAGAAGATGGCGGCTAGTCATGAAAATTCGAGCTCTGAAAATTATCAAAATTCACAAATAATAAACGATTCTTCAGGTTCCAAAAAGTCAAAATCTTCTTTCCTATACCTCTTGGAAGACAATTTGTTTTGGAAGGGTGACTTAATGTCACTTAAGGAGTTTATCGAAGCTGATTTACAAATGAGTGGAAGATGGTCATCGCCACGCGGTGAAACGACTCAATTTAGCAACCCCAATTTTTGTATAAAATGGCTTGGTCCGACTGATGAAAAGTTAACGATAGTAAAAGACAACGATGAAAACCACCTCTACATCACTCTGAACAGCTACGCAACTCTACCGAAGTCAATAAACGAAATTCAGAGTTCAAATATCGAACACATGGCATGTGTTGTTGTTGTAGACGAAGCCGTCAAAACCGAAGACGAAAACAAAGACGATCAATGTAGACAATACAGAGAGGAAATAGAAAAAATTCTCATTCTGGTCAAAGAAATCCAAAAGAAACAAGACGAAAATCAGCGAAACAACGAGTCCAGAGCAGCGAAAACCGACGCAGAGATGAAATCCCTTGTTGAACAAAATAACAAAATGGCGGCAGAAATTCAATCGTTGAAGGCAAATAATGAAGAAATGACAAATGAAAATGCAATTATCAGATCTGCTCTTGATATCAAGCAAGGCGAATGGACCAAAGTCGAGCACACAAAATCAGGAAATAGAAAAGGAACTGAGCCTGCTTTTAACGAGAAAGCACCAAGAAACCAAAACAGATTTCAAGCACTTCCTGACGAAAATATAGATGTTGACGACAGTGGTGTTATAAACGCACAAATAACTGACTATCGTGCAAACCAACAAACAAAATTTAAAAATACAAAAGCCAGTAGAAGCAATCCCGGACAACCAAAAGCGACCAAGGAAAAGATCAACTCAAAAGCCAATGAAAACCCAAAAATATCCTCCACCAAGCCATCCAGAGTAAACATTGATCTGGTCATAGGCGACTCGATGGTCAAGAATATTGACAGCCAAAAGCTGGAAAGAGCCGCAAAACGAAAAAACTGTTTGCCAATCTTACAGTGGAGCAACTGTCGAACAGATCCACCAGAAAATCGATGAGTGTATTTCGAACAAAGACAACAACACCTATCAAAGAATTGTAACTCATGTTGGAACCAACGATCTGGCTCGCGAAAATCCTGATGAAGTCGCCAAAAAAAATGGAAGCACTTATTATTAAAATCAAAACCCACGCCAATGAAGTCGCCGTTTCCAGTGTAATACGTAGGTATGACAACAAAGTTAAGGCAAGCACTATTACCCATTACAATAATTTATTGCATGAATTATGCACCAAGCATAATATTACATATATAGACAACGATAGTATAGATAGATCTATGTTAAATGGATCAAACCTCCATCTAAACAAACATGGGGACAGATCTTTAGGAGGTGCATTTTGCACATTCCTGAAACCAAATCAGATCACCACTCCACCTACTAGCTATCACAAAGATAATTTTTTATGGGAACAGAGGAGAGACTGGACAATGTACTTAAAGTATGTAAAACAGGTATTGAATCATTACATTCATTAGATTGTAATGATTTGAAAACTGAAAATGTGAGCAGTAGTACTACTAAACTAACAAATAACCATGAGGCCCCCAAAAAGGACACGAGTAGCGATTTGTTCTTAACTTTAAATTCAATACCAAAAAAAACGAGGTTTTAAAATGGCTTTTCTTAACATTGTTAGTTTAACTAAGAAATTAGATGAAATGAGATTTTCAATGTCAAACAAACACATTGATTTATTAGGTCTTAGTGAAACCAGATTAAATGAAACCATAACTGATAACTTCATTGATTTGGATGGTTATGATATTGTTAGAAACGACCGTAATAGAAATGGCGGCGGCGTTTGTATTTACCTACGTAGTTCTATTAATTACAAAATTAGATCAGATCTAATTCCTCCTGAATTAGAGGCTGTTTGTTTAGAAATTAACAAACCACATAGTCGACCATTTCTTGTTACTACGGTCTATAGACCACCAAACACACCATCTGAATTTTTTGATATATTTGAAAATTTAATCAAATCTATGGATGATGAGGACAAGGAGATTTATATTCTTGGCGATTTAAATTGTGACATGTTAAAAGCAGTTTCTGATGCGCCAACCAAAAAATTAAAATCATTACTTGAGGTATACCAGTTGTCTCAACTGATTGATGAACCTACTCGAATAACCATGACAACGTCTACTCTTATTGACCACATAATTACAAATAAACCAGAGAAAATCTCTGATTCCGGTGTTATCCATACAGGAATCAGCGACCATAGTTTGGTGTTTGGAATTCGGAAAATATTATGTTACTCAAAAAAAACAGGAAAATATTGTTGAGATTAGGAACATGAAAAATTTTGATAATCAAAAATTTATTGATGATTTACTAAATCAACATTGGGAATATGTTTACTTTTTTGGCGATGATCCAGATAATATGTGGGAAATTTGGAAACAATTATTCTTTGAAATTTTAGATAAACATGCACCACTTCAACAAAAAAAAGTAAAATCAAATAAACTCCCTTGGGTTACAAGCAATGTTAAATTACTTATAAACACAAGAGATAAATTAAAAAGAAAAGCCATTATTACAAACCTTGAAATGGATTGGATAAATTATAAAAACGCCAGAAACAAAGCAAATATAGAATTAAGAAATGCCAAAAAAGAGTATTACTCCGAGCGAATTGCTGGTCAAAAGTTCAATCCTAAAGAGGCTTGGAAAACAATAAATAGTTTACTAGGCCGGAAAAATAAACCAACAATAGTAAATGAACTTACTATAAATGGTAATAAACTAACAAATACTAAAGACATTGCAGATGGCTTTAACAAATTCTTTACTGAAATAGGCCCTGATTTAGCTAGCAAAATTAATACTTCAAATCACAACTTTCAGGACTATGTTAAGAGTTCAGAGTCAGAATTCAATGTATTCAAGCCAATAACAACCGACATACTTTATCAACTACTTCATGGCCTTTGCAGTGCTAAAGCTACTGGCATTGATAAAATTTCTAATAAAATTCTTAAGATTGCTGGCACCAATTATTTCGGATTCATTAACATTCATATTTAATCAGGCTATTACACTATGTTCATTTCCAAATGAATGGAAAATAGCTAGAGTAACACCACTTTATAAAAGCGGTCATCGAAATTCGCCTGGGAACTACAGGCCCATTTCAGTTCTGCCAGCTATAAGTAAAATTATGGAACGCATTCTCTATAATCAATTATATGACTACTTGACAGAAAATGAGCTACTTTCGGAACACCAGTTTGGTTTTCGTAAGTTTCATTCTACTTCAACTGCATTACTAGACTGTACAAACAGCTGGTATATTAATATGGACAAAAAACTGTTTAATTTAGTAGTATTCATAGACCTAAAAAAGGCTTTCGATACAGTCGACCACCAAATTTTACTAAAAAAAATTAGAATTATATGGAATCAAAGGTAAAGCACTTTCCCTATTAAAATCTTATTTAGAAGAACGTAGCCAAAAATGTCAAATTAATGGCACTGTTTCATCCGGGCGGAAAATTAAATGTGGTGTTCCCCAAGGCTCGATCTTGGGGCCACTATTCTTTTTATTATACATAAACGATTTAGCTGAATGCCTGAATGAAACTAAACCACGATTATTTGCTGATGACACAAATCTAACAGCCTCTGGTGAGACAATAAATGATGTCGAGATTGCGATGAATTCTGACTTAGAAAATCTAAGGAAATGGTTAATAGCTAATAAACTTAGTCTGAATGTAGCAAAAACTGAATTTATGTTAATCGGTTCAAAACAAATGATAAACAATGTCGAACAACCAAATATCAGTATAGAAAATAACTCAATTAAACAAGTATTTGAAAGCAAAGCGCTAGGAGTAACTGTTGACCAGCATTTGTCATGGAAAAATAATACTGGGCATATCTGTAAGAAAATCACATCCGGGTTAGGTGCTCTCCGACATGCACGAGAATTTGTTGACAAAGAAACTCTTCTTTCCATATACAATGCCCTTGTTAAACCATACTTCACCTATTGTTGTGAAGTATGGGATGTATTTGGTGCAACTCAATCAACACGTTTGCAGAAACTCCATAACAGAGCTGCTAGAATTATAGGAAATATGAGCAATGATGTAGACCACAAAATTGCATTAAATGCACTAGGGTGGCAGCCTCTTCAAATTCAAAGAAAAAAATCAAAAGCTAAAATCATGTTCAAAGTTTTAAATAACATGGGACCAAAGGGTCTAACAAAATATTTTACTCAAAAAAAAGAAAAATCAGATTACAATCTTCGGAATATCTCAAATGCTGTTTGTTTGCCAAAACCGCGAACAAATAACATGAAAAAGAGTTTCATATATGATGGGGCATCTATATGGAACTCTTTGCCCACAGAAATTAGAGAGAGCAAGACACTGTCGCACTTCAAAAATAAAATCGCTACTCATACCTTTGAATAAGCTTTATGTAAATAATAATAACCATGTAAATATAGAAACCTTTAAATAGACTTGACATTTAGTCTTACTATATATATATATAAATTATCTGTTGTTCATTACTTAGTGTGAACTCTGCTGACCTATATATAACTGTGAATGTTTAAAACTGTTATGTGTGGGTCAGTGGAGCGTGCCCATTACTTTTTATTACACCATGTAAATGTGTTCTTTGCTTAGTGGGCACTCCACTGACCTATATAACTGTGAATGTTTAAAACTGTTATGTGTGGGTCAGTGGAGCATGCCCATTACTTACTTTTTATTGTAGCGTGTAAATGTATTAATTACTTAGTGTGAACTCCGCTGACCTATGTATAACCCGAGTCATGCGAGTGGCCGGTTATATAGCTGTTATATGTGGGTCAGTGGAACACGCCCATCGTGGAAATCAGCTTTTGTTGACGTTGTCAGCGTGTTTAAATAAAATTATCTATCTATCTATATAGGTAAGCGACCGAATTTCGAGAGTGCATAATAAATATCCTTATTAGCGACAATCCCAAGCCCTTAAACCATTATCATTGTTGAAGGAAACGTTTCTAAATTGACGAAAAGCTTGGACTAATATTTGTTTGTTAGTGTTACTGCAATCTTGTACGGGTTAAACTTTGTTGTGCGAGATCGCAAATAACTTTGCTATTACAACATAAAGCTTAACATGGTTTACATATGTTGTATACCATTAAACGATCTTTGATTTAATATATCGTATGAGCTTTTGCGTTTAGTACAACACTTGAAAATGTTCGAAAACCTTGCGGGCGAGGTAAATTATATTTTCGTACCCGCCATCTTTGTTTATAACGCAAGATCGCCAATAACTTTGTCCATACGAATCAGTATATATCATTTCTCCTTACTCTTTTAGTCTGTTTCTTAGATCAAATTGCTGTAAATAAAATATTTTTGCGATTAAAGATGAAGTACGTACGCATTGGGTTTTCTTTCACGGCGCGCATATCGCCCAGCAAGCTCTGTTCAAACTGTGCTTTTTCCGAAATCTGGTTTTCTTTCTTTATTAAGAAATATTATATTGGTTTTAAATTATAAAGCCATCTTTCAGTCGAATAGCGAACACAGAATATAGTCGTAACTCATAAACATAATAGCGTCTTCCAATATGGCAATATGGTTTTCCATGACGTCACATCACTAACTGCCATTTACGACCACCTGTCATTTACGACCACCTATCATTTACGACCACTTTTGCTTGGCAACAGGGGTGGTCGTAAAACTCAGGTTCTACTGTATTACTAAAATTTCTGTGAATATTATTCTGTATGTAATGTCAACCTGACTTTATTCTCGCACGTTGTTCTTCATTTTATATTTTTTGGGCGTTTTGCTCGCAAAAAATACTAATATTTTTTAAAATATGGTCGGATGAGAAAAAAACAACACACGAAAACTGATGTGTGGCATTTTAATTTTTTTTCTAGTTTTTAAAAATAGAGGGTCGGGAAATCCGTAATCCAACAAATAAAAAAAGCGTGGCCTAAAGTGGTTTAGTATAAACACATTAGGTGATTATAGAAATTGCGTGCGCCGATTGGTCGAGCTACCGTTTTTTCAAGATGGCCACCAGCCGATTTGTCAAAGTGACAGGAGAAAAAAGCCTTGAAGGAACTAGTATTTTTGAAGGGAATGCTGTTCCTAAGAGTGGGAAAATGTGTATTTATACTAAAACAATTATTCACCTCAGGCTCAGTGAATATCTCAGTGATATTCACCTCGCCTTCGGCGAATAATTGTTAATTAATATATTCCTAATTCTTTTAATATGAGTGTACCGGTACTGCTTTCTTAAACTATTTCTGATGGAGGGCCCCGGGGTTGGGGATGAGAAGAGGGGTAAGGTTTAGACACAAAAACATGCCACAATATGCGGGTATTACTTTACATGAAGTACCAGGTTGCGATTACCATTAGATATAAATTATTTGCGGTGTTTTAGCAATGCTTTATATTCCGTGTGTGAGTTTGTTCGTTCGTTCGGAATCAATAGCAAGCATCTACTTCATGTAGGCAGATTTTTAATGAACACCACAGGGCACCGCACTTTAGCACTGTCGGTCTGGTATCTTACTGTAGTTTCTTGGTACTGGTATTACAACCTGGTAAGACTTCAGGAATAGTTCATTTTGAACGATGGGCATTTCAGATGCTTGTGACCATGGGCGGCGGAAGCGGGGGGCAGCCGCCCCCACGAAACCTAAAGTGTGGGGGCATCGCCCCCACGATTGAGCCCTGACAAATTAGGCCCAAAAACTAATGTTCAGAACTTCAGGATGAATTAAGAGTACATTGATATACATAAAAGAAAGATTTTATTAAAAACGATTAAAACATCCACAATAATCAATAAGAAAAGCTGTGCACATATGAAAGCTTGTATAATCTACGTAGATTGTAATATTTTGTGATTTTTTCTCCTTATATTTCCCTGAAAACTGGCCCCAAAACGCAGGAAATCCCTGTTTCCGAGACTTTCTAATACAACATTTTTCCGGGGCGCCGGATCCCCTCTGCCCTCGCCCCCCCCCCTATATTTAAACTATTCCGCCACCCTTGCTTGTGACATATTATTTGTGTGAATTACTGTACCTGTCCAGCAACAGCTGTGAAGTAACCATACAAGGGATCTTGTGCAGCTGCAAAGCCTGGAGCCTGGGAACAAGGAATTACAAACAAATCAGTTGTTTATAATTGTTATTGTTATTTAACAAATGCCAAAAATCTAAATTTACCAAAGACAATTAGCAATGTTGATTTGGAAAGCCTGTCAATTTGGAATAAATTTAAAATGCTATAATTATTATTCTGGAAATATGGGAAAGTAATTTGGACAACTTACTATATGTCAGTAAAGTGCCACCTAGCCACTATGTAAGAGTTAAAGCCCTAGAATGTTGGCTTTACGACAGATACAGAGGGATACAGAGGGATACAGAGGGATGGATCTGGCATAAAGCCAATTGGCGTAAAGCTAAACTAAATTATATATATAAATATATATAATTATAAATTATAAAAAAAAACAACAACAACAGACGTTTTACGGCCGTTAAATTATAAATTAATATATATAAATTATAACTAAATTATTTAGTTGGGGAGGTTTCCTAATATAATTTATAAATTACAAAATGTGGGAGGCCATGTGGGGACCAAAATCTATCACCAAAACTACCAAAATCCTCTAAAAATTCTGAATCTGTGTAGCATGTTTTTAGCATAATTTATTAGCACATGATTAGTTGTCATGGAAATGCTATGTTTGTTCTCAATTCTTCATCTCAACATACTCTATGTACAGTAAGATTACCAAATATGAATTTTAACATAATACAGTATTATGAATTTTAACATAATATTATGAATTTTAGTTGAATTTCCATCTCAGCTATGAATTAAAAGCATTTTACATCAGTATTTTTGACAAACTTTTATAAACCTTTGGTTTGATTCACAAACAGTTGTAGTGTTAAATTATATACTGTACACTGCTCAGTTGTGAATGTGGGAGAGCTTGGAGTAGACAGACAATACATGGATGATCACCAAGCTCATCATACAGTATCCTACAGCAGTGTATATATTAACATGTCCAAGCATTACTGATATATAGTAACTGCCCCATTGGCAATACATATATCAATTGAACCAGTACATCATAATGTAACCTTCACTCTCCATCTGAGTCTCAGTAGCTCAATTGTTAGAGCGTCTCACCAACAATCACAAGGTTACAGGTTTGATTCCTGTCCAAAATTCAGAATAATCTAATATAAGCATGACAATCGTCCATGTATTGTCTGTCCACTACAAGCTCTCCCACATTCACTAATGCAGTGTATATTACAATGTACGTAGCAATTTGGCACAACCTTATTATTATTTTCCTGGGCACGAGAAAAGGGTCAAAAGAAATAAATAAATTTTAGCCATAAATTTAGATTTGTTGGGAAAATTAAACTGTTTCAGTAAATAGAAAGGAAAATAAATATTCTCAACAGTTGGGAAATGTATCCACTGCACCACAGTGTTAATAAGTCATCCTAACACTAATAAGTCATCGAATCCAACGAACTCAGAACAAACCCTAACACTTACTTTGCTTGTTATAAATAGCAATTTAGCCATCACTGAGTGTTATCCAGCATATAATACTTGTATAGCAAAGTGAAAAGGTGGTGAACTGCCAAGATTTTTAGTAACGAAATAAGAGCCTTTCATCAGAGTAAGTTGGTTCCGCTCAAAACGTCAGTATTTCGTCACTAAAAATCTAGTTCACCACCTTTTCACTTTGTATATATATAAAACACTGTCTACGCAGCACTTTTATAATACTTATATATGTACACGGATGTAGTGAATGTGGATTATGTGGGAGCTGGAGTAAACACTATATATAACCACACTGTGATATATAACACTTAGATACCAATAGATGACAATTTGTCAGTATTGTGAAAGTTAGCTAGCTAACATTTGACATGCCATAGAATCTAAGAATGGATAGATCACCTCATAGCTAGCTAAAACAGTTTCTTGATACTTACACCATATCCTGGAAAAGCCATTGTCTATATTAATTCAATGAGACAAACAGATCTATAATAATTTCTTAACATACACACCCCTCCTTCGAAGCTTCGAAATTAAAAATCAACACAAGCCACAAGGGACGCGTTATTGCGAGAGAGAGGACGAATCCACGGTACCACAGCGGTTTAACACAAAAATATTGAAGAATATTAAATCGCATCCTCTGGAGGTAGGTAGCGCGAGTCCTTACAATGCCTTAAAGTGGCACTATGATGAAAATTCACTCTCGTCTTTTAGATTTTCGTTAGCATAGAATAGTATTTCAGGGTCGAAAGTGCTCATCGATGTAAAAAAAAATAAAAAATGGTGTTTTGAAGTAAGTATTTTGAGCTCTGAAGTTCCAAGTGAGCCCGCAATCTCAAAAGGTAATATTGTTTGTGACGTCAGATTCTCAATGCTACGCCTGAATTTACGAGGTTATTTGTTTTCTTGTTTTTTTTCGAGAAGTAGATTAAATGTCCAGCCTTTCAGATGAAGAATTTGAAAAATCGACCTTGATTTACTTGAAGAATTAGCACGTCACTTCGTTACGCTGGTCAAGAACATGAACGATTAATGGCGGACATAACTCCAGATTCGGAGTAAGAAAAATAATACTTGCCATCGTCGAATCGCAAAACGGTTTCGACCAAGTAATATTTAGCAGCTCTGCTTTATAAATACGTAAAAATATTTTTTTGTATTATGTTAAACCGCTGTAGTACCGCGGATTCGGCCTCCCTCTGTCACCAAAGTACATAGTTTTCCTCGTTCACCTGATTATCCCCACCATCCTTCGTCGGAAAATAACCTGAGTATAGTAGAGATAAGCCTGACGCAAAGCATTTGATTTTCGCCCTGGATATAGGTCCGGTCCAATATCACTATATAAACATATAAACGCAATTGCGACAAAATAATCCTAAAAACTCTAAATCCTAACCCTAAATATCCCTATTCCTAACCCTAAATATCCCTATTCCTAACCCTAAATATCCCACCTGTATCCACTTCCTTTGACTTTGCTCTTCCGATAGCGCCTTTCGATGAATTTGGGTTAGGGACCGATCATTATTTATGGTCGGGTTGGTGGCCAAAGAGAAATCGATTTGGCGCTTGAAAAAAAATTTACCCAACCAAATTAAAATCAGAAATTTAACCATCCCAATCATTTATGGGTAAAGAAAATCTTTTACCCAACCCAAGAAGAAAAAAGTTAGATAAAGCCCAATTCCCAACATATCGTCGATACAAGTTTTAATACTGTAACTTTCAGATTATTATCTCCCTATATATAGCAGGAATCCAAGGAAAACAAGGCGAGGAATACAATAACAAAAGCTAGTGTGCAATGATGACTAAGGACTAAGGAGAACTGGAGATGATAAATAGTCATGAAAATTTTGCTATCCTGCAACCCTTCAGAGAAGTGTTTATTTTTACCCAACCACTTAGGTCTTAGAATTTTTAGTTACCCACCCATTTTCTCTTCGGCCCCCACCTAGTCTCCTTTGCAGCCGTCGTGACGATCTCGTCCTAAACGGGGGCGAGTTTAGGACGAGATCGTCACGACGGCTGCAAAGGAGACTAGCCCCCACCCGGTCCATAATAATAATAATAATAATTATTTATAATTATACAGGTTAACTTCTTCAGAAAACTAAGATTCTGGTATCAATGAAGGACCTGTGTTTAAGTAATACCGTGTCCCTAAAGGGCCTTATTTCCGCTCCCCGCCCGCCCCCCTACAAAGCTGTTCGCCTTCCGCGCTCGTAGGGATAATGGGGCACGCGAGGATACGAGGCGGTAAAATGGGGCGGGGCTTCAACCAAGCTAGCTTGCTAAGAGAGCTAACTTGCCTCCCTACAAAGAGAGTCTAATAATAAATTATAACATAATTTATTCATTCGTCCAGCTATAATGAAAATGCATAATGAAAGCTTTCTCCAGTTATATTCTGTACTCCGCCCATAATATCGTTCTGAATTTGAGTTTCTGATTTCACTTTTGAGTTTCTGATCTTTTCTTTTGATGATGTTGACACGTAACTATGTTGGTTTCCAGCTTCTCTCTTTAATGTGTACTCTATGAATTCTTTGATTGACGAACGCTCGTGATTCTTGCGTGTGGGTGATGTCGCTCTCGAGGACGCGTGGGACGAAGATCTGGAGCGAGATGACGTGTGTTGTGTGACGTAGGTAGCTGGATGATGACGGCTTAAACTTGGTGTTTTGGGCATTTTGTAACTGGGAGTTCGAGAAATTGCTCTTGAATTTGGTGAACGTAGTGAAATGGTGCTACAAGTGCTTGAAGAGCAGCTCAAGTTTGAATGAACTTGATATAACGATCGAGGTCGAGATCTTGGAAACTTGTCTTTTTTAGATAATCGTCTCGCTATTTCTTGGAATTCGTTTGGTAATTTATTATAATTTTCTGGAAGTTGAGCAGTTGACGGAGAGGGATGATCATTGAGTTGTGTCTGAAAAGAAGAAATTAAGATCATTAAGTAACTTTCAGTTAAAGAAAACAAAAAGCCTTGAAGGGATACTCTAGCCGAAATACAAATGTAGTTCATATGAAAGACCTTACTGTCTTTAGTTTATTTCCAAAGCTTCAGAATTCAAATAAATTTAGTTCAGAAGATATGGCTAGTTGAACTGTTCAAATTGAAAATTTGAGGATTTTGACGCCACATTTGTTTTGAAAATATGACGTCATTGAGTGATTCTTTATCGGTAGTGGAGTTGTTTTGATGGCGATCACATAGTGATAGCTGTTGTGAATGCTCTTTGGATGAAAATTAGTCGAAATAAACTATTTAGTTCCTCGTTGAGGAAAGTAGAGGAGCTTCTTAGGCATAATACGAAATAGAATCACTCAGTGACGTCATATTTGAGAAATAAATATGGCGTCGAAATTGGACAAACTCTCCAACTTCAACTGGCCATATCGTCTTAACTAAACTGATAGGAACGCTAAAACTTTGGAAATAAACTAAAGTCAGTAAGATCTTTAATATGAACTACATTTGTATTTTGACTGGAGTATCCCTTTAAGTTACTAAATCTATGGAAAATTGTCTTCGTTTAAGTTAGCAAAAGCCTCAAGATATGCGGAGTTTCAAGCTCAACTGCTATATTTATAATCTGATATATATATTAGTAAATTGGTAATATGTTATGCTCCTCAATCTTTTAATATCAGAAAATTTCAAAGAGTTGCTGACCGGAACTCAAATTACCCATAACCGTCTGATTGCTGGTGAGATCATGCTTTGACCATTGAGCTACATAGACTCAGATAGCAGAGTGAAGGTTACAATGTGTACTGTTTCAATGCTACGTAATAATGAGTATTGCGTCTGCGAGTCTCAACATGTCAAGTATTTATTAAGTACGTCATGATTTGTGTGTTAACGAATGTGGTAGCTTGGTGGTATGTTATGAATGCGCTGCTCCTCAAGTTTCTCGGACGGCAATCAGATGGTTACAGGTTTGATTCTCGTCTGAACTTACTTTTCTGTGTTCTGCGAGACAATTGATGCAGGTAAAAATATCTAGATATTCACACCCATTGCATGGTGCTGCATGTGCATTGACATGTGCGAGAGCCGAGAGCGTGTGCATCAGTTCATGTGCGCGCATGTGTGCATATGCGTGTACATGTTTGTGTGCGTGCGTGTGCAAATGGTGACATGTGAACTTGTCGTGTGCACGTGTTCATACACGTGTATGCAGTGTATTTTATCAATACCTCTCCATTACTAGATTCTTCTCTGTTTTCTTTGGTATCTGTAAGTATCTCCAAACTGTTATGACGGGTGCTACAAGGTGTTTTGCTGAAATTTATTTCCGCTTCCGGAGACTCGGGATAAAATTCTGTTGTTTCTTTATCTTCTTCAACGTTGCCTTTCCTTTTATGTTTTCTTTCCACATTACAGTTGGTCTCGTCGCAAATGTCGTTAACTTGTTTGCCCAAACAAAGTGGAAAATTCTCCTTAGAGTTCTCCCTCGCATTCACGTGAATAGTTTGAGAAGTTTCAAGATTGTTTTTACTAAACTTTAAATTTTCTTCTTTTTTCTTGTTTGAAATTTTTGAGGATTTCCTTACTTCGCATTTCTTTTCTGCTTCACGCTTTACAATTTCCTTTTTCTTTGTAACCAATTTATTCTGAGAAATAAAAGCATCTTGTTTCTGTGTAAATTCATTATTTTTTGTAGTTTCCTGCTCTATAATTCCAGAATAATAATCAAATACAGATTGCTCTTTTATATCGTACTGAGCATCCTCCTTAAACCCTGGTGATAGTTCCTTCTCAAATAAAGCAGCAGTAATCTTGTTATTTTCATTAGCTTTTCTCTCATCTATGGTTTTGTTAGTTTTTCTTATCTCCACAGTTTCGTTGGCTGTTTTTTTGACCATTGATGGCTGTGATTTAATATCGAATAAAAACTCTGGTTCATAAATTGTGCTGTAGTCATCAAATGATAACTCGACATCGTGTACTTCTTCTGTGATGACGCCATCATTGTTTGGTGTATGACATTTTCTGGAATATCTTAAGGCTTCAGGATCAGAATCATTATCACTGTGAGAAAGCTTTTTCTCGCGTCCTAAGCAACGATATATTTTAGTTTCTAAATAGTCCTGCTTCAGATGTTCTTTGTAAACTTTTAGGTTTCCACCCATGGAATATTCAAAGGTTGATGGACAGTGTTGTTGTTCTTCATCACCACCATTGGGAAAAGATATTTTCCCGAAAATTTCAGGAAGTGCTTCTTGGATTCGAAACTCCTTGACATCCTGATGCACTACATTGCTGAAGTTATCTGAGTTGACATTTAAAATTTGCTTCTGATTGGAATATCTGCAGTTAACGAGAGAAACATAAGCGGTTTTGTATTAATAAGTTATTGATTTTGGTAAGTTGAAGGAAGGAACGAACGAAGGAACGAAGGAAGGAACGAACGAAGGAACGAAGGAACGAAGGAACGAAGGAACGAAGGAAGGAAGGAACGAAGGGACGAAGGAAGGAAGGAAGGAAGGAACGAAGGAACGAAGGAACGAAGGAACGAAGGGACGAAGGAAGGAATTAGGAACGAAGGAACGAAGGAACGAAGGAACGAAGGAACGAAGGAACGAAGGAACGAAGGAACGAAGGAACGAAGGAACGAAGGAACGACGAAGGAACGAAGGAACGAAGGAACGAAGGAACGAAGGAACGAAGGAACGAAGGAACGAAGGAAGGAAGGAACGAAGGAAGGAACGAAGGAACGAAGGAACGAAGGAACGAAGGAACGAAGGAACGAAGGAACGAAGGAAGGAACGAAGGAACGAAGGAACGAAGGAACGAAGGAACGAAGGAACGAAGGAACGAAGGAACGAAGGAAGGAAGGAAGGAACGAAGGAATGAAGGAACGAAAGAACGAAGGAACGAAGGAACGAAGGAAGGAACGAAGGAACGAAGGAACGAAGGAACGACGAAGGAACGAAGGAAGGAAGGAACGAAGGAAGGAAGGAACGAACGAAGGAACTAAGGAAGGAACGAAGGAAGGAACGAAGAGACGAAGGAAGGAAGGAACGAAGGAAGGAACGAAGGAACGAAGGAACGACGAAGGAACGAAGGAATGAACGAAGGAACGAAGGAACGAAGGAAGGAACGAAGGAAGGAACGAAAGAACGAAGGAACGAAGGAACGACGAAGGAACGAAGGAAGGAAGGAACGACGAAGGAACGAAGGAACGAAGGAACGAAGGAACGAAGGAACGAAGGAACGAAGGAACGAAGGAACGAAGGAACGAAGGAACGAAGGAACGAAGGAACGAAGGAACGAAGGAACGAAGGAACGAAGGAACGAAGGAACGAAGGAACGAAGGAACGAAGGAAGAAGGAACGAAGGAACGAAGGAACGAAGGAACGAAGGAACGAAGGAACGAAGGAACGAAGGAACGAAGGAACGAAGGAACGAAGGAACGAAGGAACGAAGGAACGAAGGAACGAAGGAACGAAGGAACGAAGGAACGAAGGAACGAAGGAACGAAGGAACGAAGGAACGAAGGAACGAAGGAACGTAGGAAGAAGGAACGAAGGAAGGAACGAACGAACGAAGGAACGAAGGAACGAAGGAACGAAGGAACGAAGGAACGAAGGAAGGAAGGAACGAAGGAACGAAGGAACGAAGGAACGAAGGAACGAAGGAACGAAGGAACGAAGGAACGAAGGAACGAAGGAACGAAGGAACGAAGGAACGAAGGAAGGAACGAAGGAACGAAGGAACGAAGGAAGGAACGAAGGAACGAAGGAAGGAACGAAGGAACGAAGGAACGAAGGAACGAAGGAACGAAGGAACGAAGGAACGAAGGAACGAAGGAACGAAGGAACGAAGGAACGAAGGAACGAAGGAACGAAGGAACGAAGGAACGAAGGAACGAAGGAACGAAGGAACGAAGGAACGAAGGAACGAAGGAACGAAGGAACGAAGGAAGGAACGAAGGAACGAAGGAACGAAGGAAGGAACGAAGGAACGAAGGAACGAAGGAACGAAGGAATGAAGGAAGAAGGAAGGAACGAAGGAAGGAACGAAGAAAGGAAGGAAGGAACGAAGGAACGAAGGAAGGAAGGAAGAAGGAAGGAACGAAGGAAGGAACGAAAAAAGGAAGGAACGAACGAACGAAGGAACGAAGGAACGAAGGAACGAAGGAACGAAGGAACGAAGGAACGAAGGAACGAAGGAACGAAGGAACGAAGGAAGAAGGAAGGAAGAAGGAAGGAACGAAGAAAGGAACGAAGGAACGAAGGAACGAAGGAACGAAGAACGAAGGAAGGAAGGAAGGAACGAAGGGACGAAGGAACGAAGGAACGAAGGAACGAAGGAACGAAGGAACGAAGGAACGAAGGAACGAAGGAACGAAGGAACGAAGGAACGAAGGAACGAAGGAACGAAGGAACGAAGGAACGAAGGAAGGAACGAAGGGACGAAGGAAGGAACGAAGAAGGAACGAAGGAAGAAGGAAGGAACGAAGGAAGGAAGGAAGGAAGGAAGGAAGGAAGGAAGGAAGGAAGGAAGGAAGGAAGGAAGGAAGGAAGGAAGGAAGGAAGGAAGGAAGGAAGGAAGGAAGGAAGGAAAGAACGAACGAACGAAGAAGGAACGAAGGAACGAAGGAACGAAGGAAGGAAGGAACGAAGGAAGGAAGAAACGAAGGAAGGAAAAGGAAGAAACGAAGGAAGGAAGGAACGAACGAACGAACGAACGAACGAACGAACGAACGAACGAACGAACGAACGAACGAACGAACGAACGAACGAACGAACGAACAAACGAACAAACGAACGAAAGAAGGCAGGAGGACCCCAATCGGCCCAATGGATAACAGCCTTTGAGCTGAATGAGCTACCTCTATGACTACTTCTTCAACAAGAGAGGAAAACTTCTTCATAACGAATCGCTAGTTATTCAAACGCTTTAGTTTCACATACGAAGGTTTGACACCAAAAGCTAAGACCCTGCATGGAACAAGCTTGGTTTAACACTATACTGTGTATTTTGTGGTTATAGTTAGAAACGTTAACGATGATTCTCGTGTATTTTCACAAGGATCTTCATTTTTTAATGAAATTACGCAGATTTTCTTACCTTGAAATACAAGGTTTACTGAAGCTCTTTCTCTTCCTATAATGCCAGAAACTTAAAATAACGATACAAAATAATATGAATCAATAATCAGACAATTGCACAATTACAGTATCACATTTCTTTTGGCTTACGTACCTAATTGAGCTCCAGACTCCCATGTTTAAGTTCTTCTTTGTCACTTTTGAAATGATTTTGTCCACGATTTCAACACAAGCAAGACTAACGAGTTGTATCAAATGATCTGCTCTAAATACTGTCTATAAAAATCCTTTGATTACATAATTAGAAACCCACGAAATTAAATATCGGTACGGGATAAGCCAGCACCGAACAAGCTACGTACAACTCCTGCAATCCTTTCAAAAGAAATTATACCTGTCATAGTAAAAAGACAATAGCTATAAAACCATTTGTGGAAATAAAGGTTTTGTTTTTGTTATAAAATGACAACACCTGTCTTAACCTTACAAAGACGTAACAGGTGTTCTCCACACAGCCCTTCAACACTCTAAATTCGAATTCGCAGCAAACTTGGAATTTCCGTAAAGCGTTCTAATTTACTTTAATTACATTCATTATAAACTTCGCGCGAAATTAGAAAAATAAATAGACTATTTGAAAGAGGAACAGTTATATTTATTTTCAATTTTATTATTATTACGTCATCTTCAGACCATTTGATGAAAATATTTACAATATGTTCCACATATATTTTATTTTTAAGAAAATACTTGAAAACTATAGTAAATGCGAGCATGGTAAATATATATGATGATACTAAATGCAATATAGTTCGTATAATATAATGAACCAACACCAAAGAGGCTATCGTGCAGGCAGCGTGGACGATAGTTTGAACACAATTTTAAAGAGTAAATATTATACCTGCATAGATGGACTAAAGGTCTGTTTATATGTTCCAAGTATACCGGGATGTCCCGGGATGTCCCGGTTACCCTAGATGTATTTCATCCCTTTCTCAATGAAATAAAAACTAATTTTATTCGCATAAAAAGCATCCCAACGAATGTTTTTTTCATTTTGCCACTTTTTTTGATATTTTACCTTGTCAGATGACGTTTTAAATTTCAATTCACTTCATCCCGGTGTGCCGGGATGTTGCGTTTATATAGGAAAAAATCTATCCGGATCCCGGTCATCCAACACTCGAACACTCCTTTACCATATATCGTTAGAACATGTAATTTAATCGAGTGAAATGTCAAATATTACCTAAATCATTATAGTCTTGCACGTACAAGAGTGTTCAAACAATAAAAAAACGTAAACGGTTCCTCTCAACTGGAATTGTTATACGACGGTTGTACAATAATAAACATTTATTGACCGAGTGGGAGATCTTTACGTCTTTCAGAACAGATCGAGCGACGAAGAAGCGAGGTCTGTGTGAAAGGAAGGATATTTTTCCGTCAAGACCGACCAAACGAGGTTAATAAGGTTTTTATTTTATGGTTCTTTTAAATTTCTCACATTTCCTCAATTTTTTCGCAATTTTTTAAACCTTTTCAGTTGTTTTGTAATGACCAGTCTTTACCTGTTTGTAAAGAACGCTCAACAACCAATCAGATTGCAGAAAAGCTGCGTTATAACCTCTCACGAGCAAAACCATATAATAATACAAATTAACGCCTTCCAACAAGCTAATTATGTAATTATGAAGAAAAAACCAGATCGAGTTCTAATGTATGTTTCGTATTTAATATTACAACAAATTTTATTTATCGCCAGCAATACTAACCTCACCTGAGGTTAAAATATTTTAACTATACACCACTAACACCAGACATACTTTGTATCCATGCCATAAGACTATCATAACGTGAAACATATGACGGTATAGGGAGTGTAGCACCAAGTTCTGGTGGTGGTACTATATCTGGAAGAGACGATGTTGTTGATGATGCAGTCATAGAGAATGTTGCAAAGGACGCTGTAGATGTTCTCTTTATAATTGGTGGATCTTGAGGTAATTCTGGAGCTGGAATTTCTTGCTTTGTTTCGTTGATTGTATCATAAATATTTCCAATACTATTCAACTCAGTATCCGGAGTTGGAGTGCGTGCCGGTTGATGGAACGTTATTGACCTGCGTTTATTTTGTGTCAACCTAAAATTTTTTAAAAATGATAAAAAACTGTGCATAATTTATTTCTTATTTTCATTTATGTTATGCCTTCCTTCATGTTAGCCTTCCTTCCTTCGTTCGTTAGTTCGTTCCTTCCTTCCATCCATCCATCCATCCTTCCTTCCATCCATCCTCCTTCCTCCTTCCTCCTTCCTCCTTCCTCCTTCCTCCTTCCTCCTTCCTCCTTCCTCCTTCCTCCTTCCTCCTTCCTCCTTCCTCCTTCCTCCTTCCTCCTTCCTCCTTCCTCCTTCCTCCTTCCTCCTTCCTCCTTCCTCCTTCCTCCTTCCTCCTTCCTCCTTCCTCCTTGCTCCTTCCTCCTTCCTCCTTCCTCCTTCCTCCTTCCTCTTTCCTCCTTCCTCCTTCCTCCTTCCTCCTTCCTCATTCCTCCTTCCTCCTTCCTCCTTCCTCCTCCCTTCCTTTCCCCCTTCCTCCCTTCCTCCTTCCTTCCTTCATCCCTTCCTTCATTCCTCCTTCCTTCCTACTTCCTGCCATCCTTCCCATCTTATTATCATGCTTTTCCTTTCCGTTTTTCGCTGTTGTTCCGTCCACATTTATCTTTTGCCATAAACCATAGTGTATACAGAAAATGACATAAATTACTACCTAAATATGATGTAGAAAATTAGGACCACAATCAGAGTGAACATGCTTCCAGCGACTGCACCAAAAATAGCGCAGTTTGGAAAATCTTTGAAACCCATTTTCCGGATGCGGGTCACTGCACTGCAGTGTGAATATGGTTGAAACCACCTAAAAAGAGATTGATATTTTTTAGTGCCAATAAAATGATATCAGATAAGAACATTTTTTAATTGTTTTTCGTACATAAGTTCCGTAATGAGTTAATCAGTTCAACTGAATCATCAATTATCAAATGTTGCTCTTAGTCAGTAAAGAACGTTTACATCTAGACCTACGTGTCAGTCAAACAATTTCGATTATGATCTGGAATGTTTTATCAAGAAAATTAAGATAAATAAAATATTTCATATTTTTAAATATCGCTTTGAAAAACGTATCGTAACATCGTGATTGCAGGTAATAACCTTAGAACGTTCTGAAACTACTTCTATATAAACACATTTACCAAAAATATATAACAATGACGTAATGTTGGAGCAAAGGAATAGAAAAAAGAGATGAGTTTTTAGAAGAACTGTTTAAAGATTTGAGAAAAAATAGGCTTAAAAGAAAAAACTTAAAATCAATCTACGTCTGCTAATTAATGAACGAAATTGGACCGATATTTGCATAATATCTGACAAAGTAAAATTTCGATAAAAATAGTTTAACCTTCAACGTATAACGATTCACACCTCTAATCATAACACTGAGTCGCCTCTCCTCCTTATACGTATGATCAATCATGAATGCCTTCTCCATAACAAGCGTATGACACACTTTGCTTTACAATACGAATAACTACATCCTTGAATGCAACCCCAGCGTTCAAACATTCCTTCAGCAAACAAACTTTATTACACTCACCTTTAATTAAATTACACTTTTATTGTCCTTGATAACATTGCTTTCATATCATTTAATTCTAGTCACTCCCGTTTTCAGAATTTTCGCAATAAAATAAACAGTTTATTTAGTTAAACGTCCGACTGCATTTCAACTCAAAGCATTTCCAAGTTCGCTTTTCTCTCTACTGTAGAAACAGAACGCTCGTGTGCGTATTTTAAACCTGCATGCACAATGTCATTGGACATTATTATTTACGTCATAATAGCAATATGATGTCACCAATGACGTCATTAGTGGCGTGACTTCATTTTGTCGAGTAAAGGAAGTTCCATCGACACACTGCTATTAAAGGCACTCAACAGCGAAATGGCGAATCTTTAAAAAGTTCATGTTCAAATTCAAGATTACCATATCCAACATGGCGTCGCAGGCTCGAGTGGTTTACAATTATTACCAATGCCATGGCAAATTCAAACGAACAAAATTAAATCGAAGTATCTTACGTCTTCATGCTCATCAGAATGGTGTTCTTCGACTTCTCTATTCTCAATGTCAATCAGTCAATGTCAGTTTCTTCCACTTAGTTCTCCGCCAATCGCCATGTTTACAGAATCGCGTGTTGCGCCGCCGCTTAAGCTGAATGCTAATCAGCGGTAAATGTGGTCACTGGTAGTAAAAATGTACTTTGTGATTTATTTGCGAATGCTATTTGTTACGCTTTCGTGATAAAATCATCACTACGCATCATTAGGATGAGAAATTAATCATCCTGCGGTCCGCCTATATCTAATCATGGTGTGTAGACATAGTTTTACATCAATTATTCTTACGGGTTTACAGCTTGAAAAATGACATTAACATAAAAGTACATATTAGCTTGAAGATAATTGTTCAGCTTCATAACAATTTCGGCCAAATTAAAATCGGTACTAGAATTGGTACTTTTCTATTTTCTGAAACAGTTTGGGATGTTATTTTCTTTATTTTCTTGCATCTGCATCTATGTTTCTTCATTACAATATTAGATACGAGAATGCAAGAATTGTTTTTATTATGCATTTAATGTGTAATCTATATCACTGAAAAAAATAACTAAGCTGACGAAGGATATGTTCATTCACAAACGACCGTAAACAAACGTACAGAACTGCCATGTTTATTTTTCGACGAACAAGCTATTATCTATTTATCTGTAGGTTTGACGTCAAAGTTGACGAGGGAGAAGACTAATATACGGCCCTCAAAATATTATATATCTTAAAAATGAATGTTATCTCGTAATGATGATAATATATCTGACTCCATCGCTCACTCGTGACGGAAATATTACCAACATCCGAAGATAAAATTCGTATAGCCGCACGACAAATAAACTACGTACAAGGCTTTTATTATTGTCGATTTTCCAATTCCGCGTAATAAACAGTTCAAGATGGCAGCTTCTAAAGTTCGGGTTCCGACTTTCTCACGACGGATAACATCAAAATGAAAAATACCCGATTTTTGGGGGGCCGATAGCGATGATTAGTGACGCTTGAGCTAATAAAGTCAAATTAATTTGTGACGTAACAAACTAATGTTCTATTGTGCCGTAATTATTACGAATTACTAATTAATTACACCAAACAGCGTGCTGGTGAGTTCTGACGAGCAACCAAGGCCACATCCATCTTGGCTAGAGCATGTCATGTTCTTACCATCAACCATCGCCATCTGATGTCTGGTTATTTCGTCGTTCCCGTTACGAGCCGGTACTGTGAATACATCTTTATTTTAATAAACTGAGTAATATAATAGTGAAGTTTCACTCTCTGATGAAGGGTCTTCACTTCACTCGAAATGTTGCATCTCCTCATAGTGATCTCCGTCACACTAATTGAGTAGTACACCAACATTTTAGATTTTATTCAATTTTTATTTTTACACTCCACGTTATTTAGTAGTACACCAAACCTTTTACAGTATCAATTTGTATACTTTAAAGTTTTTATGCAGCCTGAAAAGTTCAGTTCGAAATAATTCTCTTACTTGAACGAAATAGAGAAATTCTAAAAATTGCCGTTTACAACTCTTCCATATTTCACTTTGTTCTTGAGATATTAAGATTTGTTTGATATGTAAACGATCCTCACTGTGACGTCACACTGCATAACTGAAAAAGTCTGCATATAATCACTCGAAACATAACTTCGTAGGCTACCTAGTACCCAGGCGTCTCAATCCTTGTACGCGCGCGTACTTGCGGAGACGCCAGGGTACGAGGCAGACTTCGTAGGTACGTTTAGTATCATGGGATGCCACTACTCAGCCGTGATAACGTCACGTGTTACCAACTTACCTCGTCGTTCGTTGCCCGGGTACGTGTCACGTGGAGGTGCAGAGACTGTCTTACCCACCCACAAAATATAAATATATCTTTATAATATAGACCTCCACCATATATGAACTATTCTTCAATCTGATTGGTTCTCATACTAGCAGATATACTGTTACGTAATGAAATAATGCGCGGAATGTTTTGCAGAAATGAAAGCAAGTATTCTCAGCGGTATTAAGGCATGGCTCTTGACTTCGAAACTGAAATTTCCTATATGTTCCAGAGATTTTGTCCAAACTAAGTCAAACTTACCAAACATATTTATCATACAGTAGGAACTAATTTATGGTTTTGTTTCCATGACAACAATGTAACGTGACTTAGTTGGCGGCCATATTGGATGAAAACTTAAAACGTTCTTGAGGCACGCGAATATATATAATTTAAACAATTAAACAGCGCAATTTGATGCAAAATTTAATTACGTTTATCATGTTAAGTTGAATGGTAGGAATCAATTTGCAAAAAAAAAATATTAGAGAAATTGTAATTAGACGAAAAATCATTCGCTAAAAGTTTCCATTTACGGTAAAGCTATACTATCTGGCAACTTAGCTTGATAAACATAGATCAATATTTGCATCAAATTAGCAGGAAATTAGTCAAGAGCCATGCCTTAATACCACTGAGTTTGTTTGATAAAACAACACGAAAAATTACCTAAAAATACCACAAAATCTATACTGTCAATAAAAATTATACCATTCTCTCTCGATCGTCGTGGTACGAAACTCATGCTATATAATTGTTATATACGGCCATAGACACGGAAGACGTTTCGACTGACACAGCTTGGCGTATTGTAAAATGAATATATATCATATTACAGACGTCAAGGATAAATAATTTAAAAGGCTTTTAGCTGAAATTTTGGTCTTTAATTTTAAGATCCATGGTTACAAATATACATCAGTTGTATACATACCTCAATCTAAATGAAATGAAATTATATTGCTGATTCGTGTTTTTGTAAATTAATTTAAGGAATGGTTAGTACCTTTGTTTGAAGTTGTGAAACATCAACCTTGGAAATCTGCTCCTGTCAATGAAAGAACAGCACCAATATTTGACACTTTTCACGAACCAGGTAAGACAAAAATATTTTACATGAATCATTTACATGTACACTATGGTTAGCTAACTTTTCATGTACCTGTGCTGGCAAGATTATGACGACGAAACAAACTGATGTGCTGAAGGATAACGAGTGTAACTGCACCCCTCGCCAAACCCTTACACTAACCTTCACCTTAATATCAACCCTTATACTAACCTTCACCCAACCCCAACTAGTTTTCAGTCTTTCCGCGGAAACCTTATTTTAAAGTATGCTTTCTAGTGATCATCCACTTGCAATCGTCTTGTGTTTTGCTTTTTCACGTCATTTGCTTTTAAGGTTTAGACACACGAGGCGATAAATCGCGGGGCCATGTCGCGGGGACATTTCCCCTGTTGAGGACACACAAGGGGACATGTCAGAGAAGGAAAAGGAAAATAAAATAACGTTCTTTAATTGGTTTATTTTAATTTTGTCGCAGGGACTTGTTGCTGTTTATACGATGGGACATGTTTCGGGGACAAAATTTGGTCCCCGCGACAAGATTTCTCATGGTGCACGACGGGATTTGTCCCTGCAACATGTCCCCACGACACGTCTCCGAGATTTGTCGCCTTGTGTGTCCCAACCTTTAGTCATATCACGTTCAAATCTAATGTGAGAATTATAGCTGTCACCATAGCCCTACAGTCAGGGTTACCCTAACAAGCTGGTAGGGTAACCCTGTTGGTCATATTAACTATGGGTAACCATGTCCTGCTTTTCCGTTTGGTTATTTATATCGCCGGGTTCTTCAATCACCAGTTCACCATGAATTATGAATATATTAATATATTCAATCACCATGCATATAATCTTGTTGTCATGGTAATTTGTGTAGTGTCTATATTAATCGCTTCGGCCGAGCAATGGAACATGTAGCAAACAATACATTATACTTCATGTGCGTCAGGTAAGTAATTTGTCAATATTTTGTCTCATTGACTTTGTAAAGATAAAGAAAAGCTTAGGGGTTGTTTATTCTTTAAATAATTCTTAATAACCGTGTCTGTGAGTTTGTTAACACTATTTTAATATACGCGATTAGGTTTCTCTTTGCTGTTTGCATATATAATAATAAACCAATATTAAGGAATAAAACATAGTAGAGTGATGTCGGTGATGTGCATTTATCAACTAATTTTCAACACTAAATCTTCTTCATGGTCTTCATGGTTGATATTGTAATGTAGCATCCTGATCTTAATGATTATTTATGAACGAAACCTAATAGTACAAACTGTTCTGTTGAAGATCAGTTTTAAACCTTTTAAATTTCAATATCGCGTCAGCACTCTTGCAATATTCATATAGCGTCTAAGACTATAAGCTAGTAGGCATAGTATTGTTCATTGTCGTCAGAATAAGCCACATTACGTGTTCATGAATGGTCGCGGATTGAATGTCATGATCAGATGCGAGTTATTCGCTGCCATCATTGATCTACGATCAATTAATCATGAAATAGTGTTTACTATTTAGTATGCATTCAATTATCGTACACGGCACTTACCATAGTAAGTTAATAGAAAGAGATGCACTTACCAAGCAGAAAGCTTGCAAATTGGAACTGCTCAGAAAATGGATTTTATCTTGAAGCCCTTGAAACAAATATGGCCAACGTTGACGGCATATCAAACAAATAGTATGTGTTAATATATACACTTGGAATAGCCTGCTAGGAATAGCCGAATAGACACACGGGTTCGATTCATATGTCCGGTACTGAGAAGCTGGTCATAACAAATAGTATGTTGAAATAAACCAGATCAGTTGATTCTATATATTTTGCCATTCCACTGACTTATAATTATAGGTAGCAGAACGAAAGTTACGATAAGCTAAGTTCTGTGTCGTAATGTAGCTAAGTTCTGCTTCGTAATGTAACATAGATTATGTACTGCTTGCGTCTCTTTGTATGTGACATGTACACCTGCCGAGCTGCTGTACGTACTGTATATATTGTCATCTGATACCACGATTCTGATTCGAATCAGTCAAATTAGTAAACCTTTCTCCGTCTGAGCCTCTGCCATCTGAGTGATTTCAGTGATCTCAATGGTTAGAATGTTCTGTGAAGAATCTCAAAAGTTATAATCTTACAACTGACATTGTTTGAGTGAATTCAGCGGCGAAGAGTTTGTATTCCTGGTCTATCGCCTGCCGGCCGCCAGGAAGTGCGCATGAATATTTGAAAGGTGGTGGGATAATGCTGTTTGTGCTTTCATTATTCGAATATACAACTCATCTGAAATGTGTGTTCGTTTCCTTTTGAGCGTCAGAATACTTGTTATTTCTTCAAAAATTAGATCTCGAATTAGATTCGTCTGAATTAAATTCGTCGTCTAAAGCCAATCGACTAATCAACCGGAGCTATAAATATGAATTACTGCAAATTCTTCTGAATTAAATGCGACGTTTGTGCGAGTTACATATACCAGGTCTAACGGACGCGTCTCAGGCGGTAAAATTTCTCTTCAGTTTTAATAGTAATAATTTACGAAGGTTAGTGACCCCGGCCTGTATTGGAAAATAATTAGCGGTCTGAAGGTTTATGCGGAAGAACTAAAGTAAGTGTTTCAAGTGAAGGCCCTTCGTCACAGAGCGAAACGTTTCACTATCTGACGAAGGGCCTTCGCTCGAAACGTTAGACAACTTACACACTATTTTGGCAGTACACTAACCTTAGTTGATATTTGATTTGTCTTTCTATATTGCCTACGCAGCAAAACACGTTTTATTACTCTTAATTATGTGGGTGGTCTGAAACTCGATTTTGTTGTAGCGCTTCGATTCAGGTTTCTGTGCACAGAGCAATGTCTGTGTGAAAGAATTAAAGTAAGTAGTCTGAGGTTTTCATACTGTTTTTATGACGACAGAGTAATGTCTATGAAAGAACTAAAGTAAGTGGTAGTCTAAGGTTTTCATACTGTTTTTATGACGACAGAGTAATGTCTATGAAAGAACTAAAGTAAGTGGTAGTCTAAGGTTTTCATACTGTTTTTATGACGACAAAGTAATGTCTATGAAAGAATTAAAGTAAGTAGTAGTCTAAGGTTTTCATACTGTTTTTATGACGACAGAGTAATGTCTATGAAAGAACTAAAGTAAGTAGTAGTCTGAGGCTTTCATACTGTTTTTATGACGACAGAGTAATGTCTATGAAAGAACTAAAGTAAGTAGTAGTCTAAGGTTTTCATACTGTTTTTATGACGACATGAGAGTAATGTCTATGAAAGAACTAAAGTAAGTAGTAGTCTAAGGTTTTCATACTGTTTTTATGACGACAGAGTAATGTCTATGAAAGAACTAAAGTAAGTAGTAGTCTGAGGCTTTCATACTGTTTTTATGACGACAGAGTAATGTCTATGAAAGAACTAAAGTAAGTAGTAGTCTAAGGTTTTCATACTGTTTTTATGACGACAGAGTAATGTCTATGAAAGAACTAAAGTAAGTAGTAGTCTAAGGTTTTCATACTGTTTTTATGACGACAGAGTAATGTCTATGAAAGAACTAAAGTAAGTAGTAGTCTGAGGTTTTCATACTGTTTTTATGACGACAGAGTAATGTCTATGAAAGAACTAAAGTAAGTAGTAGTCTAAGGTTTTCATACTGTTTTTATGACGACAGAGTAATGTTTATGAAAGAACTAAAGTAAGTAGTAGTCTGAGGTTTTCATACTGTTTTTATGACGACAGAGTAATATCTATGAAAGAACTAAAGTAAGTAGTAGTCTAAGGTTTTCATACTGTTTTTGTGACGACAGAGTAATGTTTATGAAAGAACTAAAGTAAGTAGTAGTCTGAGGTTTTCATATTGTTTTTATGACGACAGAGTAATGTCTATGAAAGAACTAAAGTAAGTAGTAGTCTGAGGTTTTCATACTGTTTTTATGACGATAGAGCAATGACTATGAAAGAACTAAAGTAAGTTGTAGTCTAAGGTTTTCATACTGTTTTTATGACGACAGAGCAATGACTATGAAAGAACTAAAGTAAGTAGTAGTCTGAGGCTTTCATACTGTTTTTATGACGACAGAGTAATGTCTATGAAAGAACTAAAGTAAGTAGTAGTCTAAGGTTTTCATACTGCTTTTATGACGACAGAGTAATGTCTATGAAAGAACTAAAGTAAGTAGTAGTCTGAGGTTTTCATACTGTTTTTATGACGACAGAGTAATGTCTATGAAAGAACTAAAGTAAGTAGTAGTCTGAGGTTTTCATACTGTTTTTATGACGACAGAGCAATGACTATGAAAGAACTAAAGTAAGTAGTAGTCTAAGGTTTTCATACTGTTTTTATGACGACAGAGTAATGTCTATGAAAGAACTAAAGTAAGTAGTAGTCTGAGGTTTTCATACTGTTTTTATGACGACAGAGTAATGTCTATGAAAGAACTAAAGTAAGTAGTAGTCTAAGGTTTTCATACTGTTTTTATGACGACAAAGTAATGTCTATGAAAGAACTAAAGTAAGTAGTAGTCTAAGGTTTTCATACTGTTTTTATGACGACAGAGTAATGTCTGTGAAAGAACTAAAGTAAGTAGTAGTCTAAGGTTTTCATACTGTTTTTATGACGACAGAGTAATGTCTATGAAAGAACTAAAGTAAGTAGTAGTCTAAGGTTTTCATACTGTTTTTATGACGACAGAGTAATGTCTATGAAAGAACTGTTTTTATGACGACAGAGCAATGTCTATGAAAGAACTAAAGTAAGTAGTAGTCTAAGGTTTTCATACTGTTTATATGACGACAGAGTAATGTCTGTGAAAGAACTAAAGTAAGTAGTAGTCTAAAGTTTTCATACTGTTTATATGACGACAGAGTAATGTCTATGAAAGAACTAAAGTAAGTAGTAGTCTGAGGTTTTCATACTGTTTTTATGACGACAGAGTAATGTCTATGAAAGAACTAAAGTAAGTAGTAGTCTAAGGTTTTCATACTGTTTTTATGACGACAGAGTAATGTCTATGAAAGAACTGTTTTTATGACGACAGAGCAATGTCTATGAAAGAACTAAAGTAAGTAGTAGTCTAAGGTTTTCATACTGTTTATATGACGACAGAGTAATGTCTGTGAAAGAACTAAAGTAAGTAGTAGTCTAAAGTTTTCATACTGTTTATATGACGACAGAGTAATGTCTATGAAAGAACTAAAGTAAGTAGTAGTCTAAGGTTTTCATACTGTTTTTATGACGACAGAGTAATGTCTATGAAAGAACTAAAGTAAGTAGTAGTCTAAGGTTTTCATACTGTTTTTATAACGACAGAGTAATGTCTATGAAAGAACTAAAGTTAGTAGTAGTCTAAGGTTTTCATACTGTTTTTATGACGACAGAGTAATGTCTATGAAAGAACTAAAGTAAGTAGTAGTCTAAGGTTTTCATACTGTTTTTATAACGACAGAGTAATGTCGGTGAAAGAACTAAAGTAAGTAGTAGTCTAAGGTTTTCATACTGCTTTTATGACGACAGAGTAATGTCTATGAAAGAACTAAAGTAAGTAGTAGTCTAAGGTTTTCATACTGTTTTTATGACGACAGAGTAATGTCTATGAAAGAACTAAAGTAAGTAGTAGTATAAGGTTTTCATACTGTTTTTATGACGACAGAGTAATGTCGGTGAAAGAACTAAAGTAAGTAGTAGTCTGAGGTTTTCATATTGTTTTTATGACGACAGAGTAATGTCTATGAAAGAACTAAAGTAAGTAGTAGTCTAAGGTTTTCATACTGCTTTTATGACGACAGAGTAATGTCTATGAAAGAACTAAAGTAAGTAGTAGTCTAAGGTTTTCATACTGTTTTTATGACGACAGAGTAATGTCTATGAAAGAACTAAAGTAAGTAGTAGTCTAAGGTTTTCATACTGTTTTTATGACGACAGAGTAATGTCGGTGAAAGAACTAAAGTAAGTAGTAGTCTGAGGTTTTCATACTGTTTTTATGACGACAGAGTAATGTCTATGAAAGAACTAAAGTAAGTAGTAGTCTAAGGTTTTCATACTGCTTTTATGACGACAGAGTAATGTCTATGAAAGAACTAAAGTAAGTAGTAGTCTAAGGTTTTCATACTGTTTTTATGACGACAGAGTAATGTCTATGAAAGAACTAAAGTAAGTAGTAGTCTAAGGTTTTCATACTGTTTTTATGACGACAGAGTAATGTCGGTGAAAGAACTAAAGTAAGTAGTAGTCTGAGGTTTTCATACTGTTTTTATGACGACAGAGTATAATGTCGGTGAAAGAACTAAAGTAAGTAGTAGTCTAAGGTTTTCATACTGCTTTTATGACGACAGAGTAATGTCTATGAAAGAACTAAAGTAAGTAGTAGTCTAAGGTTTTCATACTGTTTTTATGACGACAGAGTAATGTCGGTGAAAGAACTAAAGTAAGTAGTAGTCTAAGGTTTCCATACTGCTTTTATGACGACAGAGTAATGTCTATGAAAGAACTAAAGTAAGTAGTAGTCTAAGGTTTTCATACTGTTTTTATGACGTCAGAGTAATGTCTATGAAAGAACTAAAGTAAGTAGTAGTCTAAGGTTTTCATACTGTTTTTATGACGACAGAGTAATGACTATGAAAGAACTAAAGTAAGTAGTAGTCTAAGGTTTTCATACTGTTTTTATGACGACAGAGTAATGTCTATGAAAGAACTAAAGTAAGTAGTAGTCTAAGGTTTTCATACTGTTTTTATGACGACAGAGTAATGTTTATGAAAGAACTAAAGTAAGTAGTAATCTAAGGTTTTCATACTGTTTTTATGACGACAGAGTAATGTCTATGAAAGAACTAAAGTAAGTAGTAGTCTAAGGTTTTCATACTGCTTTTATGACGACAGAGTAATGTCTATGAAAGAACTAAAGTAAGTAGTAGTCTAAGGTTTCCATACTGTTTTTATGACGACAGAGTAATGTCTATGAAAGAACTAAAGTAAGTAGTAGTCTAAGGTTTTCATACTGTTTTTATGACGACAGAGTAATGTCTATGAAAGAACTAAAGTAAGTAGTAGTCTAAGGTTTTCATACTGCTTTTATGACGACAGAGTAATGTCTATGAAAGAACTAAAGTAAGTAGTAGTCTAAGGTTTCCATACTGCTTTTATGACGACAGAGTAATGTCTATGAAAGAACTAAAGTAAGTAGTAGTCTAAGGTTTTCATACTGTTTTTATGACGACAGAGTAATGTTTATGAAAGAACTAAAGTAAGTAGTAATCTAAGGTTTTCATACTGTTTTTATGACGACAGAGTAATGTCTATGAAAGAACTAAAGTAAGTAGTAGTCTAAGGTTTTCATACTGTTTTTATGACGACAGAGTAATGTCTATGAAAGAACTAAAGTAAGTAGTAGTCTAAGGTTTTCATACTGCTTTTATGACGACAGAGTAATGTCTATGAAAGAACTAAAGTAAGTAGTAGTCTAAGGTTTTCATACTGTTTTTATGACGACAGAGTAATGTCTATGAAAGAACTAAAGTAAGTAGTAGTCTGAGGTTTTCATACTGTTTTTATGACGACAG
The DNA here is from genome assembly GCA_035772405.1 of Chrysogorgia sp. JL179-B06. Taxonomy (NCBI): domain Eukaryota; kingdom Metazoa; phylum Cnidaria; class Anthozoa; order Scleralcyonacea; family Chrysogorgiidae; genus Chrysogorgia; species Chrysogorgia sp. JL179-B06. The sequence goes on along the minus strand of JAYKKM010000494.1, from coordinate 342,961 downwards.
AGCAATGACTATGAAAGAACTAAAGTAAGTAGTAGTCTAAGGTTTTCATACTGTTTTTATGAGGACAGAGCAATGTCTATGAAAGAACTAAAGTAACTGTAGTGTGAGGTTTTCATACTGTTTTTATGACGACAGAGTAATGTCTATGTGAAAGAACTAAAGTAAGTTGTAGTCTGAGGTTTTCATACTGTTTTTATGAGGACAGAGCAATGTCTATGAAAGAACTAAAGTAAGTAGTATAGTCTAAGGTTTTCATAAGGTTTTCATTCATTCATTCATTCATTCATTCATTCATTCATTCATTCATTCATTCATTCATTCATACTGTTTTTATGACGACAGAGTAATGTCTATGAAAGAACTAAAGTAAGTAGTAGTCTAAGGTTTTCATACTGTTTTTATGACGACAGAGTAATGTCTATGAAAGAACTAAAGTAAGTAGTTATAGTCTAAGGTTTTCATACTGTTTTTATGACGACAGAGTAATGTCTGTGAAAGAACTAAAGTAAGTTGTAGTCTCAGGTTTTCATACTGTTTTTATGAGGACAGAGCAATGTCTATGAAAGAACTGTTTTTATGACGACAGAGTAATGTCTATGAAAGAACTAAAGTAAGTAGTAGTCTAAGGTTTTCATACTGTTTTTATGACGACAGAGTAATGTCTATGAAAGAACTAAAGTAAGTAGTAGTCTAAGGTTTTCATACTGTTTTTATAACGACAGAGTAATGTCTATGAAAGAACTAAAGTAAGTAGTAGTCTAAGGTTTTCATACTGTTTTTATGACGACAGAGTAATGTCTATGAAAGAACTAAAGTAAGTAGTAGTCTAAGGTTTTCGTGCTGTCACGGCCGTACTTTACAGTGGGTATAAGCTCACTTCAGCCGACTGACGCATGAGCTTGTACCGACTACATCCTACTGTATTGATCGAACCTTGTCAAAATATTGTCTTTCCGTTGCGTACCTAGTAAAATGACCCCTGTCAGCTGGTGAAATGGTTAATTAGTCCAACGTTAATAACGCACTTTCAATACGGAATGAAAACATGATGACATTTTAATAAATTTATGTTTTGGTGTTCTCTCGTTGATCACATTTACATATAAACCAAACATTTAACATCAACATTAGATTTGTGAGTCTTAAATTTGGTAGTTTGAAATTAATTTAAACTGACCAAAGTGTTTCATATTTATATTCTAGTTTACCCAAGAGATCCTCCACATAATGATCTTACAGAATTTAAATCAGCCGCAAACGACAACTTGAGTGGTGAACGTTTTTGTGTCATAAACCATCATAAAAAATCCTTTGAAATGAATAGAAAGAATAACAATGATGATGGTATAGGAGAAAATCATCACAAAACACAACACTTTATAAGAGGAAAGGTAAAAATGTTTAAAGACTTTGAATAATAATCTTTATCATATGTCTATAATTTCATTTCCCGCGCTCTGTGCGTAAAATGATGCACACTGATTGGCTGCCTGGAAGTATAATACGTTTTCGTGGGTATAGTATTTTGTATTTGTCAGTTATTTAGAACATGTTCACCCCCACTCAGCCAATAAACTGTCTGAATTGATGTAAGATATAGTCATTAGTATTTTCTATATAGAGCATACTAATAATTATTTTGAAACAAAGGAAAATAAAGCCTCATTAGTATATATAGCATACTAATGAAGATATGGAGCACACGAACGAAAGAAATTCTTCGTGGGTGTGACCATATTCCAAGTCGGTTAGACAATGGTCACTCGTACCCTATGGTATATAGAGTCCCTCGAATTAGATAATCCACTAAGGCCTTCGGCCCTCGTGGTCTTCTATCTAATTCTCGGGTCTCTATATCCCATAGAGCACACGTGATCATTGTCTAACTATACAAATTCAGTAATTCGAATTAGGATATTCTTCAATATACACGTACGGTACCATTATTGTGATGATGTCAAAAGGGGGATGTCAAAAGGGGCTCACAGATGGGAGTCTGGGTCTGGCACCGTTCTGGCACCGAGGACACAACTCAACGATGGCTCTAATTAAATGTCAACATACGTGGTTGAAAGGGTTGGATAATGGTGCCAAATACGTGAGAGTACTATCATTTGACTTTAGCAAGGCTTTTGACAGTGTTCCACATGACATACTATTTGAAAAAGTTAAGAAATTGCCTTTTAACCCGTACATCATAAATTGGATGATTGATTTCTTAAAAGATCGCAAACAGAGAGTAACAGTTGATGGCATCACAACTGAGTTCTTGAAAATTAATCGTGGCGTGCCTCAGGGAACTGTTCTAGGCCCGATACTATTTTCAATAATGGTAAATGACATTAAATCAGTAAATCCAATTAATGAACTCTGTAAATTCGCTGATGATATAACAATAGAAGTCCTGGGCTATGATGAGGATGATACAGGTACAGAAGAGGTAGAAAATATGAAATCATGGTCAGATGAAAACCGAATGGTGCTGAATATGAACAAAACATATGAAATGATTGTTCGTGGGAGAACATCGATACCTCTACCCAGTTGCATTCCGTCCATCAAACGGAAAACATGGCTCAAGATACTTGGAGTTACCCTTGAGGAAATACCAGAAAATTGGGATAGACACTTCGAAGAGATGCTCAAAAAAGCGAGTGGAAGAATGTACATTTTACGAGTGTGTAAATATTATGGTTTTACAACAAAGCAGTTAGAACTTCTCTTTCAGAGTTTAATAATGTCATTATTCACCTTTGGAATTGAACTTTGGGGAGGAGCATCCTATACTAAATACATCAGTCAGATTGATAAGTTTGTAAATCGTGCATACCGTAATAGGTACGTAACAGAGAAATCTAATTTTAGAGAAATAATAAATAAGAGAGACAAGAGGTTATGGAATAAAATATTAGATGATGGAAATAATGCATTAAGAGAACTTTTACCCAACAAATTAAATCGAACTTTAAGGCAAAGGGGACATGACTTTGAACTGCCTTTAGTGAAAACTGAAAGATTTAAAAAATCTTTTGTAAATAGATGTCTTTTCAATTTTATCTAGTGTATGATATTTTAATAATTTTTAACAATACTGTAGAATTTTACTAGTTTTATTAAATTATTGATGTAAATAACTAATGAAGAAAAATAGACTACATACCTTATTTTTTATAATTCCATGTAAACTCGGACGTGTGTTTCGAGTATTGATTAATAAAGACTATTATTATTATTATTATTATGTTATTATTTGTCCATCGGGATCGAAAATTCATTGTAAATGGTTTATTCAGATTAGTAATTAGTAATTATTCAAGCTTTAAGTAATTTATTATAGCATCAAAACCAGTAGCTTTGGTTTTTGGAAATGGCTAAAAGTGATGACTTAGTGGCTGTTTATATGAGAGGCGAGCTAGCCCGGTTACCGGACTAGCCGGGATGATTTCAGCGCCAAACAATAGAAGGTGTCGGCATCCCTTTGAAAATTCATCTCGGTAAGCGGGCCAGCTCGGCTGCGAGTGTTTATATGAGATATTTTTCATCCCGCTTACCGAGATCTCGCCTCTCTCAAGCGAGATCTCGCTAACCGGGCTGGCCCGCTTGTCCATATAAACGCACCGGAATTTTTAACAACAATATAACTACGCGGTGAGATCTCGCTTACCGAGCTTGCCCAGTAACCAGGCTAGCTCGCCTCTCATATAAACAGCCCCTTAAAAGGACCTTTCTGTTTTTGTATGATCATTATTTTTTGTTAGGTTAGTTAGTTACAGTTAAGGTTACGTTTAAGGTTAGGATCAAGGTAAGGGTTAGGATTATAATTGAATTAGACTAGTTTTAGAGACTAGATTAATCTAATTAGACTAGATTAGAATAGTTGGCAAGGAACCATTTGGTGCACTGATCCTATTTTTAAAACCTTTAGGATTCTTAAATTTGAAAATATCTATTTATTTCAAATAGGAAAATTTATGTACTTATTTGAAAACAATTTGCTCCCTCGCAGCTTTGATGATTCATTTTTACGTACGCATCATGTTCACAATTATAACACACGAAATTCCAAATTTTATTATCTTCCCTTTTGTATAGAAGATTTTTTAATGCGCTTAGCCAGACTATTCGTGATGCATCAACTGTTGCTTGCTTTCAATCTAAATTAAAAAATTATCTCATATTCTGCACTTAAAAATGTTCTTTCTGTTTAACTCGTGATCCGGTTTTCTCGTGCTCTGATGTTATTGAAATTATACATTAATTTTTCACGTCCATGTTCCTCGTAATTACATCAAATTATGTATATAAGCCGTTTGGTTTCTTTTTTTTTGGCTTCCTTACCACTATTGTTATTTGTAAAATTAATTTGTATATTTCTACGTTGGTTAAATTAAATATTAATGGAAAGGACCTTTTGAGTCAGCCCTTTCAAAGTGCCCCTAACCTCAATTTTTTTATTGTCTTATTTGGAAGAACTTTTAAAATGATAAAGTAACTTCTTTTGAAGATTTTTGTTTCTTCGCTTTCTTTTTGAGATATATCAGTTTGTTTAATATGCAAATGTACGGAATTACGTCACACATGTATAATGAGTTATGAGAGAATGTTATATATCTTTGCATTCATCAAATAAAAACACTAAATTGTGAACGACATGTGTGCATGTTTCTCCCACAACACCAAACTTCTCGATTTTAAAGGATTTCGTTCGAGAATGAAAGAGATGCACACATTTCTCCAATAAGTCAATTATGTATGTGTGACGTAAATTCCGTACATTTGCATATCAAACAAACTGATATATCTCAAAAAGAAAGCGAAGAAACGAAAATCTTCAAAAGAAGTTACTTTATCATTTTAAAAGTTCTTCCAAATAAAACAATAAAAAGTTTTGAGGTTAGGGGCACTTTAACCTTTTGTTCTTTTTTTCAGATTCCTGGAGGATCGTACAACAACTCTCTAATATATGGAACAAAAGGATTGGCAGACAGAGAAAGTAAATGTACAGACAAGGAAACAAATAAAGAAGAAGGATTTCTTTATGGAACAAGTGCTATAAAAAGATTTGAAAAGAAGGACCGGGCTACGCGACCAAATAATAAACTGATGTTAGAAGAGATAACGTAAGATTTGAATTTGATAACGTCATAGAGACAAGTTGATAGATATAATATTTTGTCTTAAAAACGTCTGACATCACTGTAAGAAATAGTTTATAGATGTTAAATAGAGTGCTCAATATCTTGGAAGATAGAACGAATGTATTTGTAATAAAATTGTGTGCGTGTAACAAACTTAAACGTTTTGTTAATAAAACTAGTGAGGTAGGGATTTTATAATTTAAATTTATTTTATTTTAGAGACTGTCAACGAACAAAACATTCAAAACTTGCAGCTGCTGAAGGTTCGTGTGGAAATTAATATGAGAGCTGCGTTCCGCGAGGAACTGCTGAGTACTTGTTTGCGGGCGCAGGGTGGAAGTGAGACATCAATCAGATGTTGCAATTAATTGAATTAAACATGAAAACTAAATTATATAGACCTTTTTCATAATGACGGCCAATTTAAATATTCCTTTATGGCCTCGTTTGTGTGTCAACATCGCTTCCTAACGAGGTTGTAAATTAGGCTAATTTATATGCGCATAAAAGAATATTTAAAATGGTAGCCATTATGAAAGACGTCTATATTAAACAGGTCCATTTATTCTAAACTAAATTCAAAATTAAAATGTTTGAAAATCTTAAGTTCCAAGTTTGTACCACGTTTATTTAGCCAAAAATAAACTTGTCACATCGCATGACCGCATTTTCGAATTTGATGCACGTAGTAATTTAAAAATTTATCGTCCCTCGATACAGTTCTGAGTATCGTGGGTTAAAGTATGATAATCCTTGCCGCGAAAATCTTTCTCTTTTTTTCATTTTAGATAACTATCTTAGCAGATTTTATGAGGTGAAGGCGCGACAAAAATCAAACATTGCCTGCGAAAAGAAAAAGGTTTATTTAAAAATTTCATTAATTTTAAAATATGAAAGAGAGAGCATGATTGAACACAACTATCGATTTCATGAATATTGATTTCATATAATATCTCTTTTTTAAACAAGGATTTAGAAATGCTAATATCTTACAATCCTTGGGGAAAACCTGGTGGAGGAGCGCCAAGAGTAAGTTCAGTTTCATAATAACAAATATAAGAAGTAGTTAAGGTACGTGCAGGAATATTAGACATAGTTTCATAGGCATACGTCACCTGTTATGTTGGGAGGGGGGGGGGGGACATTTTCCCCGAAAAATTGAGAGTCGACTGTCGATCATCGGATGGTGTGGCAGGGCAGGCCCAACTAGATTTCTCAGCGGTATCCTTACCGAAATAGGAGAGTACTTCATCTATCGTATGTAATATAGCTTTTAGTATAATTAAACCCTGATGAAATTCCTTGCAAGGATCCTCAAGGATCCTCACAGGATCCTTGCAAGGATCCTTGCCAGGATCCTCAAGGATCCTTAAGGATCCTTAAGGATCCTTCACAGGATCCTGAAGGATCCTTAAGGATCCTCAAGGATCCTTGAGGATCCTCAAGGATCCTTAAGGATACTGAAATCCTGAAGGATCCTTAAGGAATTCCTAAAATCCTTAAGGATCCTCAGGAAGGTTCATTGAAATCCTGAAGGATCCTTAAGGAATTCGTGAAATCCTCAAGGATCCTTAAGGAATTCGTGAAATCCTCATGGATCCTTAAGGAATTCATGAAATCCTCAAGGATCCTTAAGGAATCCCTGAAATCCTCAAGGATCCTTAAGGAATTCTTGAAATCCTGAAGGATCCTTAAGGAATTCCTGAAATCCTCAAGGATCCTTAAGGAATTCCTGAAATCCTCAAGGATCCTTAAGGAATTCCTGAAATCCTCAAGGATCCTTAAGGAATTCCTGAAATCCTCAAGGATCCTTAAGGAATCCCTGAAGTCCTCAAGGATCCTTAAGGAATTCTTGAAATCCTGAAGGATCCTTAAGGAATTCATGAAATCCTCAAGGATCCTTAAGGAATTCATGAAATCCTCAAGGATCCTTAAGGAATTCATGAAATCCTCAAGGATCCTTAAGGAATTCCTGAAATCCTCAAGGATCCTTAAGGAATTCCTGAAATCCTCAAGGATCCTTAAGGAATTCGTGAAATCCTCAAGGATCCTTAAGGAATTCGTGAAATCCTCAAGGATCCTTAAGGAATTCATGAAATCCTCAAGGATCCTTAAGGAATTCCTGAAATCCTCAAGGATCCTTAAGGAATTCCTGAAATCCTCAAGGATCCTTAAGGAATTCCTGAAATCCTCAAGGATCCTGGGAAGGTTTACTGCAATCCTGAAGGATCCTTAAGGAATTTCTGAAATCCTTAAGGAATCCTGGAAATCCTTAAGGAATTCTTGAAATCCTCAAGGATCCTTAAGGAATTCCTGAAATCCTTAAGGATCCTAGGAAGGTTTATTGGAAACCTCAGGCAATTTCCTATAAAGACGTCAGACATGGTTAATAAGAAATCAATATTTATTAAGAGTTAAGTCAAGTTACATTTGTGACAGTGACACTAATTATCTTCATGACTTTTACACTATTCGCAATCAATTTTCCAGGTGGCAAGCATAATCGTATGATGAATACAAGAACCCAGCTGAAAATTCTAAATAGCACTATAATAAGGGACATGTCTAAATGTAATTATAGCCTAGTATATACTGCAGATAGTATTTCAAAAGCTTTGTTAATTAATACTCTGAACTCTGAAGATGTTGCACGTTATCAACAAAACTATATGTTTTGACTTGTCTCTTATTATTGCGCTATTAAGAATTTTGAGCTGGGCTCTTATATTCACCATACGACTTTCACACTAGTACAATTAAAACAATAAAAAGTTCAAAATGACGATAATAGCTTATTTTCCCTTTTTTCCAGCTTAATCTTCTTTTTTAGCAGACACAATAATTCTCATTTCAGCTAGTTTTTCTATTTGCAGTAGTTTATCACCATATTTCCTCTTGATGCATTCTATTAGAAAGACAGAACAAAATTCTCTTTTTAAAATAGGTTTGATTCCTCTTACAAAAATTATATACATACAGAATACATCAAAGTAAAGAGGAAAAGTAAAATAAGCTGCTTTGTTCCAGTCAGTCTTTATATTAACCAGATTACTAGATGTCTGACCAATAATAATAAAAAAGTAAACATACTGTATCTTTTGTCTAACAGGTTTCATTCAAAATATTTACTTAGTAATTTTGGTGATCGTCTACATTAGGTAGAAAGACTGTTGGTGATTGAGCCAATAGGCACAAGGTTTCACCATCAAAAAGTGATGAAAGATTTGTAATTATATTGATAGCAAAATAATATATTTGCATTTTATGTGTAAAATATATGGTGCGAAGTTCTATGGTTCTATAAACTCTCTAAATACAGTAGTCTTGACTATATTAAATACAAAAGTTCACTCGCCCTAGGCCCCAGTGAGCACGAAACTCATTATTTTTAAGTAATTTAAATTGAATTTATCTTTCTGTATACCTAACAATTAACTAGAACAAGCCGTTCAGGCTATATACTGTTTATATTACTAACTAGTGAACAAAAGTCTGCGGTTTAATGGCTATGTAACAAATCCTTTTGGTATTCAAGGGACAACAATGTTTTGAACATGCTCACTATTGAAGCAAATATTAAAACGAACATACAAACATTAGGGATGCACCGGAACTTGGTTCCGGCCGGTTAGTTCCGGCCGGAACTCCGATTTTTCCAAGTTCCGGTTCCGGCCGGAACTCATGAAAAATGTTCGGCCGGAACCGGAACTTATTTGTCAAAATATGGTCAGCGGTTGATCTGTAGTGTTCAGTCTTTCTGAGACTATGCACGGCGTCAACACGATTAAAAACAGATCGACTATTAGGAAACAAAGGATTTTCTTGAGAATATTCAGTATTCACATTTGATTGGACAAAATGTTCATGATACCAGTATGGAAAACAAAAAGTTAAAACATTATAAAACTAGTTTTGTATGTAATGGAAATATGAAGGACAATTTTAATAATTTTCCATCTGGTATTATTTAATGAGGGGTTATTTTCACTTTTTGACCACTTCATTCCACAAGGATAATGTCAGACTAAGCTACTCTGATACCCGGTTCCGGCCGGTTAGTTCCGGCCGGAACTTATTTCAGTTCCGGCCAGTTCCGGTTCCGGCCGGAACTTTTAAATTTGGTTCCGGTGCATCCCTAACAAACATACTGCGAATGTGCGTCACACTAAACAATATCAGACGTTCAAAATATCGTAATTTTATAAAACTTACATTGACAGACGAAGCAGCTTTGACAACAGCCGGCAGACCTGATTCTGGAGATGTATCATTCATTCATTTGGTGACGACTTCGACTTTCTTAACAGAGAGTCAGAGGACAAATGTGAAATGATGTTGATGCCAGGCTTGAGACGTTTAGGGCTGTATGGACGTCTGTTGTTTAATGTACTTTCTTGATCGTTTTCATTGTTGCTACCAGCGAGTAAAACCTAGGAATATAAAGAAACAAAGAAGCTGAAATCATTATATCGAAGCCTCAATCTAAATATTCGTCGACACGAAGAGAATGCGCCACGACGAAATTCTTCCGCATATTAGACTCGTCAACCGCACGTATTCTCCACACAATACATAACATCTTGTACGACTTAATACGCGTATAAAATAGTGAATATAAAAAGAGTTTACCTTTAAAATGAATCCGATTCAAATGTAGTCTAATTCAAATGTCTTGCTCTCCAAACCGTCATTTTGTATTAATTGCGCTAATTGTTAGTACGCATGCTCCGCTTAATCTCAAACTGATTGTTCGTGCGCCCGCGATATAATTTTCATTGGGGTATTTATGACTATTAATTTGGAGGTATAATGGAGACCAAATTGTTGTCTAATCAACCAGGAAAAACAACAACGGTGTACTGTCTTACAGTAAACTTAAATTCTGGCAGTAACTTAAATTCGTTGTTAATTTTCGTGGTTGAAGACAACAATTTGGTGTATACTAATACCTCCTATTTGTACACCAGTTCATCTCGTGACGTAACTGCAATATGGTTAAGGTTACGACAAAGCTGAGGGTTAGGGTTTGGTTTTATTCAAATCAGAATAGCACGAAAACATTTTTCAAAACTCAAAACACGAAAAACTGTAAAATATCTACCACAGTGTTTCCTACAAAACGACAGAAAAGAGCTGTAGCTTCATTGTGAAATTTAAGTCCAGCTGGCCATCGTTCCAGATATGGAAGGGTGCTTTTATACCTTGTGAATGTCGGTATTCCACTTGCAGTTCTCGAGGCTTCTAAATCTGATGAAAAATGTGTCCTCAGAGTCAGGGTTACATTAGAGCCAGATAATGAACTTTTGAAAGCTTTTTGCCAGCACAATTTGCTTGGAAATCCATTTATAGCGGTTAAAGTGGGTAAAGAAATAATTGTCGTACCCTGTAAGTCCATCCTAAGGAGATGCATCTTCATTCCTTCTGCTGGAATTAAGTGGGTAGATTATGATATTCCTGTTCTTAAATGCTATTAACATGATTAGTATTTTTGGTCTGTGGATAAAAATAAATTGGTTTATGTAAATACAGTACAAATACAGTAATTCATATCAAAGGTTGATGACTTGAATAAATTATGTTTTATGGATTTTAATTTGACTCTTTGGTTTACTGTATTCATGATCATAAATAAATAAATGTATCATGTTGTTAATACATACAGAATAACAATAAATACCACAAGTTTTGTGTACCCTCTTTTAATTTATACATGTATAAAGTTTTCACTAGTTCGCACAAATTCATGAAACATGTCAAGACGGCCTTAAATCCCTGATCATACAAATTCAATGCTGCTGAGGTTCTAAATGTGCGTGATACTTGGAATTTTGTGTGAACAAGTTGGCATTATTTGGAATTTTTTGTAAGGAAATCCAGTTATTGATTTACATTTACAGTACACACATAATACAAATAAGATTTAATATGCAGTACACTGTTACTTTTTAATTTTGTTTTATATTTCACAGGATCCTGTAAGAATTGTTTCAAATTGCTCATGGAAACGCATGGATATTTTCAGGATCCTGTCCTGTAGTAACGATTATTTAAAATTCCTTAAGGATCCTTGAAGGATACTATCCTTGCAGGATCCTGTAAGGATTATTTAAAATTCCTTAAGGATCCTTGAAGGATCCTGTCCTTACAGGATCCTGCAAGGATTATTTAAAATTCCTTAAGGATCCTTGAAGGATCTTGTCCTTACAGGATCCTGCAACGACTATTTAAAATTCCTTAAGGATCCTTGAAGGATCCTGTCCTTATAGGATCCTGCAAGGATTATTTAAAATTCCTTAAGGATCCTTGAAGGATCCTGTCCTTACAGGATCCTGCAAGGATTATTTAAAATTCCTCAAGGATCCTGAAAGGATCCTGTCCTTACAGGAACCTTGCAGGATCCTTGCAGATCCTTAAGGATCCTTGAGGATCCTGTAAGGTTTTTCACCAGGGATAAACTGGGCAACTGCAAAACAACTCTAATATATTATGTTAATGTTAAAACATACTACAATTAATATTAAAACAGTTCAAAATATAAATTTTTCATGAATATTTAACAGCAATATTATGCAAATTTACTTGAAATTTTTTTTAAAAAGTGCGCAATTGCCCCCACTGGCTGGTACGCCTATGTATAGTTTTATATTACTCTGTTTTAAAAAGTTATTTCGACACTCCATTGTCTGATCGTCAATGGTGATCAATCTGAAAATAGGTTCAGGAATTTATGACATCTTTTTTGTGTCCTGGAGAGGCAGTAAACACAGATATACGTCATAGTCATAGATATACGTCATAGTCATAGATATACGTCATAGTCATAGATATACGTCATAGTCACTAACCTTTACAGGTTTCAAAAGACTCTAACCATAACTCAAATAAAAACTCTAGTCCTAACCCTGAAATACTACTGTGTGCCGTACACAAAGGAGAGGAGTTTATCTCACTCTGAGAAGCGTATAGGATTGTATTTTTGGAGAGCAAAATCTTCAATATAACCATAGTTAGTAGAAGGGATGGTTTGGAAGGTCCGCAAAAGTCATTTTTCTATGTTGTTGTTCACTTTCACGGTCACTGAACGTATTGTATTTTCTGTATAGTGAAGCAGTCATCTAATAAGACACATTTTCTCCAGTACAATAACATGACCATTGCATCATTTTGAAAGACAATGGAGCTTCCAAACCAAACTACTATGATATCACATTGTCCAAAAGTAATCAGTCCCTTCAGACTAAATGATCAAAAGATACACCACAACTGAAATCAAAAGATCTTTTATCAAGCTAGGTTCTATTTTGTTAATGAAGGTGAATAAAAATTGATTTCGTTTATACAATGACGTAATATATAAATGTACTTTATAATGAACATAGGGTTACATGAATAACGAAGTAGATGCCAATGTGACAAAACACGTCCAGAAATTGAAAGAGGAGGTTAGTATAATTTTATGTTTATCTTCATTACTCGGGCTAGTCAGTGTTGAGAAGGATTATGCATGGTTTCTTCTGCATTATTTTTTATGCACACAAAATTAGCGTTATCACAAACCAGTGGTGGCTTGTAAATCTTCTAGGGGGTCCGGGGGATGCTTCCCCCGAGGAATTTTTGATTTTCGTAGCCTCTGAAACGCTATTTCCTGCATTTTGGGGCAGTTTTAACAAAAAAATTAAAATAAAAAACAGTGAAAATCATGATTTTATAGTCAGTATTTCCTTACTGTATACGAAACTCTAAAAATAATATTCACGCAAAAACTAGACGACAGTGAGCGCACTAAACAACACAGAGGTGATAGATTTGTGCCAGAGATGAAAGTTGATAACCTTTGTCGAACGTTTGTTAATGTTAATGCGTAAAAAAACTTTTATGATTCTAAGAAAACAAGACGAATTTTTTTGTGTTTTTTCTTCTTTTTTCTTCTTTTTTTCTTTTCTCTTTCTTTTTTCTTCCAGGATTCAAAAATGAAAAAACGCTTTGTTTCAATACCATTAAATGAAACAAAAAGTCCCGACTCGTAAACTAAATTCTGAAGATGCTGCGCACGAATGTTTGTGATAGGGGTGGCGCCAGAAGGGAGCAGGGCTACAGTCATTATGCGTTCATCGTTTCCAGGACCTCTCTGAAAATCACTAAAGTTCTCTTTCACAATAGCGGCAGTCTAAATATTATATGCTTGAAAATTAGCTTTTCTGGCCTCGTTATAAAGCGAAGATTCTTGGTCAGAAAGGCTAATTTAAATGAATATAAAAGGATATTTAATTTGGGCGACATTATGAAAGAAGTCTATTGTTGGAGAGTTTCCTGGCAATAAATATTATTATCAGTAAAGTGAAAAGGTGGTAAACTGCTGAGATTTTAGGAACGAAATACTGATGTTTCGAGTGGAGCACTTCATCAGAGTAAGACGAGATGAAATAAAACAAATAGGGCTTATATATATGCCAAGACGGTGTCACAAGTGGAAAGTAGCCAATCAAATGCACGGGAGATAAACTAATAATTAATGCAAAAATGTTAATGTATCGTCTTAAGCCAGTTTCAAATGTCGGACTTTCATATTTTCAAATGCCAGTTTCAAATGTGCCGAATCTAATGGTTGAGCAAAGGATCGTTTGCTAATTTGCATTAGGTTCGGCACATGGAAAGTTCTCGGCCGAGAGCCAAGATAGGCCCAGAGGAAGGTGGGGTTATGGTCTTTCACAGGCCCCTAAATACCCTAGAAGCTTCATTCTATGTGTAGGATTTGCATGATAGTTTCGGCCCCCTTGTTTGGCCCAGGCCCTGGGGCAGTAGCCCCGGCTGCCCCTCTCTTGGCAGGGCTGTAGTTTAGTATTCACTAGATCTTAACTTTGTTTTATTCATTAACTTTTAAAATACTATCTTGATTTCAATGTTTATAAATAATTTATATTTTCATTGCAGAATATTAAACATAAAACGGTCGGAGGCGGAGGTTCTCCCAACAGAACAACATCTGGTAGTGTTATAACATCTTTAAAAACTGACCCAGAGATAAGATTTCAAGCAACTCAATACAACGCAGATGTTGACCCAGCATTGGTATGGAATAAACTCTAGGACGTTTAGGTTTATAGATGTTTATAAATATGCTAATATTATATAAGTTGCAAAAGTTTCTTCTATCACTGTAGCGATACAAACCAGATCATTCGTATGGCAAAGAACTAGGTATGCATATTATTTTGAAAATTAATCAAGTTACCCTCTGAAATATTATTTTGACTACATATATACACTATAAGGACTTTAATAATAACAACCTAGCTTGTGGGGAATGATAATAATACATATATTACTTTAAAGGGACTATGTCACGATCTGCCTGGTTACTCAGCTAAGCGTACTTTTTTATTTTTTGTTCAATATAGTATATAGCCTACGTCATAGTCTGTGAAATTTGAATTTTGAACCCGCGAGCGTCTGTACGCAGGCTATATAGTATACGGCAATCGTGGCCTTCCAGCTCCTTCTCGTTTCCCATCACGATTAGACATTAAATTGTCATTACGCTTTACTGATAACTCGTCCAAAAATAACCCACCAACATGAAAATAACAAATACTAATCGAATAAATCGTTTAGCTTTCGCTTCGCTTTGATTTTGGATTCCGAATCAAAAATCAAAAAGTCAGTTTTTCTGCAATATGATTGGTTCCTGAGACGCTTAGCTGAGTAACCAGGCAGATCGTGACATCTAAAACTCATTAATAATTTATGAAGAAAAGAGAAAGAAAAAAACTACCATGTCGGTGATTTTAAATGTGATAAAAAATGATTTTTTATAATCATCCGGATTTACATAAACTTTTTGTTCGATTACTACGCCAATGAACTTATCAAATCGGTCGTTTTTAAAGCCGTTTAATAAACTCGCAGCACGTGTTTTATTAAATCTGATAAAACACTGATGCTTCTTTATTAAACAGTACATATCGCATGCCCCAGACTCATAGTGTCCTCAATTGTTGAAAGAGGAGTTTCCCAAATAGTTATTTGAGCCAAGATCGATCGGTTAATATTTTCAACGGTTTTGTAGCGGCTCGAATATTGCTGTATTTTGAGATTAAGGATGATAAAGACTATTTACGAAAGGCTCGGCGAAAGGGAAAATTGCGTCAATATTAAATTTCCTAATATAATCGTCACAACATTACTCCACATACAAATAAAATAAAACGTCGTATTAAACTTGTGGAAAGTACTTCGTGAATGTTATCTATACTGTAATAAATAATATATATATTCCCGTTATTTTAGATGCTCTAGTTCAAGAGTCGATAAACAGAAAAACATTGGAGAAAAAAAAGAGTTTGGAGGATGAAATACGACAGGTGTGTTTTGTATGTTTATTTTCAACCAAGACTGTTGGAACACTTTGTTTTATATTCACGTTTTAGCCATTTAGCAAACGTCTAAAATGGTATCGTCCAGAAGCATAAAATACGAGGATGAAAGCGTTATTTCTCAAGTACAAGAGCAAATAACATAAAACTATTAACATTTCTGAACATTATACTAAAAATTATTAAAAAGTCATTTATTTTTTGACTACAGTTCCTATTTATCCTTTAATATCGCGGTTAAGAATGTGGCAATCTGTTGGTCCAAAGGTACAGAGCTGGTTGAACAAATTCATAATTATTTGGTTCACTTTTATTTACAGATTGAATGCAATCCTTTTGGCAACCAACGAGTCACACGTGCCCAGAAAAAAGGTATTCAAAAGATTATATAGACATAGCTATATACATGAATAAGTTCCGATATATTATTTATTAATACGCGACATTAAACGCATTTCCTGCGTTTTCAGGGCACTTTGGAACAAAATATAAGGGTCTTAAATGACATTTTTTAACAGTATATCTTTTCATTTTTAAGAAATATTTTGGTCGAAATACTCAAAAGACAACACTTTACGTTTATTTTTTATTTCATAATATTTTAAGATACTGTCAAAAATCTTTATCTAAGAGCTTAAATTAAAACTAAAATGAACGAGTAGAATTATTTATTAGAATAATTATTGGTGCGACCAAGGTCGCACAAGTCGCAGCGGTTCCGCCGCGCCTGCGCGAATAACCAAAGTCGGAGTATAAGTTTATTTAGCATATGATTGAATGTTTTCAAAGTCATTCAAACTATTTCTTTCTTAGGGTATATTAAAGTTCCTATGCAACGAAATTTCCAAATTGGAAATAATAACATTGAAGTAATATTTGGTATCGCTTCTTTCGACTGTGAAAGTTTTAGTACGAACAATTAAATGGAAGTATGTTTATTTAACGTTTGAAGACTGTGCTTTTCCCTTAAAAATTGAGACATCATTAAAATAGTTGGCATACTTGCACAACTAATGACATCACTCGACCCAGACCCCAAATTTTGATTGCTTTCTAAACTCTTACCGCAATGGCGTGTATGTAAAAAGAAAATAAAGGGATTTTTTCCGTTCATTTTGTGGTAGAAACTTCGAAGTTCATAAATGAACTATTTACGAATATGTTTTAGATGTCGAAAATCGACGGTACATTCTTAATTACTCATAAGACGACTAAGTTGGATACGGCTTCGACCATGTATATTTTAAAACAAATAACTCGTTATGAATAAATTTTACACACCCTTGTGCACTTTCCCACGAGAGTTTAGTTTTCTAAAGGGTGTTTTGAACAGTCTGTAACAATAAGAATTCATGTAGATCCTAGTGATGTCATAAGTTGTGGAATAAAATATGTCTCAACTTTTTGAGCCAAAAGCCAGTTTTTCAAACGCTAAACAAACATACTTTCCTTAATTATTCGCCCTAAAACTTTAACAATCGAAAGCAGTAATCTCAAACTTTACTTTAATGCTATTTTCTCCAACTTGAAAATTTCGTTGCATAGGCACTTTAAAGGGATACTCCAGCCAAAAATCAAATGTAGTTCATATGAAAGATCTTACTGACTTTAGTTTATTTCCAAAGTTTCAGCATTCCTACAATTTAGTTAAGAAGATATGGCTAGTTGAAGTTGAAAATTTGAGGATTTTGACGCCATATTGGTTTTGAAAATATGACGTCATTGAGTGATTCTTCATCGGCAGTGGAGTTGTTTTGATGGTGATCACATAGTAGTGATAGCTGTTGTGAATGCTCTTTTGACGAAAAGTAGTCGAAATAAACTATTTAGTTCCTCATGTAGGAAAGTAGAGGAGCTTCTTAGGCATAATACGAGATAGAATCACTCAGTGATGTCGTATTTGAGAAACAAATATGGCGTGGAAATTGGACAAATTCTCCAACTTCAACTAGCCATATCTTCTTAACTAAATTGATAGGAATGCTGAAACTTTGTAAATAAACTAAAGTCAGTAAGATCTTTCATATGAACTACATTTGTATTTTGGCTGCAGTATCCCTTTAATGTTAATATTTGGCATTTACACTCGGTGAATCAGATGATGGAAACGTTCGTGGTAAATTACGAGTGTCGAATCATATACTACTTTTAACACCCATAATTTACCACAACTTTTCCTTCATCTATTTATTACCTAGTTTAATAACCTCTATAGATTTCCCCAGTTTTGACTATACAATGTCTGGTCCAAATTACAATCAAATGTAAGGAATCTGCCATCTCTAGAGAGTTTTAAAAGATCTATCAGAAAGATAAATGTGAAGGAATTAGTAACTGAAAGTAATCAAGGGTGCAATAACTGTTCCTTATGCAGTTCTTGATATATGTAGATAGATCATTATATAACATTAATTTATATATAATTTATTCTAATTAGTGTAACTATTATCATCATTGTATATTGTATATTTAAGACTAGGGAAATTTTATATATTTTATAATTATTGCATAATTTTATATTTTTGTATAGTGTCCCCTGCTATTACTTCATTGACACTGAAATAAAGTTTTATAATTATATTATTATACCGAAACACTTTCTCTTATTTTTCATCCATAAAGGTGGTATGCAACAAAAATCATTGTCAGACGTAAGTCTGTCTATATTTGTATTACATTATTATTCGTTCGTAGTCACGTACTACCAGCGTAATTATTTAATTAATATTAATATTTGGTATTTCGCTCGATTAAACTGCATGTCCTAAGGATATATGGTGAAGCATTCGAGTGTTAGAATATTACATTTTAAGACCAAACCAGGACCAGTTGCGAAAAAGCAAGATCAAGGCCTTCTGGCTGGAATTGAACCCGCGACCCTGCGATGGAGGCAACCTCGTACCCAGGGGCGGCGAGCGGAGATAAGGCCCTGGGTACGAGGTTGCGATGGAGGCCGTTGCCGAGAGCCAATGCCGGGATAAGATTTTGGGTATATTACAAGTAATATTTGGGCGTTTCACTCGATTAATTGTTTGATTGTTTTTTTCGCGAAAAAACATTGTGTCTCGCGTTTCGTTGCAATTTTAAAGAACTATAAACAAACACAAATTAGTTTCTACTATCATCTCTTATATAGAAATTACTATAGTATCATGAAAATGCTACAATCTAATTGGCTAGAGATATTTCCACTAAAAAAATACACATGCCTCCATTTTTGTGATTAATTTGTCGTAATAACTCTGGAATATACTAATTCACCTCACAGAAATTTTGAGTTTATAATCTAATTGGTAAATATACCTCATAGATATAAGTATTAAGTAAGAACTTAAAAATCAATTACAATTCATTCAAAATAGAGCAACGTTTACGATCCGTGGGGAAAGGGATATGGTGGAATTCCAGAAAGAAGAGCAAATGGCAAGATCTTGAAAAATTTACAAGGACTAACTGATAATGAACAAAAGGTTGGTAAATCAACGAAACAGGTCATGTTTGAAGAAACAATAAATAAAAATGTTCAGCTGTGGAATATTTCTCACTGGATCTTTACCACAATACTTATCATTGCACACATTTTGCTCACTTATAAATGTTACGTCTATAAAGGCCTCCAGCTACATATTGCAAACATTATGACTTCTTTAGACGTAATCATCACATTTTAAAAGAGAAACAAGGTATATTTGAAGAGAAGTAAGCCGAGATAATGTCTAAACATTCTAATCAAACTAAACATAATTCGAGTATTTCAAAATGACAATATTGTTTCTGTTGTCACCTTTCAGTAAATTTAAATCTAGGTCTAGCGTAAAGAGTTATTTGACTTTGTCCCTTTCAAAAATCCATCCTTCCAATTGCATTCAGTCAGAATTCATAGTCTTAATCTTACATAGATCTTCAGTGGCAGGACAAAATTTATGTGGACGCAGCGCATGCTTTTGCATTATTAGTATAGGAATTTTACTCGGAACCAATAAAATATGGTCTCCCCTCCCCCTAGGCAATGTTGGTGAATCTACACGCGCAAAAGCCGAGCATTTTTGTATCTGCGCAACGCGCACATATATTGCTATCGTGTTGTGGTTCTGTTAACTTTTTGGTGTAACCGCTGAGCTGTGTGCAGTGTGCAGTAATGTGTGCAGTAGTGTGACTGTTTATATTTCTTCGCCATATAAATGGTAACTATTTTAAACATGTCTTCAAAGGACATACATTCCACCTCTTCGGAAGACAAAAACAACGAGTATTCGAAGTAAATTAACCGTCTGGCGTCAGACAGAGTAAAATCGTCATGGACTTATAGTAAACTACCAGTCGTCTTCTGGACGATCTTTTTTAGTGTCCGTGAGAGGTTGGACGAAATCAGAGATTGTTACGATCGGACATGCCTGTATGATGAAATACATCATGGTACTGCTAACCCCAAAAAACTTAGATCCTAACCCTAACCCCCCGCCTAATGGGTTTTCGAACCCCCCGCCTAATGGGTTTCTAACCCCCCGCCTAATGGGTTTCTAATACTAACCTTAATACGAATAAAAGGATCGTCCAGAAGGCAACTCAGACCTAGTACCTCACGGTCACCTCAATTGCGAGTATTTAATCTCGCCACGACCAGCTGCAGAGATTCTCTCAAACTTAAAATAGTCCTGATTTATCCTACATCATCTGGGTTTACCCCTCTTCATCACCAAACGTGATTTTATTTTTACAGGCGGAACATTGGTTCAGTAATGGAACATCTTGTAATGATTCTTTTGATGGAAAAAAAATACAAAAGAGAAAGGAAACTCTCGCTAAAAACACATATGGACGTAAGTAAAACTAACTTGTGTTTCTAATTACCACAATATGAACATTTTTTAATTATGGCCTTCTTAGGGTCTGTTTATTTGTCATATTATATGGAGACTGGCCGATAGCTTGTTTACCGCGCAGCTGGTATTGCCCCGCGCGGCCTTTATATGTGAAATTTCATCCCGTCTACCATGGCGATGTTTTTTAGTATACTTAACCATGCAAATAACACGCGCAGAAAGGTGGGCGCAGAAAGGTGGGCGCAGAAAGGTGGGCGCAGAAAGGTGGGCGCAGAAAGGTGGGCGAAGAAAGGTGGGCGAAGAAAGGTGGGCGCAGAAAGGTGGGCGCAGAAAGGTGGGTGCAGAAAGGTGCGCGCAGAAAGGTGGGCGCAGAAAGGTGGGCGCAGAAAGGTGGGCGCAAAAAGGTGGGCGCAGAAAGGTGGGCGCAGAAAGGTGGGCGCAGAAAGGTGGGCGCAGAAAGGTGGGCGAAGAAAGGTGGGCGCAGAAAGGTGGGCGCAGAAAGGTGGGCGCAGAAAGGTGGGCGCAGAAAGGTGGGCGCAGAAAGGTGGGCGCAGAAAGGTGGGCGAAGAAAGGTGGGCGCAGAAAGGTGGGCGCAGAAAGGTGGGCGCAGAAAGGTGGGCGCAGAAAGGTGGGCGCAGAAAGGTGGGCGCAGAAAGGTGGGCGCAAAAAGGTGGGCGCAGAAAGGTGGGCGCAGAAAGGTGGGCGCAGAAAGGTGGGCGAAGAAAGGTGGGCGCAGAAAGGTGGGCGCAGAAAGGTGGGCGCAGAAAGGTGGGCGCAGAAAGGTGGGCGCAGAAAGGTGGGCGCAGAAAGGTGGGCGCAGAAAGGTAGGCGCAAAAAGGTGGGCGCAGAAAGGTGGGCGCAGAAAGGTGGGCGTAGAAAGGTGGGCGCAGAAAGGTGGGCGCAGAAAGGTGGGCGCAGAAAGGTGGGCGCAGAAAGGTGGGCGCAGAAAGGTGGGCGCAGAAAGGTGGGCGCAGAAAGGTGGGCGCAGAAAGGTGGGCGCAGAAAGGTGGGCGCAGAAAGGTGGGCGCAGAAAGGTGGGCGAGGATGACTTGGCAACAAAAACATTAAAACAACCTATGAAACATGCGCACTCTTGAAACATTCATCCCGGTAAGTAGGTCAGCCAGGCTAAGGAGTGTTACTATGAGTGTCGCCTGCAGATCCCGGCACCTGCCTCTTCCGCAGGCGTCTTTATGTAAACCGAGCGCAAATTATCACGACACTGCAGGTTACGAATTAGAAGCGCGAGGGGGTGCATGCCTCCCCACCTTTCCTTCGTGCGCCTTCCTCTCTCCTTTCCTCCGCGCTATCTCCTTCCCTCCCCTTGCTCACCCTATTCCCCTTACAGACGTCTGGGTACGAGCACTGTGGTACGAGGCAGTCTCGCCACATTCAAGTGAGAATCCTGTATCTACCGAGAACTCGCCATATTCAAGTCGACTTGTAAAGGAAAATAAATATTTGAGAGGAAAATAGCTAAGCAGTGAGATGTCGCTTACGGGGCTGTCTCCCTTCCAATGTAAACAGCTCCTTAATCTTTCAGTTTGCTAATAAAATATCTACTTAGGCTTAGCTAAATTCTTATTATTGCGTCTCTAGAATATGTTGTTCGAGATTTTAGCGCCACGAAAAGTTCCTACTGTCCTTGGGGAAAACCAGGAGCAGGGGCACCATTAAGAGATGAACAAGGAAATGTCATGACAACAATCACAGGAAAACTAGTCAATGGAAATATGGTAGGAATATATTTACTAATCTGACTATTTTACTGCTCACTGAAGTTCATAAGAAAAAATATGAAAGCTGCTAAGTTGTCATAATAATTGGATATAATATGAAAAAGAGAAATAAACGAAATTCAACGTGTCGAAAAATACTTCAGTAAGAGTATACTTAGGTATATTCATGGACGACGTTTCGGACGATGTGTCCTTCTTCAGGTCAGATCTCACCTGAAGATTTCAGATCTGACCTGAAGAATTATTACCTATATACTTTATGATAAATATCACTTGAAAGTTTAAGCGACTTTGGGTAAAATCTCTGTAAGATATAGGAATATTTGTTTTTTAAGTCTGGAGCCATGCATTAATGGCGCTGAGTGCTAGGATGAACTTATTAAAAAGTTTCATATCTCATCATAGGAAGACGACACATCTCAAATGCTCAGATCTCAAATGCTCAAAAGCTCAAATCCTGAGAAAATGTTTCTTCGTTCTGGACAGGGATTTGATTTTGACATTCTGATTACCAGTGAGACGCTCTAACCATTGAGCTACCGAGACTCTGATGGAGAGTGAAGGTTACAATGATGTACATTCAGAAACATTTTCTCAGGATTTGAGCTTGACGATTGTCCATATATCGTCTGTCTATAATCGGTTATAATTTAATGTTAAGAGGTTCTAAATATATTAGCATATACAGTAGAACTTCGCTATCTCGAACTCAGTTATCTCGAACTCCCCGCAATCTCGAACTATTTTTTGTTCCCTTGGCCCAAATCAACCCTGTTTATCTCGAACTCTAATTACGAAGCTGATAGACAAACATCAGAAATTAAGGTATATACCTTCTCCATCGTCAAGGTTAACAGGTTTGCCCTTAGCTTCACAATTGAAAAGAACATCCGAACAAGTCAGAGACTGCAGACCATCGAGAGTTTCTTCGTATCTCAATGACAATTGATGTTTAACTAAGCTTTTAACTTTTTTCTCGTTGTTTTTAAGAAAATACGTGCTTGTTTTTGCGGTGTAAATACGTAAAACAGACAATGCCAAAGAATGCACTCTTCTAAGTACAGCACCATTGTTACAGTTAATTAAGCTGCAGCGACAGTGTTTTATATCAATTTGAGTTATTAAACTATATGCACGTTACTAATGAATGATTTCCTTGAAATTTGACACTGACCCGATTATCTCGAAGCCCCGCTATCTCGAACCATTTTTTGTTTCCATTGAGGGTTCGAGATAGCGGGGTTCTACTGTATTAGCAACAAAACGATAGATATGTTATATATCTATCGTTCTGTTGCTAATATATGCTGATATATTTAGAACCTCGTAACATTAAATTACAACCATCTACTCCAAGCTCTCCTGCATTCACTTAGTGTATATATTAACACATTATAGGAAGGTTCAGCCCAATTTAAACGAGATCCTGTTAGAAAAAAGGAATATCTGAAGACACTTGGTAAGCAGTAGCGTCCATGGATCTGGTAATTTAGAAACAGTTATAATTAAGGAACTATATAGTGAAGCGTTTTAATCAATTTTTGCGTCATAGTCTTTGTATGAAGCTTTTTATCTCCTATTATTTTATATACAATTTTATATTGATATTCACTTTATAATTTTCCTGGATATTTTCATTTCAATAAACATTCGGTATAGTTCAAAATTAAAGTGTATGGGAACAAACAACAAAAGTTGCGAAAACGAATTCAATGAGATGAAAATACATTCTGGTGTGACTTTTAGATCTAAAGTATTGAAGTAAAACAAATGAATTTAATGCACTTTCAAAGTCGCTGAATCATTGTCCGCCATCTTATAATTGAATGCATTTTATATGGATCTGACGTAACAAGCTAGGTAAAGCGAAATTTTTACTTGGTGATCCTTATGTGTGTGTCTGAAACTCGATATTTGAATGTCTTTTTCAATGAACGACAATACTTTCAAAAGTATTCCATGTGAGTACTGTTACCCACAGAGTAGTTGCATCATGTTTACCCAGTTTGTCATCAACTTTTCAGTTAATTACGCAAAGTATTACAAAACAAGATGGCGGTCCTTTGATTGTCAAAATTAGTGATGTTGTTTTGTGCAAGAGTTGTTTTGTTTACTTGGAATACTTTCGAAAGTCAGGTTTTTGTTGCCATTATAACCCTTTAAAAGAGAGAAATTTTATTTTTAATTGTGGTTCTTTTAGAAAAACAGCGTCAAGAAAATGAGAATTTTCGCGAACAAGAACGAAGCAATAACAACAGACCTGTAAGTTTTATTTTACCTTCTCTGAGCATGAAAATGTATTGCTATATTTATCTAATTACGTAATTACCTTGTATTGCTATTTTTATCTCATTACATAATTACCATCATGTATTGCTATATTTATCTAATTACGTAATTACCTTGTATTGCTATTTTTATCTCATTACATAATTACCATCATGTATTGCTATATTTATCTAATTACGTAATTACCTTGTATTGCTATTTTTATCTCATTACATAATTCCCTTGCGCTAGGATGAGATTGATGTTGCTAATTGGGTACGTCAAGGAAAAGTGGGAAGACCAAATTATGATTTACAAACGAAAGAAATACGAGCGAATCCAAAAGGAACGTCGGATGTAACTCGTGAGGTTAGAATGTAAAACAAAGTTGTCAACAACCGGCCCCTGACGTATGTGACTTAGAGAATATTTCGTGGGCAAGTGGCCTTAAAGTGCCACTACGATGAAAATTCACCCTCGTATTTTAGATTTTCTTTTGCATAGAAAAGTATTTCAGGGTCGAAAGTGATTATCGATGCAAAAAAACCCTAAAATTGTTATTTTGAAGTAAGTATTTTAAGCTCTGAAATCACTATTATTTAGGCCACCATTACTAAAAACGTGTTCCAAGTGAGCCCGCAATTTCAAAAGGTAATCATTGTTTGTGACGTCAGATTCTCAATGCTACGCATGAATTTCTGTCAAGGTTACTTGTTTTCTTGTTTTCTTCGAGAAGTAGATGAAATGTTCAGCCTTTCAGACGAAGAATTTGAAAAAACGACCTTGATTTACTTGAAGAATTAGCCATGTGGAGTCTTCGCGTTGAGAATCTGACGTCACTTCGTTGCGCTGGTCAGGAACATGAACGATTAATGACGGACATAACAACTCCAGATTCGGAGTCAGAAAAATAATACTTGCCATCGTCTAATCGCAAAACGGTTTCGACCGAGTAATATTTAGCAGCTCTGCTTTATAAATGCGTAAAAATATCGATAGGTAAAAATTTGATCGTAGTGGCACTTTAAGTGCCTATGAAATAAAAATGATAACTTCATTTTAATGAATCTTATTTAAATGAACTCCGAAAATGATTAGGAATGGTAATTTAACGAAATATTCAACGAAATCACTTGAAACTTTACACAGTACGACACTTCGTGAAACCTAACATCATTACATCGAAATAGCGATCCCAAATTAATTTACTATTTCTAATTTCTAATTTTTATAAAGGTAGAAACACGTTTTACAACTAACTTTATGATCTTGGGGAATTATTTTAGCTAAAAAAGTACTACACCATAATTAGTTATAATATCTTCCTTTGTTGCCAATCCACAAGCTATAATAAACTATATGTTGTAAGGATTTATGGTGAAGGAAAATGTCGAGTGTTGGAATATATACATTTTATAAGACCGAAGCGGGACCAGTCGGATGGAGCCGGATGGCCTGGATATTGGATTTTTCGCAACTGGTCCCGGTTCGGTCTTAAAAAGTATTATATATTCCAACACTCGATTTTCCTTCACCATAAATCCTTAGAACATGCAGTTTATAGCTTTCTTTCCAATAACTAGAGCTTTCTTTTTTGGCACTTTGAAAGTTGGCAAAAACGTTACAAAAAAGGTTGGTCACCAGCACGTAGAACCTCTACCTATCGTTGCAAGTATGTCCCTGATAGTACACATGCATGGCAAGCATTTTTGTCAAAGTATTTCTTCTTGTATTCAATAGAAATTTCAAATTCGACGTTTGAGAAATGATAACAGCAAATGTTACTACGAGGACTTGCAAGAAATGGCGGATGAAAGAGATAAAAGAAGACAAATGGAGAGAACCAAAGAACGACAACTATCGTTTGATGTTAGTATAGTTGATTTCAATATTATAAAGTAACACAAAGCTCTCAGAGATATTGTCAACTGAAAATCTATTCAATTATTCTAATTCAAGTACAACTAAAAGAAGTACTGTAAGCAACTACGCTATAAAGGTTTCAAACAGTAAGCGGGCGAGGGGTTGTTGCGTATACGTATTTCTAGTATTTCAATATTTTCATTAATTTAATTGCAGAAACTGAACCTGCATCCGAACTGACTTGTAGATACATTTATAGTTAAAGATGAATATCAGTCACTACTGCCTATTTGGGCTGCTACTTCGTGTACCGGACACAGAATATTACATCACTAAAATATTTAGTTTAAAAGTAGGGTTATATAGTTAGAGTATTTATATGGTTAGAGTTTTTGTTCTTGTAAAGCTTCTGAATCCCGAGAAAATAACCTTGATGTGTCTATGACGTAGTCTGTGTCCATTACACGACGAAGATGCCCATATTTGCAGAATTTGTTTACAACATTTCTTTGTCATTGTTCTCATGGGGGGTGAGTGACATTTGAAACAAACGTTTCTGGGTTACGACGGTAAAATAAAACGTCTCAAATATACGCATGGTATACATCTTTATTTAAATAAGGAATCCAACTCACCATATGGTGCTCTTACCTGTATATACCATATATATATATATATATATATATATATATCAATTGTATTTCAAGCATTATGTTGTGTGAATCTCACAAATAAACAAACACCGTACATGCGCAGTAGGGACATTCATCTTTAAAATTATTGATGTTGAATGAAGAGTAATGCACTAGTCAATTGAAACCCCGAGACTATGGGGGTTTGTTTAACGGAACTTTGCTGGGGAAATACAAGGTTTTAACAAACGTCGATCTTTTGGTAGCCAGGATTTTAACACTGACATGCATGAAAAACCGGGGATTGTATAGCAGCGATTTAACACTGACATTTTCAATAGATACAGCAAATTGTGTCACAATGAAATCGAATCACCGAACGCGGTGCGAGCTCTGCGTCCAGAAGGTACAGCGAGACGCAGACCGCACGCAGTTGAGAAGCTATTCGAACGCAAAGCAGACGCGATTTTTTATAGGTTATTTCTTAGCAGTACTGTAAAGCCTTAACATTTTTTGTGTTCTGTTAAAGTTTGTTGTAAGAATATGAAAGTTATAAAGGTTTTCTTATTGAAAACTTATTGAAAACTGTGAAAATCAGGAAAAACTAAATCTTTAGGCCCAGGTAGGCTGGTAGCCGGGTATTTTAACAACTGAACTGTATTTTTGAGGCGGGTTTTTAACACTCGTGAAATGTTAAAATCCCCGCTATAGTCCCGGGGTTTCAATTGACTAGTGCATAACGTCTTTGAATATAATTATCATATTTGAACATATTATCGTCTTATTTCTTGATCATCTTTTCCCTGCAGCATGTTACAACAATGAACAATGTTTGGGGACGACCTGGTGGGGGAGCTCCAGTGATGAAAGATCCATCATCATTTTCACGAAAACATTCAGGTTGGCAATATTTCCTCTGGATTACTTGGGCTGATTTGTTATCCTGGTGCATGTTATCTAGTGGATTTACTCGTGAGAATATCCGGGACATTTGCTAACGAATGCTCCTTTTTACTTGACTAGATCACATACACCAAGATAAGAAATGAAAGTGTGTAAACATCGCCTTATATTTCATCATTATATATTCAATCAGTGTATACAATATATTATTATATAATTGTATAACTTATATCATAATTAACTCAATCACGTGGATTCTCGTTGAAATGCTATAAGGCTCATATAACCGGGTGTGAAATGCCGCTAGTTCATTGTGCTACCCAACTTGTAAAGTATCGAGGTTTGTTGGCGCCAATATGCATTTTGTACCAGGCCTCCGAACTGTTAGTTGGCCGACGCATGAGAGAGGTCAGAGAAGTAGGCAGAACTTATCCTGCAGGCTTTAGAAAACTGCTGATGAATGAATTCAATTTCAGATCCGAACACACAATAGACCTCTTTCATAATGGCGGCCAGTCTAAATATTCTTTTATATGCATGCAAATTAGCCTTTCTGGCCTCGTTACAAAGCGAAGATTCTTTGCAATTTTGACACACGAACGAGGTCAAAAAGGCGAATTTAAATGAATATAAAAGAATATTTAATTTGGGTGCCATTATGAAAGAGGTCTATGTAACATTCTAGTCAGAACTTTCAGTAGAAAACTGCTCGGTTTGTAATTGTTTCTGAAATATTACTATTTATGTAACAACTTCAGATACGGACACAAGGTGAAATTCGGTCATACTATGCAACATTGCGTGTAAATGTGAATCATGTTCAGAGCTACTTATACAGAGAAATGGTAACGAAAAAGATGGAGACTGGTACATTTAACCATGATTCATTGCGCGCAGTAAACATTGAATCTCGTAGAAATAGCAGAAGATAGAGTTTCAAAAAGAGTAAGTTTGGTAAAAAGGAAGCTTTTACGTATTTAATTCATGTTTACAAGGTAAACAATGTTTAGCTGTTATTAACAGGTGATTTAAGGTCGCAAAGCATTCTGGTAAAATGTACAGCCGCCATCTTTTTCGGTACCGTCAATTATTGTCACTGTTACGAAAATCGAACCATACATAAATGATGTTTTAGGATCTTGGCCAGCGATTTCCCGTGCGGGGAAAGCGTAGAATAAAGATAATAAAGAGACAAGTAAAAAGTTTACTAACGGTTCGTTGCGAACGTGCAACATAAGTGGAGAATATTTAATATTCTCACAGCTTTGTTATTAGCCTAATGATACAGACTTCCCACGTAGCCGTGGCTAAGTTAGAAAACCTATTAGGCGGGGGTTAGGATCTAAGTTGTTTTGGGGTTAGCAGTTCCATAACGTATCGCATCATATAGGCATGTAACAGTACAATCTCTCATAACCTCTCGCGGATACTAAAAAATATCACCTCAACTGCGAGTATTCCATTTAGCCACGACTGGATGAAAATGTAATCTAGTGACTAGTTTTCTGAAGTATTAAAGTGGCTAAACTTACGAGAAACGACAGACTATGTTGCGAATGAACTTGTTTTATTTATTTTATTAGGAGAACGTTTACCGACGAATAAATCAATCTTCAGATAAATCAACAAAAGGTGACGAGGAAACAGTTGTAAAAGTCTTGGAGAAATATCAAAGATGTGGACGCCAAAATAACGTTGTTCAAGTGAACACTGGCCTGAAGAAAATCAAGTTTTGCCAGTTTTAACTTCGTGCTTTTATTATTATTTAAAGCAAAACTAGCAACGTTTCTAGCTTTTTATCTGGAGCATGTTTTATAGTCTGAGACGATCATGAGCCCCCACTCAGGCGCCGGGGCCCCTGGAGGTCTGATCTTCTAGTCAGGAGGCAGTGTCCAGAAATGTGCTTATTTATGAGTTTCGTTAAACTTTTTGAGTAGAAGCTGGCAACATAGCTTAAAATTTTCGTCTTGTCGTCTTGAACAAGAATATCGCTGTTTCCACTTTCAACTCTTACTATTTTGGCCGCTAGGGGCCGTTTTCTCCAGGCCTTCGCTCCTGCAACATGAAAACGAGGCTTAACTATAAATATTCGTAAAATCATGGAAGGCAGCTGTCAAACTCCCCAATATTTAATAGTATTAATGTCATTATTAGGCCTACTTGGCCACTGACACTTATTAAGAAATAAAGAGGAAAGTCACGTGACTAGTCACGTGCTTTGCTAATTATTTTTTAATACTATTCAATAACTTCAAAATATTAACTAGAAATTCTTCTGAATGGATGATTGTAATGGGAATTTAACATATTACTATGATATTTAGCATTTTAATAAACTTATTTCAAATATGAATATTGCAGGAGGTACGATTTGCGGATCCTGTGCTTATTGATTAGTTCCCAGGCCACATCGTGGTGAACCTTTACAGCTACTCTATACAGCCAGTAATTCTGCATCAAGATCTACAGCTTCAACATCATCGTTGTTTAGCTCCTCATTATATTCAGCATCATCAACATTTCCCTCCACATTTGACTCTTTTAATAAAGAACGCATGGCGGCTTCGTTTAGATGTGATGAAACTAACAAGAGGGGCTCTGACAGATTCAACGGTTGAATAAACGTAACTTTATCTAGAAGAAATAGTTGAATCTTCTCTTTCAACTTGTTTCCCCTGTAAACGCCCGAATCTCGATGGTAATGCGACTCAAGCCGATGGGAAAAGGATGTCCACACTGCTTTCAGCGAGTAGTTATACGGCCCCGACATAGTCCCTTTTCAGGTGAGGACATCATTTCTTCAAAGCAGGTATCTCCAGGATCACTGTTGACTTCTTTGAAGCCGGTTGCGTTCTTATCAGTGTTTCTTTGAAACCTTGTGTAACATTTCAGATGATATTTACCTTCTGATGCTATCAAATCGTTCACGCCAGCAAGCTTGCAGCTCATCTCCTTATCAAATACGGCTTTCCGGAGTATTTTCGCTGATGTTTCCATGGTTTGTACTTGGCATAAACCTTTGGAATCCATTTGGCAGAACATACATTTAGACCAGTCCATGCGATCAATTGAAGATCTCCTGGAGGTCATATTCATTCAAAACCGAGAGTCTAACGAATCAGAAGAAAACACGGCTGATGTCGGGGCCGTAATAACTACTCGCTGAAAGCAGTGTGGACATCCTTTTCCCATCGGCTTGAGTCGCATTACCATCTAGATTCGGGCGTTTACAGGGGAAACAAGTTGAAAGAGAAGATTCAGCTATTTCTTCAAGATAAAGTTACGTTTGTTCAACCGTTGAATCCGTCAGAGCCCCTCTTGTTAGTTTCATCACATCTAAACGAAGCCGCCATGCGTTCTTTATTAAAAGAGTCAAATGTGGAGGGAAATGTTGATGATGCTGAATATGATGAGGAGCTAAACAACGATGACGTTGAAGCTGTAGTTCTCGATGCAGAATTACTTGATGCAGAATTACTGGCTGTATAGAGTAGCTGTAAAGGTTCACCACGATGTGGCCTGGGAACTAATCAATAAGCACAGGATCCGCAAATCGTACCTCCTGCAATATTCATATTCGAAATAAGTTTATTAAAATGCTAAATATCATAGTAATATGTTAAATTCCCGTTACAATCATCCATTCAGAAGAATTTCTAGTTAATATTTTGAAGTTATTGAATAGTATTAAAAAATAATTAACTAAGCACGTGACTAGTCACGTGACTTTCCTCTTTATTTCTTAATAAGTGTCAGTGGCCAAGTAGGCCTAATAATTACATTAATACTATTAAATATTGGGGAGTTTGACAGCTGCCTTCCATGATTTTACGAATATTTATAGTTAAGCCTCGTTTTCATGTTACAGGAGCGAAGGCCTGGAGAAAACGGCCCCTAGCGGCCAAAATAGTAAGAGTTGAAAGTGGAAACAGCGATATTCTTGTTCAAGACGACAAGACGAAAATTTTAAGCTATGTTGCCAGCTTCTACTCAAAAAGTTTAACGAAAATCATATTTTTTTCATCTGCCTCCTGACTATTCTCAGGTAATGCATGTTTTAAAGATCGTCACTACATCGATCGCAACTTCTCCCTAAACTCTTTTTCAGAGATGTTTTAAAATAAGATGTTGAACGTCTTTCATATAGTGGTGGCCATAGGGGCGGAAACTTTAACAGCCAATATTCCACCGGTAGCGGGGAAAATACCAATATTTAACACTGTAAAAATGTTAAAATCCCCGCATAGTCCCTGGGGTCCGTAGTTTCAATTGACTAGTGCATTATGGTTTCAATTTATTTCCTTTCTTGCGAGTGGCTGCTGCTAAGCTCGCTTTGAGTTCAGTTTAATTAGATGCAACTCAAAATTTGAGTCAGTTGTTGCGGCCCATCACGCCTCATCACGAGCGTTTTACTACACTATCACGGCCTCATCACGAGCGTTTTACTACACTGTCACGCCTCATCACGAGCGCACACAGGAGACATTAATTTTACTACACCATCTCACGCCCTCATCACGAGCGTTTTACTACACTATCACGCCCTCATCACGAGCGTTTTACTACACTATCACGCCTCGTCACGAGCGCACACATCACGAGCGTTTTACTACACTATCACGCCCTCATCACGAGCGTTTTACTACACTATCACGCCTCATCACGAGCGCACACCAGATATTACTATATCACGGCCTCATCACGTGCGTAGAACAGAGACTACTACATTATCACGGCCTCATCACGTGAGTATAACGGCGACATTACTACATTATCACGGCCTCATCAAGTGCGCAAGCGGATAACATGTTACCCTATGTCTAGAACAAATATTGCCCGCTCTCTTACTTTAACAGTTAACCTGTGTGCAGTGACGACAGGCACGCGTACCTGCTTTTCGAGACTTGAATGTTACATGACCAGGTATCAATCAATTAAAGTGGCTTTTAAAATATTTTATTCAAGCACAGAGAAAGTTTATTCGAATGACAATAATCTCGGACAAAACCGAAAATATTGGTAACATTTGGAGAATTTTTACTGTAATTAACCACTGAGTGTATTTGTATTTGTTTATACAAATCAAATCAGAGAAGAAGTTAACAAAAATCCTGAACAGTTATTCACTTGATACTTATTACAGAGGTTGTTATTAAAGTAACAGAACTTTCCAATAACAATGTTGAATAGATATTTTAATCAATCTGTGGTTTGTTGTCTTTGAGCTTTGAGTAATCAAAAGATGAGTAAAACTGAAAAAGAAAGGTATATCAGGTATCACTTCATAATTATTTTGGACAAAACATTTAAGACCAAAATAGATAGGATTGACACACACAATAACATAACATGATTATAAAATGACATTTTGAAAATATGTCCTGATTGGCTAAAAGCTGTGTTCTATTAATTTAAATTGCTTGTGTATGTCTGTACTGTGACAATGAAGGACACGGTGATCAATATATCGACAGGAAAGGCTTTGTCAAAGTCCTTTGTAAATATAAGTACTGTAATACTAAAACAGAATCAACCATCAATTTTGTTTGCACCACTACAGCCAACATACAAGTATGCATATGTATATAAACAAATACTGTAATAAAATAAAGCAATTGTAGCTGTGGATGACTGAAATGCTCGTTGAAATTAAGAACAGTGTTTAATATTAACACTAATAATATAATATATTAATATATACTACAGTATGTCTATAATATACTCACCCTTTTCTGCTCATTTGGCTGAACGCTATTCCATGGTAATTGACTTCTCTTGTTAGTCCAACTAAAGAAATTATTAAAAATAATGTATTCATTATTATGTTAACATTATATACACTGCCATAGTGAATGTGGGAGTATTGTACTTAATGTTCTTGTAAAATTATTCTTTGTAAAACTCGCAACAATTTCCCCCCATAAAATGTATGAAGTAACATAATCTTTAATGTAGTAAGTTGTTGTTATATACAAGCTGGAAACAACTCAAGAAATATCTCCAGCCTCAAACAGGAAACTTGCTACAAATATCAAGCTGTAAATTCTTTGACAACCTTCTGTTAAAACTGAACTTAAAGCAGACTTGGAAAACATTCAGAAGATATGAAAAGTTTTAACCCTTATCATCCAAAATTACTACAGAAAAATAATTTAAAATATAGAGGATATTACATGACCGTGTGGAGATACAAATTTTATCTTTGAATGTTGATAAAAGCAATATTATCATCAAAATATTTGTATCTCCAAGTAATGTGTAATGTTCTGTTTATTATATTGAAATCAATGAGATATATAGAGAATAATACATGGATGTGTGGAAATATGAAATTGATTTAGAGGGTTTGACCAGGATATATCGAACGAGTGAGCGCAGTAAACGAGTGAGATATCCTGGCCAACACGAGAAATAAATTTCATATTTCTGCACATCCATGTATTTTTCTGTTTAAAAAACAGCTTTAAACTATAGTGCTGTATCAGCGATAATCGTCACATGTGCGATTACCATAAATAATCATACATGTGAGATTATCACTTTTATATACAGTAACTTCACATGTGAAGATATCATTGCTCATTAGTCAAGATATCATTTTTATCTGCACATGTGAAGTATTTCATACCTGGTATTTCATCATATCTATATACAGTATATATATATATTATAATAAAAAAGAATATGTTAACATACGCAGCATCAGGATGTTGGACGGCCATCCTTAGTGAATACCCAGCTGCAAGAGCAGCTCCAAATACAATACATGCTGCAACTGGATAAAGCTAAAATAAAATAGTAATGATACATATGTTATTCAGCAGGCAGGTCCATCATCACATAATATTAATATGTATGAAATGAATATGCAAGGGGATTGATAGAACTGAGGGCAGGGCATTGACCACTTGTTGGGCTTGAAAAATGTGGGGAATTTGAACAAGATTTTTGATGTCTGGGTGGGGAAGTTGACCATTAAAAATCCGAAAATTCAAATCCCCAGGTATATGGAGTGGGGACATAATGACTGAAAAAAACGCAGGTGTGCGGAGCTTCGCCTCTGATGACCAAGGCCGATGGCGTGCGATAGCGGAAATGATTTTCTAGTTTTCCCAATAGTTATACTCCTACAGTTATTATTGGTAGACGGTAGTGGTACACACAAGTTTAGTTAAATTTTTTCAGTTTAAAAAGTCATCACTTGAATCGTCGCCATTGTCCTCGTCGCTACTTTGGTCATTGTTGCTACTACTTAATCCCGGTTTCCATATGATCGCAATGATCGCAACGATCGCAGAAATAAAGAGTTCTGCGATCATTGCGATCATATCGAAACCATAAACCTGGCGATCATTGCGATCGCAGAGATAGAAAAATATCTATCTCTGCGATCGAAGCCCGATTTCTACATGAATACAAGGACGCAACGAGTCGACGATCGTTGCGATCGTTGCAATCGCTGCGATCATGTGGAAACCGGGCTTTAGTGGCCTTAGTTGGTCTTCGTCTTCATCTTCACTGACTTCGATATCACAAATATCTGCTCTTGCTTTCTTGAAAGGGTAATTTGTCTTGTTTGTAGTCATTTTTTACTGCACTATTGCTTTTACTTCGCGTTTTTTTCGCCTGTTTGTGCGACATATTCGAAATCTAAACAACAGTTTACCGCACGTGTTCGCTTCATGTTAGCATTGCGCGCCGCTTCACTTGTATCAGAGACTGGGTACTGGTACGTTGGAACCCATTATCTACCGTGACGTCTGTCTTGGCGGTGAACGCTTGTTCAATGCTCTGATTGTTGAGATGCTTGAGATACAACATAATATATGACAGGCCTGATTATGAGCTTGTTATGCACTAGTCAATTGAAACTACAGACCCTCGGGACTATGTGGGGATTTTAACATTTCACGAGTGTTAAAAACCCGGCTAAAAAAAAAAGGCGTCAGATCATCCTAAATTGATTAGTTCCCAGACTCTACGAGTGTTAAATCCCGGCTACACCATCCTCTCTTTTTCATGTCAGTGCAAGGTTCGAATTAAATATTTCAAAGTGAATAGCGAATTTTTGCCCTACTTTCTTCGCAACGCAGGGGGTCTATTTTCTTGACAAATTGTTTGACATGAACCAACCTTCAAATGCACATTAAAATAATGACACAAAGACAATGCAAGAGATAATACAGTAAAAGATTTTGAGAAAAAAATTATTCTACCACAATTTGTGCGCTATACGTATCACCGCCCTATATTATTATCATTAGGAAGCTTGCTATACCAACGAAGCGTGGTCTCTAGTGCTTGAAGAGAC
Source organism: Chrysogorgia sp. JL179-B06 (assembly GCA_035772405.1). Lineage (NCBI taxonomy): Eukaryota > Metazoa > Cnidaria > Anthozoa > Scleralcyonacea > Chrysogorgiidae > Chrysogorgia > Chrysogorgia sp. JL179-B06. Next base: position 306,911 of record JAYKKM010000494.1, on the reverse strand, counting down.
TTGTCCATCAGATGCTTTTCATCTTTTCGAAGGTATATTTGTGTCGGCCAGTTGTCAACCTTCTAACTTTGCCTGCACAAACCACTTGTCGATAGCAGCATCTGGATAAAAATCATCTATGGAAGGACCTTCCTCTCCTACCCTCAGCAAATCGTCCAAGGTGTCTCATTGGAGTCTTGTTTTCCAGTCTGTCTTTACCCGGTTCATGCGTGAAAACATTCTTTCCACCTTGGCATTTGTAATATGGCATGAGGAGTAGGTCGATCTCTGTAACATGAAGAACATTGTTGCATTCCTTTTTAATGGACGAGTTGGTGAAAATGCGTTTCCAGATGCTCAAGTAGTCACCTTCTTCATATAGCCTCTTAGTTCCACATCACAATCAAAATTGCAACCAAATTCGTTTTCCCAGCTCTTTATCGTCTTCAATGTTGCTTTATTATCTTTCCCTGTAGAAGTCATGTTTGAAATAGCGGTGTTTTTGGGTGGAGTACAGTATTTTTCAACTGAAACTAGTTTTTGTCTTCGTGCGCGTGTCACTGTGTTTATATAGGTGGGTCCTAGGATGCGCTAAAAGTATTTCGAAACTGTGTAATGTCTAATTTGAAATTGATTGATAATGAAACTTTGATAAATCAATTAAGTATTTAGCTATTTTAGCACTTTTTAAAGCAATTTTTCGTTTGGTTGAGTAATTTTTTGAATAGCGATTATTCGTTGGTTGAATAGCGAAATGAGAAAAATGAATAACATTTCGCTATTCGCTACTCCGTTAATTCAAACCTTGTGTCAGTGATCAGTGTTAAAATCCTGGGTACAAAAAGATCGATGTTTGTTAAAAGCTTTTATATGGCACATTAGCTACTTCCGTTGAAATTGTGTGCTCTGATTGGCTGAGACACCTCACATGCAGGTCCGTAATTTCCCGGTAATGGACCGGTCCGGATTACGGATTTTGTCAACCATTTTGTTTACAAAGGCACAAGCCGAACAACGATAGGAAACTTTGAAAAGCAGCAAAAATTGAACGAATTTAGTACATTAACCACTAATCATGTATGAGTCGGACAATGAACAATCTAAAAGAGAGTCTTACTGTCATGAAGGCAATAGAAGAACAAGAACAAGAACAAGATTGAAAATGACGATTCTGTCACTCAAAACGTTTTGTAAAGTATGTTGTTTAAAAAAGCCATGCCATATAATAAACCTCTTATTAACCTCGAGTGCTTGGTCATTACAGGAAAATATCAGACGATTCAGACCTCAGTCTTTTATGTACGAACCTCGCCCTATGGGCTCGGTTTGTACTGTCAAGACCTTGGTCTGATATTTTCTCATAATGACCGCGCTCTTGGTTTATAAGAAGTTAGTATTTCCATGGCAAAGTCCTGTTAAGGTGGTACTGGAGACTAATTTCGAAAAAATCGAAAAAATCTGAAAATGGGTATTTAGAAAGGTTTAGGGTTATCTAAGTTGTTCGAGGTACTAAAAAGTCATTTTGAGTCCAGGGGGGTGTCGGAACTGAAATTTGATTCTCAAAATGGCCGTTTTCGATTATTTACTGTGGCTTTCGCTTTGAACTTTTTGAGCTGAAACAAAGAGGACTTACTTTCTATATCAACAAGAAAATTTAATCTCGGAGTCCGCCATCACTCGAGTGTTTGTCTCTGATTGATAAGTATTACTTGATTTCGAATGATAACAGATATACAAAATATTCTCAACCAAAAGTTTTAAAGCGGACAATGGCGGACTCCGAGATAATTTGTTTGTTACAGTCCTGTGCACAATCAAGCCAAATTTTAGTTTAGTTTAGTTTAGTTTATTAGATTTATCACTCTTAGGTGAACGGAATAACCCAACAGGCTAAAAGCCCAATTATAGGGGTTCCGAGGGCCTACGATTTTAGGTCGTTATCCGAGAAGACCTGAAAGTCTTACCATTTGCTGATATTATTGCAAAGGCAGCACTTTCTCCTCAATTATTTTTAAGACCCTGAGTGGAGGTCCGACCCAGGATTTGAACCTGTGTCTCCCAGCTCATAGACATGTGTGGTAACCATTAGACCACAACAGCTGGTTAATGAAATAGGTTCCAAAGGAAGAAAGATATTAACATTTTAGTTGCTTCTCTGATGAAAATTTGTCAAATTATGCGAGTATTATGTCAAATTACGGGTGTTTTACCCGAACAAATTCATTATTTTGAGATGTCACAAGATTTTTCTTTATTGTGAGCCAACAGTAAAAGGTCAGTGGCTAATAGCTTGAATTTACCCCCCAAATAAGTACTTTATATCCATATATAGCTTGGGAATTTTCCCGGGAAAATAAGCGCATAACGACACGTATGGGTCGATTGACGCGATTGATGACAGGACGCCATCTTGGATCACGGCTTGAGTTCGTTTGCTGCTTTCTGAATATTATTCAAGCAACATGGCTACGAATATGAGCGAAGCGAATTTAGGATGCGCGTTAAATGTTTTTCGAGGATTTGGCTCGGGTTCTAGACTGAATTTCAGCACCGAGAAACTCGTTTCTCTTGGATGGAATGTGAACGAGAGAGAGAGCTTGAGCGGCGGACGTAAACGAACAATCGTTTCATTCACGGATCCTTCTGGGAAGAAATTTAAATCAGGGAAAGATGTTATTCCTCAGCCATATTTTATTCCTCCAAGACTAAGAACAAGAGTATAAATGCTCCTTTGTCACTGACAGAAAAGCGAGTGTGAAAAAAGCGCAAAATCGCGGCATATCAAATCACAACACCAATCTCAAGGTGTACTGTACATTCTGTCAAAACTCGCTGTAGGAGAGCAATTACAAACGCATCGTCTTTCAGCCTTCATCTGCGTTCTGGCGCGAACATTCATCCTTAGATACCAAAGTTTGATCGGACATATCTCGAAAAGTATATAAAGCAGCGCTGTCAAAATTGGCACACAAACTTATTGTTACTATATCTTTCAACAGATCAAAAACTGTTAAGATCGGAGAAGTTGACTTTAGCCTCCAGTACCACCTTAAAACCATGCATAGTCCCTGGGGTCGGGGGTTTCAATTGACTAGTGCATTACAGTTATTTGTCCATGTACCAAAATTGTAATGACTATCAAATAAATTATTCTACATATACATATACTATACCCCTTGCTCATATTCCCCTGTTATATGCAAAATAATCCACCAGGAGGACAACTTTAAAGTTCTGACGTTCAACTAAGGCATATGTAAGCATAATATCTAGATCCTCTACCAGGGAAAACGTGCAAGGCATCTATACTATGTTTTTACATGTATTATCGATATCGAAAATGGTATCAAAACAGTGGTATCGATGAAAAAGTAGTTGGTATTGGATAAAGGTGAGAATATCCTAGTTATCGCCCTGGCACTAATATTTATTCGGTCCAAAAAAGTGGTCCAAGGCCAAGTGATATAAAACATTTAATAAAATTGGATAAAAATTCAGCCAACCACTTCTTAAAATAACATACGTTATGAACTTACCTCTTTATGTTTTCGTAAAACTGAAAACATTGTAAAATATTGTGTTTTACAAGGAATTTCAAGTAAACGCAGACAAAAATGGCCGACACTTGGCGAAACGAACACGCGATCTCAGTAGGCTGCGGTAATGTACAGCTAACAAAGTGATACTTTAAGTAATAATATTTATTTTATTGCGCATTTTTAGGTCAAAATTCGTATTATAATTTTAAATGACTAATCCCCGTTTCGAATGGCCAAACGAATTTTTACAAACTGATGTCTATGATGGTGGGGGACTCGGCCCACTTACCAACTCGGCCCATACCATCTCGGCCCTGCAACTATGGTGGCTTGTGGGATACACAATTTTTTGGCATAGTAAACAAATTTGGCTAACGAATGGTGCCAAGGACTGAGACGCAAACGTAACGGCAGTTTGATAACAGTGAATATATGCACTCTCCTCCGCAGAGGCTTGCGCTTTTATTTGTAATAATGTGATTCCGTGATGTAATATAGGTGGGCTATTCGCTTGTATTAGGCTCACAGGGTGTTCTATTTGCCCGAACTCTAAAAAAAGCGCAAGAAGCTCTGCGAAGGAGAGTGGAAGATATGGCAGATTTCGTTCTTTTTTGTTTGAGGTTTTGAGCGTACTCCCTTAAAACTGGACGATCTTCCATGTTATTGTTGGGTAGTTGGATGTCGTTAAAAGTTCAATGGTGACTGTAAGTGTAATATCCGGGAGTCCTTACTTCCGGTATAAAACAATCACCATGAGGTAGAATGGCGTGTTTTGGAAGCTGTATTAAAGTTGTATTAAAGTGCATTAAAATACTAGTCTCTTGTGTGTAATATCAAGATACTACAGTAAGTGTCAGTGCTAGACATCAGTGGTGCCAGACATCAGAGCGCCAGATATCACTGTCCTGGTGCCAGACATCAGTGGTTACAGACGTCATCAGTGTGGTGCTAGAAATCAGTGGTGCTTGACATCAGTGGTGCTAGACATTAGTGGTTCCAGACATTAGTGGTTCCAGACATCAGTGGTGCTAGACATCAGTGGTGCTAGACATCAGTGGTGCTAGACATACTAGTACTAGCACGTTGTCTGTTCAGTTATAGACGTCAGACGTAATGTTAGAAACATTAAAATTCTCCTCCTACTTGTGGTCTAGGCAGAGGTCTGGCCTCTGGGAGCTGGTAATTGTACATCCGGGTGGGCTATTTTGCCGCCAACTGAGCAATGGCGGCGGCCAATTGGCTACCCGAAGATTTGACTCGGAAACTAGAAAGCCCATAGGGCTATGCGGTCGGTATGTTGTCGGAATATTCCGCTGTTGATCGACAGTCCGATGATTGGAATGAATACCAAGATGGCGAATATTTTGTAGGTGTGGAGGAAATTTCAAACCTATTTTTATTATTTACACTGAAGATATTGAGCATTATTCTTACCAATATGTCAGACAGAAAGGCAGAGTTAGAAAGAAAGCGAAAAAAACTCGAGGAAATTCGACGAAATAGAGAAAAGAAAGTGAGTGTTTTATCAAAGTCAATGATTATTTTATTGCATTATATATTTATATTTGGTTGTTCTCCTTTTAATCTTCTGTTGTACGTTCGTACGTACCTTTAGATTGAAGCTAAGAAGTCTGTCAAGTCAACAGAAGGAAGTACTTCTTTGTATACAGAGTCAGCCCTTGATGAGCTTTTAAAAGATATTGATCTTGGAGGAATCAAATCTACAGTAACTGGTTTGTTTTTATTTATTACTTTTATGCAGTACTTATATACACATACACCCCGAAATTATTTGCTGCTGTATTTTTCATTATAGTGGCCTCCTTTTAATATATTCTGATTATGTATCATTCAAATCCAAGTGATCCCCCCGGGCCAACCTCGAGCATTTGACATATTTTTTCAAAAATACTGCTAATTCCCCACAGTGGGGATGAAATGCAGGTGCAAATGCCCTGTGGTGAGACCAAAAATCTGTGCAAATCCCTGGCTTCAAGGGAAACATGAAAGCAACAACAACAATTTTCAGTGTTTTCAAATATCAAATTATTATATTATAAATAAATACTATTTACAAGGCACTACAATCAAATTTTTACCTATCGATATTTTTACGTATTTATAAAGCAGAGCTGCTAAATATTACTCGGTCGAAACCGTTTTGCGATTAGACGATTGCAAGTATTATTTTTATGACTCCGAATCTGGAGTTGTTATGTCCGCCATTGATCGTTCATGTTCCTGACCAGCGTAACGAAGTGACGTCAAATTCTCAACGCGAAGACTCCACATGGCTGATTCTTCAAGTAAATCAAAGTCGTTTATTCAAATTCTTCATCTGAAAGGCTGAACATTTCATCTACTTCTCGAAGAAAACAAGAAAACAAGTAACCTCGACTGAAATTCAGGCGTAGCATTGAGAATCTGACGTCACTTTGAAATTGCGGGCTCACTTGGAACACGTTTTTAGTAATGGTGGCCTAAATAATAGTGATTTCAGAGCTCAAAATACTTACTTCAAAATACCATTTTTTTGTTTTTTTTTACATCGATGATCAGTTTCGACCCTGAAATACTATTCTATGCTAAAGAAATCTAAAAGACGGGGATGAATTTTCATCGTAGTGGCACTTTAACCCTTTACTTCCTACTGTAGGTATGTCACTCTGCTACATTTGTCTACTTTAGGCTGCAAACTTAAATCGAATCAAACTCGAACAACAATGCATTTTGTAGGCTGTAGCAATGCCATGGGGTGAGTGGCAATTTGCTGCCCTAGTGAACAAGGCTCAGATTACTGTATTATCTAATGTATACCCGAGCAAAGGTTTGGGTTCAAATTCCCCACCCCCAGGATTGGTCAACATATCAACTGCCCGGCTGTGTCCAAGGGGGGGGGGGGGGGGGGGGGGGATGGGCATGGGCATGGGCATGGTTATGGTTGGATTTCACTGATACAGTACATAATTTTCAAACAATTTCAAATACATGGAAAACATGTATAACGAAAATTGGATGGATTACAGTGAGCTGATATCTTAGTGCCATAACAATAAGCATCGTTGTTGTTGATGAGGGTTGGAATGTACAAACTTTTGGCTTTAGGATACAGTATTATAATTGATGTTTTATAGGAGTTCATCCATTTTACAAAGACATGTGATTAATCTTTTCAATTCTTGTCACAGAATGATGAGAGAACTAAACAAGAACAACATCAAATCACAACCTTGTACCCAGATCCCTATCTCCAGGATTGGGTAAATCCTGGATGTGATACAGTACATGGCACTGCAATTTTCCATTTTGTATGGAATATGTTATACTTAGCAAAAACCTGAGACCCAAACAGGGATCAAACATGTACAACCTTCTGAACACTAGTATGACACTATAACCACTGAGTTACCAGGACTCAGATGGCAGAGCAAGGTGCTAAAACTCTCTTTTTAATAGTATACCCATGTAGAGGTCACAATGTTATTACATGTTCCTATAGTGTATTTCTTTTATTGCTATTCTATTATTTATAGTACAAAGTCCACCTCAAAAGACAAGTTCTCCACAGCAGCCAACATCTACAGTTTCACCAATAAGGTATAATTTGCTATTATTAATTTTCAGTATACCATACTGTGCAAAAGTCTTAAAGTGCCTATGAAACAAAAATTTCTTTGGTACTTTTTGATGTGCTGAATGTTATGGTGGTATCAGTTTTTCAATCACGACAAAGGAAAGTGAGAAAAGTAATTTTTTACAGTATATATGTAAAAGACACCAATTTTGTCCCACCTCATCGTGCAGTCTTTGATGTCACATGTTAGAGTCGGCATAGATTCTAGAGATGAAAAAATCACTACTGATCTCACTTTCAGGAAGCAGTAACTCAAACATCAGCAAGAATTTCCACAGCTAAGCTGCTATAACTAAGCAGCTATAACTAAGCACCGCAAAAACATATTGATATTATCAACGACTCTAACACAGGGTTCTGCCCAGGACCATGTGAGTGCCGTGTACAAGGAGTATAGGGGCATTGCCCCCCCCCCCCCCATGAAAATGTCAGTGGTTACGTTTTGCTGGGTGATATTAGCCATCAAATCTATAGTAAATCGGCTTTGGATGTGTACTCCTATAAAGGCACTTGGTGGAACTTCTGTAGAAAAAGTTTCTTTGCTGAGTGACTCACTGCTTGTTTACAACATACAACCATCATATATTATTTGTTTACAACATGCAACCATCATTGTATATGAGGCCTGCGATCGCACGCGCCCGCCATAAATCGTCCAGACGTGCGATTTATCATATGGGCGAAAGAGTTTTAATACTTTTCCCTTTCGAAAGTATAGGAAAAATTACAGTATTACTAACATGAAGCGACAGAAAACTCCCAAATCACGTTTTGCTATTGGTGATCGAGAAACAGGCTTCAAGAATTTACCAGTCCGCGTGTAGCGTAATTTGACAATGCGAACAAGTTTTTTATTTCGTTTTTACTGAATAACTCGCGCTAATGAACTGGTTTTGTTTTTTATTGTGTATCAAGTCTTCCGTAAGCTCGTAACAAGTAAAGGTGATGGCGAGTTCTCAGAAAAAAACTCAGAGGAATAAGCGTCAATGAATTGAACGTTGAACCGCGATTTCAGTCATTTCTCTAATGTTGGAAACCGTACGAAAAATGTTGTCTCACTTCTTGATTCTTTCCGTCTTTCCTAGCGCTCGGGATAAGACAATAGTTCTAAAAGACGTTTATCATTAGCGTCGTGAGAATTCCTCGAAGTTGCGAACTTGCGTGCACCAAGATCACACAAAAAATAAAGAGTTGGTTTTTTCGTTAGTGTTCGCGAGAATATTACGTTATATATATATACACAAATTCATATCTATACGATCGATTGATTTGTTTGTTTTTATTCTGAAATCTGAAGAAGCCATTCTCAATGGCACTGTTCTCTCATCTGAAAGCCAAATTTTCGCAGACGAAACGTGTTGAGAAAACTGCCGAAAATTTATGTTAAAAGACAAAACCTGACGTGGTAACCGGCCAAAATGTTATATTATAACGGGTTATCCTGGATGCTTGTACGAACAACCTTACAGTAAGAAGTTTTAATGAGCCATTTGATCCATTTCACGCATAATTTGCCGCTTTGGAGAGATATCGTATTTCACCAAGTTACCAGAAGCTAAAATAGCGCGCATTTCGCTGCTAAATTTAAACGAATAATATTGTTTGAATAAAAGTTCAGTGAAGATAAAAAAATATGAGGTTTTCTTACTTTGAGTGCCGGGCGGAAAGGTCCGCTATCGCGTGAGTGCCGGGCGGTACGACTGAGTGCCGGGCGCTGCCGCCCGGCGCCGCCCACCGTGGGCAGAACCCTGCATGTGACGTCACTAGACTGCTGCTTCGGTCCCACCATCCCAGACTCCGGACATTTTTTCTATCAAAATAGCAATGTTTGAACATCGATAAAGGCACTTTTCCTACCATGATTGAAAAACCAAAAGCACCATTGATAATATCCAGCGCATCACAAAGAACCAAAGTGGGTCATACAAACAGAGTTGAATTTTTCATTTCATGGGCACTTTAAGCACCTCTAAAATGTTTAATATAAATGTGTTGTGCTGTAACCTTGACATTGTAGAAATACATTATATCAAATACTGGTACTCTAAAAGGTTGGTGTAGTGCTAAAATAGTGTATAGGACACGCATGGCAAGGGCAAAGGATGAGTGTGGAAGCCTAGGGAAGAAGATGGACCCTGATTTTCCTCTCATGGCATGCCCAATACGTTCCCCATGGGTCCCTCTTCCCTACAGTAGGTCCCCTCTAAGCCTCTGCGGAGGAAAGAGTGTATAGGAGGTCTAACATTTTGAGTGAAGGCCCTTTGAACAAAGAAATTTTAGCAAAGGCCCTTCAAATGCAGGCCCTTCAAAACATTATTTCAGTACCAACCTTTTAGACATCTCATTAAGTAAGAAAAGATTATTGTTTGAGACCAGAAATATGTCATGTAAGCATGAAGTATTTGTTCATATGCATCATAATAAACCTTTTTATGCTGCTATAATTATATGTACTGTATATTCTAAAATCAAATTAGATATTTATATGGATATACTGTATATATACGAAACGTTAGAACTTTATTAAATATTATGATTTTACTCTTGTGTCCGACTCAATGGCTTTTATGAAAATAATATGCTGGGCTTTGTTATTTATAATTAGATTATGCTTCCCGCGTGGTCTTTCAATAGCTGATGTCCTATAACTACCAGTCTGAATTTCATCTTAATCAACTATAGTACACATCTTAGTATGTTATACAATAATTGCAAGCCATTTTTTGAAATCAGTGATATTTCATGTCTATGAGAATGATATGATTTTTTTGTCATAAGAAATTTTAGGATCTCCTAAAAGCATTCTGCAATTTACAAGTACTGTAATTATTTGTGTATTGTTATCCTTTTCTCCCTGGTCTCATGTTCTCTCTGGTGTCCCACAGGGGAGTCTGATTGGTCCACTCTTATTCATTCTTTATATTAATGACCTCCCTGACGTGGTGAGTCTCAACACCTCTATTACCTTGTTCGCTGACGACACAAAGTGTGCCCGCCCAATTAGTAGTTTAACTGATCATCAAGGTCTCCAACAAGATCTGAATAACATCTCTGATTGGTCTGCCACTTGGGGGTTGTCATTTAACCACAAGAAGTGTGAGTCTATGAGGATTTCTAGGAAACGTAAAAGCCAAATACCTTCACTCGCGGTCAATCCCTATGTCCTGGGTGACATCGCCCTACCAGTTGTCACATCACAAACAGACCTCGGTATAATAGTAACCAACACCCTTGGAGCTTACACATCTCTTTTATTGTGGCCAAAGCAAACCGAATGCTGGGATTCCTACGTCGGCACTGTGTTTACATTGGATCTGATCGCAAAAAACTTCTGTACCTTGCCTTCGTACGTTCGCATATGGGATATGCCAGTGAGATCTGGGCCCCTCAGTCTTGTATTTCAGATTTAAAATTGTTGGAGGGGGTTCAGCGGCGTGCAACACGATTTATTTTCATTGTCATCAAGATCAAAGGCCAGGATATAAAGCGCGCCTTATCTCCTTGAACATGTTGCCTATTTCGTACTGGCTTGAATGTAGAGATCTGTGATGTACAAGGCAGTCGATGGAACTTATAACTTCCCACTTAGTAACTACATTTCCTTCAACGAAGGTCGTACAAGAAGTTCTTCATCAAACCTAAATTTACGTCCTTTGCGTTTCCGAACTTCCTTATTTAGAGACTCTTACTACAACCGTATCGTACCTCTTTGGAATAATCTGTCTCTGCCAATCAGACAATCATTGACCTTCCAGGTTTTTAAAAAGAAACTCTATGAATATTACTTCTGTAAATTGATACCGACTTTGACGTTGATCGAACTCGTAGTTGGAAATCTGTCTGCCCTCGTTGCAGGGCCTTCACGCTGAACTGTTGTTAGTCAAGTATATCCTATTTATATCTTAATGTTGTTTAAGTATTCTATTGTATGTCCATTTGTAAGAGGCGAGTCTCGTCGGGACCTATGAGTCCGTTCTCTCTCCCCTCATCTCTCTTTTTATGTCTTGTGTAGTCTATTTTTGTCTGTTTATTAAAGTGAGATGGAAGTCTCCTAAACTAACTAAAATCTAGATAAGTCATTAGACATTTTTTACATGTCTATACAGTATTGTTTTGTTAAAATATTTCTAACATTAATAACATCTGATAATAATTTTGATTTAGAACTGTATCAAGACCAACACCAAAATTAACAATATCATCTTTAAATCAGACTAATATACCTCCAAAGGAAACAGTGGTTTATAATAAGGAAACTCAAACACCTGTTGTACAACATTCTCCTGAGCCAGGTAAATTATGTTTATATATTTGTTGTGTTCTACTTGAAGTATATAGTACAATACAGGCATTCTGGAATTCCGCGATGCCGCGATTTCACGGAATCGACCAAAAATCGCGGAATTTCGCGGAATTTGGTCAAGATCGCGGAATTTCAATTTTGGCACATCGTTTTCAATTTTTTCCCCTGAATTTACAAAATATTTGATACTCTACATGTACTCTGGTACAAAGCAACGTTCACTAATGTCTTGCTACGCCTGTAAAATTACTTTTTGCTTTGAAACAAAAATGTTTTATCAAAATGGAAGTACTTCCGGTCCGTTTCACTTCCGTTTCACGTATTGTATTTAAATTCCAGGAAAAAAATTGCGAAATTTAAAAAGCGAAAATAAGCATTGTAGATGGATAAATTTGTTGTAAAGAAAGTGTCAGAAGTTCCACATCCAAAGGAAAAATCACACCTTTCTGTAAATATAGATGCAAAACAGCGAGCAAGTGAAATATCCTTCAGGTACTTTAGTCACACACTTTGATCAAAGCATACTGTGAACACAGAAACTTTGATCGTGTAAACCGGCCTATAATATAAGACACATTACACAAGGTTTATAAATTTATGTAGGACAATTACAGTAAGTAAAGAATGATTGAGTTTTGTTATTAAAAAAACCATTTTAACTTGTTTCCAGGCTTATTGCATGTGTTAAAGAATGTTTTTGATCGTTTTAATTTCCGCGGAATTTCCCATTTTGGCCGCGGAATTTCCCATTTTGGCCGCGGAATTTGGATTTACAGCCGCGGAATTGACTTCAAAAGTTCCGCGGAATTCACGATTTTTTCCCGCGGAATTCCAGAATGCCTGACAATACAATATAGTTACTGAGTGAAGTTAAAGTATAGACAGCTAGCTTAGCAGGCTTTTAGGCAGGATTTCAAAACCAGCCGTTCAAAAATTTTGGACATGCAGGCCATGAAAAATTTTGGTGGGCACGGTGAGCAAGTGAGCTTATCTAACGTATGAAACAGCAGTTTTATTAAACAACGTTTTTGCTACTTCATGTTAGAGCATATACATATACATTAAATCGACAGTATAAAATAGACAAAACCTACACAATAGCTAAAATAAACAGCAGCTAACAGAAATAAAAAAAAACATTAGAAAGCGGGAAACCTGTATGTTATTGTTTGAGGAAAATAATTTGCTTAGGTGTCCATGGCCGTCCATACAAAAAGTGGCCGTCCAAAAATCTGATTTTTGTGGCTCTCCATATACAGGTAGTTACAGCATATAGTTACAGTGATATTGCAGTACAATACAGTACAATACAGTATGTAATATGTCAAGAACGAGAAATCGTTCTTTACCACGGTATCAACTATTTCGAGTACAGTACAGTACAGTACAGTACAGTACAGTACAGTATAGTATAGTATAGTATAGTATAGTATAGTATAGTATAGCATATAGTATAGTATAGTATAGTATAGTATAGTATAGTATAGTATAGTATAGTATAGTATAGTATAGTATAGTGCAGTATAGTCCAGACAGTACAGTGCAGTACAGTACATCATCTCCAAATCTAACCCAGTGAAGAACTCTTCCTTTGATTGTTTGAACTCTTTCTTTGATTGAGAGGTGAAAGAAGGTTGTAAAATCAGCATGTTGTATTATAGCTATCTGACAACTTCAACGTTTCTGAAAGAAACTCTCTGGAAAGTATTCCAGTGTTACTTATATATTATATAGTACTGTGAGTATACAAACATGATTAGAGAATTTATCAAACACATATCACTTCTCTCTAAGTTTGGTTTTTATTAAAACTAATAATTACAGTAAAATTAATGATGAATAAATATCTAAAATTGTTAATTCATCTCAAAGAATTACAGAAAATTTAAAGCATACATGTATATGGAAATCTCTAGTCATAACTGCTGTAAAGCAATTGGTTTGTTAATCAAAATAATAAAACGTACATTATCAGAATAAAGGAAATGATAACCAAAGATAAAATGAGATATTTTTAAAACAACTTCTTGGAGACCAATAAGGCAAATTTGTTTGCTGATACTGGGCTTAACTCTCAAAGAGGTGGTTCAATTTTGGATGTTTTTCAGCTGGACAGGAAAGAGTTAATTTATAGCAATAACAGGTAAACTAAAATAATCGAAGAAAAACACCAAAGGAAAAGCAGTTTATTAAATGTTGAATTGAAAATAATCAATGTAATAACAGTTTAACAAAGTAAAAATGGTAAGTGAGCAAAAATGAACCCCCATCAAGTAGAGGTTAATGCAGAGATCCCACACGCACCGGTCCACCCGCACGGGAGCTCATACTACCCTTACAAAACCAAACACTATTTTAAAAGTAGTTTAATCCTATTTTAAAAATATATTTTAAACCTAGTTTAAATTACTATTTTAACTCTACATGTATTTCATTATACAATTGTCAACCCTGATTTTTTCCTGTTTTTAATATAGTTTTTATATGTTTTAATCCTATCTTGATCATGTTTTTACCCTGTTTTTAATTTGATTTTAAACCTATTTCAAAAATCTCTATCTCTAGTTAAAAACGACTCTTTTAAAATAGGTTTTAAATAGTTTTGAACTAGATTTAAAATATTGAGTGAAAAGCTGTTAGGTTAGTATTTTAAAGGTATTTTAAAATAGTATTTCAAATACTACTTTTCCAAACAGTTTTCAAATAGATTTAAACTAGATTTAAAATATTGAATGCAGCTCTTTGAAATATATTTTAAAGCTATTTAAAAAAAAATAGCTTTATAAAAACTAGATATTCAAAATATGAAATTATCATTGTATGCCATAAAACTGTTAATTTGTATTTTAAAACTATTTATATAAGATATAAACAATATATTGGTATTAAAACAGTGCATCCTTACTGTTTTAAAACAGCTTTAAACTATATGCTTTGTAAAAATACCCGCATCTGTAAAAATCCTACCCTTATGCTTAAAGCACCATCCTGTAAAACTAGTACTTTCCAAGCCTCCTACTTTAACAGAATTGTTCCTCTCTGGAATTCTGTTTGTAAAATAGCACCACCCAATAGTCTCTGCAACATTCAAAAGATTTTTACTCAATACTTTATATTTATCATTACTAACATCTACTTTTGACGTCTATATGACTTGTACATGGTCATTATACCGTAACTGCTCCTGTCACTGATAGTTTTCCAATGTGCCAACTGCTTGGATTCCGCGGAGCATCGTTGTACATGTATGTGTGCAGCTTCAACCTCGTTCTTCTGAATTCCACTCAGTTTTATTCATTTTGTTCTTTCAGTTGAGTTCGGAAGAATGGGGTTGGGGGCTGCGCGTGTGTGTTGGTGCATCGTGAATTCTAAGCAGTTGATCTATGACTTATGTATTTTTAATTTCAACGGGAAGGCGCCTCGCATGGGTCCTCGAGTCCCGTTCGCGCTCTTTCCGTTTGGGTATTGTTTGTATTTACATTAATATCTAATAAAATCGACCATAAAAAAAATAGTACTGAAGTCGTCGAATAAAGTTGCTCCTCAGTAATTTTTAAAATTTTTTTTCCAACCTACTGACCATTTTTTCTGAAAAAAATCTGTAAACCAATTTTAAAAAAGTCACGTAATAACAAGGAGTCACTCTCGATACTCTGCCATCGTGGAAATAAGTGAATATGGCAGCAAGAACAACTCGCTGAGGTAACCAGAACCCCAACAGACGTCCTACCCTGATATAGTAGCCAAACGGCTGAGACCCCAGTAACCCCAAAAGTAACCTGGGTGGAGGGAGGAAGAACTTCAGTGCGAACAAGTTGATGAGACTGAGCCAAAACCCTCAAGGTTAGAGCTACACTGTAGCTAGGACTATTAGGAGTGGCACCCTATTGCATCATACAGGTTACCACTGAGGCCCAGACCCCAAATACGCTACACCGTCTGTTTTAATATTATTTATTTCATAAATCCAATAAAACTGATGGGAAATAATCCCATGGAACACAAAGGTTTTTGGACCTATAAATTGAACACTCATATTCCCACAGATCTGAACACATGCGATTTCTTTTAATTCACTTACATTTATTATAATTAGTTATTCATATTTTGTCTATAAATATGTCTTATTTTAATTTTTAACACCATTATAATATTTCCCCAACGGGGGGGCTAAGCTTGCCCAACATAGGGGGAGGAATTATTATTGATCAGTATGAGATCTACTGTAGCATTTAAAATAGAATTGTTTATGGCGCCGTGTTTATCAAATATTGCAGTTAGAAAGTAAAATATTTCGCGTGACCTAGCATAAAGCCAACATAGAGAACAGATGATATAATACCTGGGTCTAGAGAAACTATGATCTTATAAATATTAGTTACGTAACAATAGTATTTGTCCTACAGGACCTACAGAACATTCGAGATCTTTAGGGTTACAAGGAGAGTAGATCGAGGGTCCAGAGGGAACAACAAAAATTTCATGCGTTTCAATTATGCTTTTGAAATTATGTAATTTGACAATTGACAAAGCAGAAACGCATGATATTAAATAATGGCAAATAAACCACATCATTTAGGACTTAAAGAGGCGTACTCTATGCTACAAAAAGGTAAAAATAATATTTTAATGAAATCAACTATAAATAGTTACTTTTTAGTAAATACTAAATTACGGTAATTCTTAGAAATGTTGTAATTCATGAAATCATGAGTTTATAGAGTATCCTAGCTATACGGAAGTTGACACGTAAAAACAGCATTGTTTTAGGTCTGTATAAACGTTAAGCCCAGCATACACTAGAGAATGTTTCTGAAACAAGTTTCTAAAACAAAGTTTCCATTGCATGTTGAAAAGTTTTCAACACTTCTATTTTGCAAAACAAGAAACTTTTAGGAAACGTGTTTTCACTGTGTCATGTATGCTGGACTTTACAGCTTACAGTCATAAGTGATACAGACATAAGTATCAGAGCAGTCAGACCAGGCCGATATCAGTACTGATACACATACTGTTGCCATATCGTATGTACATGTATCAAATAAGTTACATTCAGACCTGATGCCATCATAAATATAACATACAGTACCGCTCACATGAAACTTAACCATTCTCGCTCGTTCCGTTCGAGGAAAATGCGAGCGTATATCGAGAACTCGATAGCCCCTCGATAGCCACGTGATTCTCGCTCGATACTCGATTCTCGAATATTTGTCGAGTAACAAGAATTCTCGAATCTTGTGTCTCTAATTTTAATAACATTAAATGCCTTGTTTGTTTGGCTAGATTTTAACAAGCGACTGACACAATTATACGGAAGAAAATGCGTTTGTATGGGAGAAAACAAAAGGTTTATTTTACGCACTGCTTTTCTAATCCGATATATCAAAATAATTTGGATACTTAATATGCATAAAACGTTTCTCTATATTATCGAAATCAACGTTGGAGGTCAATTTGAATGTACCACGTGATATGAAAATAATGCATCATGTGATTCAAAGATACATTGCACTGCAATAACTGCACGAATTGAAATTTCAAGTACAGGCGAAACTACAACCAAAATATGGCTTCGAAAAATTCATGCAGATCATTTGGCTGATGTTTTCGAGACAAATGGATTTTCAACTGCAGGATCCGCATAACATCAATGTTAGTTTTTCAGCCAAACGGTCGTGCGTAAATCAGCTTCCGAACAATCCATCACTTCAACGCTGGCGTTTAAATCATCAACAAATTCGCAGATTACTGCAGTCAAAAGCAGAAAAGAGCTTACCTATACTGACTGAAAAGGTACTGTTAGCCACCTTCAATCCTATATAACATCAGGGGTGAACGATCGAAGAACAAGAAGGCAAAGTGTGTGCGAAAGCAGATTAATATTGATGTCATCGCGATGCAAAACAATTTGATTCGAAAACATCTGCCAAGTGATTTAAATGAATTTTTCGAAGCTTTACTTCCATCTTCGGAGAAAAAAGACTTCTTGTA
Source organism: Chrysogorgia sp. JL179-B06 (assembly GCA_035772405.1). NCBI lineage: Eukaryota > Metazoa > Cnidaria > Anthozoa > Scleralcyonacea > Chrysogorgiidae > Chrysogorgia > Chrysogorgia sp. JL179-B06. The sequence continues at coordinate 289,462 of JAYKKM010000494.1, read as the reverse complement.
ATGAAATTGCGACTCGTGCAGGGCAAACCGGCAAATATATCTTTGAATCACATGATGCATTATTTTCATATCACGTGGTACATTCAAATTGACCTCCAACGTTGGTTTTCGAAACGACAATTAACCACTTTAGTGATTTCGATAATATCAGTAGCTTGTGATCGCGAGCCATTGGATTCGAGCTGGGTGGCTTTTTGTCTGTTTTGATCATGGCGCTTATATACTTTTATCTGCCTCGTACCCAGGCGTCTCAATCCTTTTACGCACGCGCATGGCAAGACGGAGGAGCGAGGCGAGCAAGCGCCTTCCCAGCAGCACCTTCACGCCTAGCTCCTCCGCCTTGCCATGCGCGCGCGTAGAAGGTCCGATTGAGACGCCTGGGTACGAGGCAGTACTTTTATCAAAACCAGGATGCTCACAAGCGCCCTGGTTTCAAGCAGCGCGCTTTTGTGTGTCTCGCAAATAATTTGCCAAATGGCTGACCTTATTCGATTAACCACAAACGTTGTTTTGCATTTACTGTATAATCTCAGCAATTATAACTGGAATGCAATGGATGATATAATTTGTTGGGTTGTGTCAATGTTCTCTTCCTTGTCCTTGAGCTTTCTAACAATTTCATCAATACTATATTTCCCTTGTAGCAATACAATTCTTTCATTTGCGTAGACTGTCAATAACTTTCATGGAATACAAATTACCATAACCAAAATATGACAAACAAGTTCATAAACATGTCAGGAAAGTTGCGTATTGTGTGCTTGATCTAAAATTGTTTCCTGTATATGATCTCTGTATATTACTATTAATTTGTGAGGTGAGTATAACGTGCGTTGTTATCACAGTTTCACAGTGTTTGCATGGTTATCATTTCTGCTTTCAAATTGATCTCAATATTAAAAACTAATGTATCACGGAAAATCTTCGTGATACTTGAGAATATACTGTAAATGCAATCACTCGATACTCAAGAATAACGCGATCACTTGATACTCGAAAGTAGTGAAAACATCACTCGACACTCGAAGATTTTCTCGATACTCTAAAGTTGCGCGTATTTCGACCAATCGCACTCGCTCGAACTCGATACGCGCTCGTTACTCGAAGTTAAGTTTCATGTGAGCAGTACTGTATATAACAGACACAGATATATGGTGGATTTGGGGGATCCACAACATTTTGTCTGAATCACCATCAGGGATTAAACACAAGATGCGTGTGTTGCTGTCGTAGGGGAGGGGGGACATAGGCAAGGAGTATACACTATACCACGGTCCTGTGGACATAGGCGAGGAGTATACCACTGTCCTGGGGACATACAACTAGGCAAGGAGTATACCACTGTCGATCTGGGGACATAGGCAAGGAGTATACCACTGTCCTGGCTGGGATGTGAAGAGAACTACATATAGAGAAATATGTGTGATTTCCTGTGAACTTCGGCTACACATTTTTAAACCATGCATGTTTTGCTGTTTTATTGCCTTCAAATCATTACTATTATGTCATACAATCACAGACAAAATAAGTCAATAAAATATAATTGCTTATTGTGGAATAGTACTGTTTGTAAAGAAGTGCCTATTAATCACTTTTCTGGTCTGTATTCATTTAAATTTTATCTTAGGTGGATATATTCCTCCTTAGTTAGTTCAGTTTTTGATGAATAAAGGACTTGTACTTGGTCCTTGTCTTGTGACTGTCCTTGCCACAGAACATAATATTCATTCATACATCTATTCAGAGCCTGAAATAATTTCAAAATTTGTCCGGACACAATTTCCGAACAAAATGACATTTGATCGGAAATTTTCAAATTTGATCGGAAATTTTTTTCGATTTTAGTTTGACCCCCTCCGTTGAGTAAATCCCGTCAAGCAGTAAATCACTCTATGCTATAGAGTTTACACAAAGTTTAAAGATGAAATTGCAAGAATATCTTATTTTTTATCATATTTAACACTTACTTTTGAAAAACGAAGCAGTTATAAATGACATATTTTGACTTTGAGGAATTGTTGCAAACTTGCAATATTACAAATATATGTATTTACTATCATAAATTATTTTAACATCTTTTAATATACAAAATTATGTTCTAAAATAAGGCAAGAAGCACTTTCCAGCATGTCAATGTGGTGCTCACCTTTCAGTTCAACAACCGCACGCCGCCAACTTGTTTATTGAGCCCGTATTCTTTGCGAGATGCTGAGCCAGTTTACTACTCTATACAAGACTAATAAAGATGTCACTCACTGTGCTGAGCTCAGACCCAATCTTTTGGGAAAAAAATGATTGGATTTTTTTTCAAACTTGTCCGGACAAAACTTCCGATCAATTCAGCATTTGATCGGAAAAACTGGAATTTGGTCGGAAAACCGCGGACCGCCGGCCGTTATTTCAGGCTCTGCCATTCATTCATCCATCCAACCATATATAACCTTGTAGTTTTTAACTCATTCAATTATTAATTCCTTTCTTCTTTTATATTTAATATCTATACAGTATGTTAATTTAAATGGGTGGGTGCAAAGTCCCGTTCGCACCAAAACCTTTTGGATCTTTAATTTGTTTATTTTATGTGTTTTTTTTCCCATTATTATAATTATTACTTTTATAAATTTTTTTATTTAGTTTTTAATTTTATTTATTTATATATATTTTTTATTATTAACATTAATATTATTACTTTTTATTATTATTATTATTATTATTATTATTATTATTAATACTATTATTATCATCACGCGCTTCCGACTCGCAAAAACCTTGTGAAATGGGGAATATCACCTACATCTGACTGTTCATTCTGCTTGCAACCTGAGACCCTACTTCACGTCATTGCTGGTTGCCAAACATACCTAAACGAAGGGCGGTTTACTTGGCGACATGACTCTGTTTTAAATTTTATTGCCTCCTCACTCAACTCCGTACAAAATTATAGCCTCTACGCTGACATACCTGGCTACATCAGCCCATCTGTTCTCACCGGAGATAGATTACGCCCCGATCTTTTGGTAACAATCGAAAACAAATGTATATATATTCTCGAACTCACAGTCGGATTTGAATCCAATCTACTCAATAATGCCACCCGTAAGAGACAGAAGTATCAGGAACTAATTACGGAACAGAACAACAATTATGAACAAGTTAAATTTGTGAATCTGTCCATCAGCTCACTCGGAGTCTTCAGTCAACCATCATTAGAATTTATTGAAATGCTGAAAGATCTCAAATTTGACGAACGTTGCCGAAAGTACTTCATGAAAAGAATAATTAACATTTGTATAAGAACCTCATACTATATTTTCTGTAAACGTAACAAAACCTGGGACAACCCAACACTAATGCAAAACTAATATTATATATCATATATATCGTTAATTCAAGTAGACATTGGTGAACTACCTGTAAAAGAGAGGTTTATCATTGTAGTATATATCAATTATGAATAAATAAAGTTTACATCATCATCATCACCGTTACTTCCATTATTGATTATGCTATATTATAATATTACTGCTATACTATAATATTACTATTATATTCCAGTTATATTTATTTTAATGTAATTAATTATTTGATCCAAATAAACTTGATAAAAAAAGCCAAAAAGAAAGATATCAGGGTTCAAATTAGTTGAGAAAAACATATGTGCATTTCCCCCCGAAAATATGGCATCCAGGCCCTCGCTTAATAAGCAAAATAATGGTGTGCAAGAAATTGAGTGACTAAAGGAATCAAATGCGTGACAGAGATCAAATTTCGGCCACAATTTTGTGCAGGCAGCTCCTGGAAATTGTGTGAGCCTGTGTGGGAAAATGACAAGTCATTTTTCAGTTTAGGGCAGACATTCAAAAAATTGCATCTAGATATACTGTACTCTATATCTGGCAGCCTTTGTAATTAGCAGGTACTGTATATAGTATTTTGAATAGATTACTTAGTAAGTTGCTACTATATTTTGTTAGATTATGGGAAATATATTGCGGTTATTACTTCAGACCAAACAATTGACTTGAAATAGAAATAAAAGTTGTGTTTTTTTGTGTTTTGTTTTGTTAATAATGCGACTATTTGCATGGTTAATGGTTATAATGAACTGGAAGTTATGTTTTTAAGAGTCAGCTGGGAGCAGTTATGAAAATACAACTCTATAGGCCTTCCATTTTAGAATTGTATTTTATAATCCTTAAATAGATCTATAGACCACTTGCTCTAACCAACTGAGCTCCGGAAGCATAATTGATGTGAGTATGTGTGAGGTCAGCTTACAGTCACTGTCTGTACTGTATGCTCTCAAGTTTAGTATACTGTATGTGATGATAAATTTCATGGGACCTGTATTGAATCAATATTTGCATATTCACTCATTGTTAATTTTTGTGTAGAGAGATTCTTTCTTCTTGTAGATATCTTGTGAGTAAAACTTGTTTAATTATACTATAATAACTATTGTGAGGCATCATAAATTATTATGGTTATAAATTATTAACCCTTTTCCAGGAGTGATTATCATCTATAACTTTTCCTAATAATTCAATGGTTAACCAAGCATAGAAGAAATGAGATTATAATTATAGAGGAAAGAATAAAAAACATTAAAAGGTTGATGTACAGGTACTACAAAAACGATGAGTATGAGGTCTAACTATGATATAAAAGTAATTTGCTGTGTAGGTTAGGTAGTGTTAAAATACGAATAAAAAACACTAAAAGGTTGATGTACTACCAAAATAATGAATAAGAGGTCTAACTATGATATAAAAGTAGTGTGTTGTGTAGGTAGTGTTAAAATATGAATAAAAAACACTAAAAGGTTGGTGTACTACCAAAATAATGAATAAGAGGTCTAACTATTATATAAAAGTAGTGTGCTGTGTAGGTAGTGTTAAAATATGAATAAAAAACACTAAAAGGTTGGTGTACTACCAAAATAATGAATAAGAGGTCTAACTATGATATAAAAGTAGTGTGCTGTGTAGGTAGTGTTAAAATATGAATAAAAAACACTAAAAGGTTGATGTACTACCAAAATAATGAATAAGAGGTCTAACTATGATATAAAAGTAGTGTGTTGTGTAGGTAGTGTTAAAATATGAATAAAAAACACTAAAAGGTTGGTGTACTACCAAAATAATGAATAAGAGGTCTAACTATGATATAAAAGTAGTGTGCTGTGTAGGTAGTGTTAAAATATGAATAAAAAAACACTAAAAGGTTGGTGTACTACCAAAATAATGAATAAGAGGTCTAACTATAATATAAAAGTAGTGTGCTGTGTAGGTAGTGTTAAAATATGAATAAAAAACACTAAAAGGTTGGTGTACTACCAAAATAATGAATAAGAGGTCTAACTATGATAAAAAGTAGTGTGCTGTGTAGGTAGTGTTAAAATATGAATAAAAAACACTAAAAGGTTGATGTACTACCAAAATAATGAATAAGAGGTCTAACTATGATATAAAAGTAGTGTGCTGTGTAGGTAGTGTTAAAATATGAATAAAAAACACTAAAAGGTTGATGTACTACCAAAATAATGAATATGAGGTCTAACTATGATATAAAAGTAGTGTGCTGTGTAGGTAGTGTTAAAATATGAATAAAAAACACTAAAAGGTTGATGTACTACCAAAATAATGAATATGAGGTCTAACTATGATATAAAAGTAGTGTGCTGTGTAGGTAGTGTTAAAATATGAATAAAAAACACTAAAAGGTTGATGTACTACCAAAATAATGAATAAGAGGTCTAACTATTATATAAAAGTAGTGTGCTGTGTAGGTAGTGTTAAAATATGAATAAAAAACACTAAAAGGTTGATGTACTACCAAAATAATGAATATGAGGTTTAACTATGATATAAAAGTAGTGTGCTGTGTAGGTAGTGTTAAAATATGAATAAAAAACACTAAAAGGTTGATGTACTACCAAAATAATGAATAAGAGGTCTAACAATGATATAAAAGTAGTGTGCTGTGTAGGTAGTGTTAAAATATGAAGAAAAAAACACTAAAAGGTTGATGTACTACCAAAATAATGAATAAGAGGTCTAACTATGATATAAAAGTAGTGTGCTGTGTAGGTAGTGTTAAAATATGAATAAAAAACACTAAAAGGTTGATGTACTACCAAAATAATAAATAAGAGGTCTAACTATAATATAAAAGTAGTGTGCTGTGTAGGTAGTGTTAAAATATGAATAAAAACACTAAAAGGTTGATGTACTACCAAAATAATGAATAAGAGGTCTAACTATAATATAAAAGTAGTGTGTTGTGTAGGTAGTGTTAAAATATGAATAAAAACACTAAAAGGTTGATGTACTACCAAAATAATGAATAAGAGGTCTAACTATGATATAAAAGTAGTGTGCTGTGTAGGTAGTGTTAAAATACGAATAAAAAACACTAAAAGGTTGATGTACTACCAAAATAATGAATATGAGGTCTAACTATTATATAAAAGTAGTGTGCTGTGTAGGTAGTGTTAAAATACGAATAAAAAAACACTAAAAGGTTGATGTACTACCAAAATAATGAATATGAGGTTTAACTATGATATAAAAGTAGTGTGCTGTGTAGGTAGTGTTAAAATACGAATAAAAAACACTAAAAGGTTGATGTACTACCAAAATAATGAATAAGAGGTCTAACTATGATATAAAAGTAGTGTGCTGTGTAGGTAGTGTTAAAATACGAATAAAAAACACTAAAAGGTTGATGTACTACCAAAATAATGAATATGAGGTCTAACCATGATATGTGTAGGTAGTGTTAAAATACGAATAAAAAACACTAAAAGGTTGGTGTACTACCAAAATAATAAATAAGAGGTCTAACTATAATATAAAAGTAGTGTGCTGTGTATATAATAAACAGATTGCGCAAGCTATTTATACACCACAAACACTATACTGTGGGTGATGATTTGTGGCAGCCAGTGAACGAAAATCACCGTGTTTAGAAAAGTAGGAAATAGTTCACCAAATTGGCTTAAATGGCGAGGTGGGCTTTTCTAGAAAAATGAAAGTTTTTCAACCTGATTTATGAAAATTAATGCTAATTTAATATTAACATAATGTGTCTTGTTCGTGAAATTTAAAAGCACTGGTAAAACTGGTTTATTGGGCTTTCAGAAAATGTATCTAGCTTTCGCAACAATTGAATGAATGAATGAATAATTTTATTTAAGCAAGGTACTGCATTCCAGAGAGGCCTCGCATACTATATCTAATTACAAGTAATACAATTAAGTACACAATTACTCAATGAGGAATGGTTATTTCCAGAGATATCAATAGAACAAAGAGGTGGTTCAATTTTGGATGTTTTTCAGCCGCGGACAGGAAAGAGTTAAAGGGTTAAACAATTATATGTGCCAGGCTAAAATTTATTTGGTCTTACAGATGAAGAAGCCACTGCAAATGATAATGAATTGAAAGAAGAAAAAAAGGAAGACTTGGAGACAGATGAGGAAGGAGATGAAGAAAACGAAGATAGTGAGTATCAATTTTGAATTAAACTTTCGCATGGAGGAAACAAAATATAAAATCATTATCTTAGTCATACTGTAGTAAATAACATTTTCCTTAGATTGTAATATTGTTACCAAGATCCTGCAAGTTCTTACCAAGTTCTTGCAAGATCAACTACAGTACTGCTAAGAAATAACCTCTCACTGCGTCTGCGTCCGTCTTGCGTTCGTCTAGCGTCCGTCTAGCGTCCGTCTTGCGTTCGTCTAGCGTCCGTCTTGCGTTCGTCTAGCGTCCGTCTTGCGTTCGTCTAGCGTCCGTCTTGCGTCCGTCTAGCGTCCGTCTTGCGTTTTGCATTTTCTTTTCTCTTCATTTCTTTTCTAAATTGTAGTGCTTCAATTCTCTGTTTCATTTCAGTTATTCTTCATTTCATTTCTCTTTACACCACAATTACCTTGCAGGCCTCAAATTTTAATTTTTGAATCCTAGGACAAAAATGGACTTAGATAAAGAGTTTCCATGAGGCTAACACAATTTTCGTTTTGACCTGGCCAAAATGTTTCATTTAACACCTTACTGTAATTGTCCTATAAACAGTCAGGAAAGACTAAATCGACGATTTGGAGTGAAGAGAAACACTGATTTTGCACCATATCTTTGCAACAGTTCCATCTTCTTCATCATAGCATAGCCAATCGTAATTCCACGTTTTACTGTTTTAACATCAGCACACCGTCCCTGTTTCTGATTTAATTGAGACGTGGTAGGATTTGAATTTGATGATGGGTTTAACGTTTGTAAAGGAATATTTTCTGTACGTTACTTAGCATTATGAACTATACTATTACAAGCGAATGGTAAGACTTTCGGGTCTTCTCGGTTAACGACCTTAAATCGTAGGCCCTCGGAACCCCTATCAATTGTGCTTCTCGCCTGTTGGGGTATTCCGTTCACCTAAAAGAGTGATAAATCTACTAATAAACTAACTAATCTACATCGCGATTTTCTAATGTTTTACAACATACGTACTGTATTACATGTTCAAAATTGTAAAATTTAGCTGCTGATTATTGGATCATTAGGATATTTTATCGCCGGACATTAATTACTACAAGTTTGATTAGCGAAATTTAAAAACTGCATCTGCAACCAAAAGTGGCTGCCACAATACGAGGAAAAAATCCGTATGGGCAGCCAAATTACAATAATAGGCGGACATGTCCTCGATTTGAGGCCTGACTTGTGTCAAGTTGTTTTACTTCATTTTGTTTTTCATTTCATTTTGTTTTTTCACTTTCGTTTCATTCATTTCCTATTCGTTGGTTTTTTCATATTTTCCCTTCATTTCACTCTATTTTATGGATGTCGTTCCCCCCATTCTCCTCCTCGTCTACTCAACTCAATTCACTTTGCTTGATATTGTATAATTTCATTTCATTACTTTTTGTTTCCCTTCATTCCATGTTATTTCATTGAACTTGTTTCATTTTAGTTATATTCAGTATTTTTCATTCTGTTTAAAGCTCTTGTAATTCTCGAAATGTCAGTAGAGCAAAAACAAAATATCCTTTCATCGAATGAGTTCCAGAACTTTTTGGATCGTGCAAGTCGTGTAATTGAGCGAGCAATTTGTGAAAGTGATGTTTCATTTGATTATGGAAAGACAGAAGATGTAGAAGGGTAAGATAAACTGCATGACAACTTTGGGTGTTGGTTTATATGTGAAAGTTATGTTTAGTTTGATTATGGAAAGACAGAAGATGTAGAAGTACTGTTTAATAAACGAGCAGCGGTGTTTTATCAGATATAAAACACGAGGTTAACTAATTAACATTAAAACATAGGTTTAATGGAGTACACATCAGCGTACGGAAACATAGATTTGATCGAGTACACATTCTCAGCGTACGGTTATCGAGATCGCAGACCAACCCGTTTCGAAATCGTTCGTCAATCCAGCGCACGCTCAGAGACAAATATCGTTTGAAAAGTAGCCAAAATCTACCAAATTTGGCCAAACTACTTTTTGTTGAAAAGAAGCCAAAAAGGAGCCAAATCGGACCGTTATGTCGGAGAAAAGGGAAAAAAAGCCAAGCAGATACAAACATTTGTTAACGCAGTGCTATGCTGAATTATTATTGGTTAGTTTATCAGCTTTACAATTGGCTGAATTTCATGAACCCATTGACAAAAAAATAACACAGAACTGAGCCGAAACCTAGACTTGTGCTACCACAGGTAGCCCAAATAAATAGTACTAAGCTGCTAGGTGCCAATTATTGATATATTTATTAATATAAATAATTTTTATATATATAAATAATTATGGAATTATTTATATGTTTGTTTAGCTCTTTGTCGGAACTGAGTTCACCAAAAAGATCTTCAAGCACTTTTTATTTCTATCCATCAAATAATAAATATATCATCAAATAATTTCCCAACGCAACCAGGTGATAAATCAGACATAGTTTGACGCTATTCTGGCTTTAAAACGTTTTTTGAACGTAACTTTAAAAGTTACTGTCCATGACCCAACGTTTCGACACTCCAATCTAGTGTCTTCATCAGGGGTGATCGTTGTAAAGGCATATCAATAGCGCCCACGCCCAGAAGCTTATTTGCATCTTGTTAATAAATAATGTCATCATCGGTTCTATGAGGGTATAAATAGGGATCCTAACTTTACAACGATCACCCCTGATGAAGACATTAGATTGGAGTATCGAAACGTTGAGTCATAGACAGTAACTTTTAAAGTAACGTTCAAAACATTGTTTAAAGGGAAATGGCAATAAAATTTTTCTTTGTCTCAAAAACCGTAACTTCCTTAATTTTTGAAATATCTGTGAACAAAAATATCTGCAATCCGCCATCTTGTTTTATAATTAGATCTAATTAAGTGACGTCAAAACCAGGGTAAACATTCTAAAAGTTGTAAATAATTGCCCAAATATCAGTGGAATGCGTTCAAATAGATTTCTAGTTCACTTAAAAGTATACAACACCCAAAAACAACTACGATTTAGCATCTATAATGACTCGATAATTGCTGATATAAAAAACATTTCTACCCTGGTTGTGACGTCACGCATATCGAAGGATGGTTATGCATATCCAAGATGGCGGAATGTTCAATGTTCTTTGTTAAAAAGAAGTGAAATATTTACAGAACCAAGAACGATATGGCAAATCTGTAAAAGGTCTTGATATATCATTTTAAAAGTTCTTTCAAATAAGATAAACTTAATTTTTATTGCCATTTCCCTTTAAAGAGTAGCGTCAAATTATGTCTGATTTATCACCTGGTTGCGTTGGGAAATTATTTATTGATATATTCATTAAAATCCCATAGTTATTTAAATGTTGTTTAGCTCTTCGTCGCAACTGAGTTCACGAAAAACATCTTCAAGCACTTCTTTATATTTCTATCTATCAAATAATAATAATAGCAAATAATTTCCCAACGCAACCAGGTGATAAATCAGACATAATTTGACGCTACTCTGGCTTTAAAATTTTTTTTGAACGTAACTTTAAAAGTTACTGTCCATGACCCAACGTAGACTTGGATCAAGTCCGTCTCTCCAAAGGGTTGGGGGCTGGGGGACACTTACGGGGCTGGGGGGCACTGACGGGGCTGGGGGGCACTGACGGGGCTGGGGGAGCCGCTCCCGAAATACCCCAGCCCCGTCAGTCCCCAACCCTTTGAAGAGACGGACTTGATCCAAGTCTACACCCAACGTTTCGATACTCCAATCTAGTTTCTTCATCAGGGGTGATCGTTGTAAAGTTAGGATCCCTATTTATACCTTCATAGAACCGATGATGACATTATCTATTAACAAGATGCAAATAAGCTTCTGGTAATAAACCACCGTCATCGCGATTCAATGGGGCGTGGGCGCTATTGATATGCCAAGCCTCCAGATATAATAATATAATAATAATATAATATAATAATAATAATAATAATAATAATAATAATAATAATAATAATAATAATAATAATAATAATAATAACGTATTAGCCACTCCTCAGTGTATGTGTGAGGCGTGTAGGCTGTGGCCCACCTTAAGTAGGGGCTATTGATTTAAATAATAATAATAATAATATAATATAATAATAATAATAATAATAATGTTTACTATTTATATAGCGCAAATTTGCATGTGTATATGATCAAATGCGCTTTACAACATCGACAATTTATTCTATTATATTCTGTACCTAGTACCCAGTATCCCAATCAATTAACCTTAGCTATTTATTTTTACAGTTTTTATCATCATTAGTTTTCCTAACTATTTATCCTAACCCACCCTGTCAACTTCCCTGTGGGAGGAAACCGGAGAACCCGGAGAAAACCCACGACTTTCGGCAGAGTGTAGACCAACTCTTTCCACGTGCGATCAAATGTCCGAACACAGGATTCGAACTGTTGACCTCAGAGGTGGAAGGCAGTGGCCCTGAGCACTAGACCACCGAAGCCCCATAATAATAATATAATATAATAATAATAATATAATAATAATAATAATAATAATAATAATAATAATAATAATAATATAATAATAATAATAATAATAATAATATAATAATAATAATAATAATAATAATATAATAATAATAATAATAATAATATAATATAATATAATAATAGAATACTTTGTTTTTGTTTTTCCTTTCCCTGCCAACCTCGTATCCAGTAGCTTATCTCCGCTCTCCTCTTCCCGCTTATCCCAACTGTAGCAGATGAGGAGCAGAGATAAAAGCCTGGGTACAAGTTTGATCTTCTGTTTTTTTACTTTTCCATGTAGGGATAGCCAAAGTCTTGCCGGCATCGTCCTAAATAGAGAGTTTTATAATGAAAAATGGTCCAAACATCGAGTTGTCACAAGCTTAGATTGGTCACAACAGGTAAAAAAGGAGACCAATTGTATTGTATGGTATTCTATTTGTATTGTATTGTGTTGTGTTGTATTATATTATATGTATGCATGTTATTAATTGCGCAATGTAATGTAATGTAATGCAATGCAATGCAATGTAATCTTGTGAAGTATTACAGGACCCCACTGAAAAACACTTTGGTGACGTGCATGCGTATCCTGAATAAATATTATTAAATATTAAATTTATTCGTGAATGTTTCACTAATATGGAATTATATAAAGCTAAACTTAAAGGTTTTTTAACGTAAATTTAATAAATATAATTAATTTAGTATCCTGAGCTTTTGGTAAGATCACACGAATAATTAATATAATTAATTAAACGTAAATTTAATAAATATTGTCATTAATTTAGTATCCTGAGCTTTTGGTAAGATCACATAAATAATTAATATAATTAATTAAACGTATATTAATCAATATTCTCATTAATTTAGTATCCTGAACTTTTGGTAAGATCACATAAACAATTAATATAATTAATTAAACGTATATTAATAAATATTCTCATTAATTTAGTATCCTGAGCTTTTGGTAACATCTTATAACAATAATGAAGATGCTCCACGAGAACCTGATGGTGTGGCTTTAATATGGAACATAAACTACAAAAAAACATCACCAGAATACATTTTTCGTTGTCAGGTAAGTCATTGCAATAAATTAGTGAACCATCCAAGTCCAACAAATTTGTTTATTCCTAGGAAGGAAAAGGTATGGTAAATTACGAGTCTCTAATATTTTCGATACCTAACCGGTACCAGTTGCGAAAAAATACAACTTCATTAAGGTCTTCCGGCTGTGAATTGAACCAGCGTTGCTGGATCTCTAGACCAATGCTTGGTTGTATAAAAAGTTAGTTAACGTTAAGTGATAGATAAAATATGAGAGGTCAATCTTTATCTGATATGGCTTATTTTATAAGGACACATTGTCCGAAACGTCGTCCACCAAGATACGTAAGTACTTTTCGATACATTGAAGTTCTCTTAGTCCTCTTTTTCATATTATATCCAGTTCTTTCTTTTTGTAATATTTATTATGCTTCGCCAACTGTATAGTACTGTACATAATGAAAGTGGCAGCCGAGTGAGAACTTAGCAGCTTTTATATTTTTCTTCTTATTAAATGAATACACATAAATGTTCATATCTATCTACTATCTTGAAGATACAAGCTGTTTTAGCTGAGGAAATCGAAGGAAAGTTTATGTAAATCAGGATGATTCTTTATCCGATTTAAAACCTCCATCATGCTACTGATTTCCTTTGTTTCTTCTTCACGAATTATTAATGAATTTGATAACTATAGTTAGTGTTAACTATATATAGCTTTATTCTTAACTAAGTAGCTGAATTTAACTACGGTCTTAACTGCCCGATGGGTAGTTAAATCATAGTTAAGAGTTGTATATAATCGGCCCAGCGCTCTAACCGACTGAACTACAGAAGCTGTTGCTGCGAGCTTAGCCACGAGTTCAATATGTATAGTGATAAAGTAAATGGTTTGAACCTAGGAGTATCACCAGATGTGTGAAGTTGATCGTCCGGGTTGTTGTAGTCTTGAGAAAGACTATTGTTGGTGACTCTGACGTTACGACGGTCTCAGCGGCGGTCATCTTTAGAGTCAAGTGAGGCCAGCTACTGTACTCTGAAGATGACCGCCGTTGAGGTCGTCAAGACTACAACAACCTGGACGATCAACTTCACACATCTAATGTATAGTGATGTGGATAATTGTATAATACAACGGTTTTGTTATTAAAATGTTGCTTAAAGTAGTTGATGCTGTGTATTATTGTGTGATTTTGATCAGGAGTGATTCGAGTGTGCACAGTATAACATTATTATGGCATATGTACTGTAGGTATGGTAATGTGACATGAATATGAGTAGGTCATGGTGTGCAATACAACTTGTATGTATATTGAAGGGTGATATGGATATATAAGATGATATAGATGACGTTGGGTGCACTCAGTTGTGACAACATATGAAAATAACGATTAATATAAGGATTAATAGACAACAGTTAGTTTTTATTCGCAATAATTGGCCTCACTTGGTTTTAAATAAATATAAGGGTTAGGATAAGGTTTTGGTTTTGTATTAGGGTTAGTTTCAGTCTCAAAATCATCTAAACAATGATGTCAACTGTCATGCAGGTGACGTTGCACTTGGAAGTTAAATGTAGAACAATGGAAAACGTAATATAGTGCAGTAACTAAACAACATATTTTTTATGTTTTACGCTCTAGTCTAGTATAATGTCGGCAAGATTTGCACGTTTTCATCCCAACTTAATTGTTGGTGGAACATACTGTGGTCAAATAATGTTGTGGGATAATCGAAGTAATAAACAAACTCCAGTTCAAAGAACACCATTATCTTCCTCAGCTCACACTGTAAGTATCTTTATTTCACCATTATCAGAAACGTTTTATTGTATTAAACTGGATAACCGTGCATAGATTTTGTATTAAACTAATGGCGCTGAGTAAAATAATTATGCGAGAAAACTGCATATCATTCTTGAGTAACTGTAATTCCAAGGAATTCCGTCCTGGCTGTGACGTTAAACTACACCCATAAGTCCTTGGTAAGACGAACAACTGCGGCATCGGGACTAGCTTGTGTCCTGAAGCTCTAGCTGCGGGCGAAAGATCGATGTGTGTCCTGAACCTCCAGCGGCTGCGGGCGAAAGAGCGAGGTGTGTCCTGAACCTCTAGCGTCTGCGGGGGAAAGAGGGAGGTGTGTCCTGAACCTCTAGCGGCTGCGGGCGAAAGAGCGAGGTGTGTCCTGAACCTCTAGCGTCTGCGGGGGAAAGAGCGAGGTGTGTCCTGAACCTCTAGCGTCTGCGGGGGAAAGAGGGAGGTGTGCCCTGAACCTCTAGCGGCTGCGGGCGAAAGAGCGAGGTGTGTCCTGAACCTCTAGCGTCTGCGGGGGAAAGAGGGAGGTGTGTCCTGAACCTCTAGCGGCTGCGGGCGAAAGAGCGAGGTGTGTCCTGAACCTCTAGCGTCTGCGGGGGAAAGAGCGAGGTGTGTCCTGAACCTCTAGCGTCTGCGGGGGAAAGAGCGAGGTGTGTCCTGAACCTCTAGCGTCTGCGGGGGAAAGAGCGAGGTGTGTCCTGAACCTCCAGCGTCTGCGGGGGAAAGAGCGAGGTGTGTCCTGAACCTCTAGCGGCTGCGGGGGAAAGAGCGAGGTGTGTCCTGAACCTCTAGCGGCTGCGGACGAAAGAGGGAGGTGTGTCCTGAACCTCTAGCGGCTGTGGGGGAAAGAGGGAGGTGTGTCCTGAACCTCCAGCGTCTGCGGGGGAAAGAGGGAGGTGTGTCCTGAACCTCTAGCGGCTGTGGGGGAAAGAGGGAGGTGTGTCCTGAACCTCTAGCGGCTGCGGGGGAATGCCCCAACCACAAAAGAGCGGTAGAGGAAATTAATAACTTCTCAAGGACCATGTACAAAAGAGCCTTGGAATGCAATGGCTAAGGGAGAAAACTGCTACAGAAAATCCAGAGTCCCGTAGGCTGTCGAGATAACTCTCACAACTTATTTCCAGTAACTCCTGCAATTGAACTGACTCCCGACGTAGCGGTGTTCCTTTGGACACAGTTGGATAGGTCGAGAAGGGGAGGTGGGGTGCAGGTATGGGTATGGGCGGATCTACGGGTATGGGCGGATCTACATAAAACTGCCCAGGCTATGCAGCTTGTAAATGGAGAGGACACTTTCTCCTACTTGGAAAGGTAAGGGAACTAACACAGGAGACTATACAGTTTACGGGTTATAAGTCTCGCTGAATTGGCGAAGAGCACATGCGCCATGGGTTGTCTCATGTTGGAAAGGAACGGTGGAAAGGAACATTGTATCCTATTGGTCAGTCTCCGTCCTACTCAAGCTTGACAAACCCCAAACATTAAGGTACTGACCCGCCAACGCTTGCCACGAAATGAAGTAATATAGCAACATACTTAATATTTACTGTTTCATAAAAAATGATTTCGCGCCCTGTTTAAAAGGTAGTAAAGCAGGAAGATTCGGAATATTGGCAGGCAAATAATTTCAAGTTTTGGCTGCATTGTATAGCGGAAAGATCTTTGATATCTTGTTGTTTCATCTAAAGGCAGGCGGAGTAGATCTCTGGTATTATTAGGGGAGCACGGGTGGCGTGTGCTGTTAGGGCACTGCCACTTGCCGCTAAGTCAAGCGGTCGGACGGGGTTAGTACTTGGATGGGTGACCATCTGGGAATAACCTCGTGTTGATTCGTGAGCTTGGAACTCATGTGAGTAGAGTTATTAGTTATTAGTTGATCTCTCCCGTGCTTCGAGGGTTTTCCTCCGGGATCTCCGGTTTTCTCCTTCTGTAAAATCAACACTTAGATCTTAGCTGTACTCCGTGGTCAGACATGGGTCGTATGGTGGCAGCCTGCAGCGCCTTTGACATACCTTCGACTCGGCCACGTTCGAGCTAAATATTTGTAAAAGTCACACGTCTGTAAATTTACCTGTAATATTAGCGCTTTAGATTATTTCAATTCATAGTTTTAGCGCTATATAAATGTACATATTATTATTATGGTAGTGTTATTATTTTGATTTTTATTGATTTTTACTCGTTTTCCCTCAATAATTTTTGTTTTCCTTTTGTCAGTGTTATCTTTACCTTCAGCTACAATATCTTTCAGCATCCTGTGTATTGCGTCAATGTTGTTGGAACACAAAACGCTCATAATCTCATTAGTGTCTCTACAAATGGTAAAATGTGTTCATGGAGTTTGGAGATGCTCTCACAACCTCTGGTAATTAATTATAATAAATTACTTACATTTAAGAAATAGAAAATGGCCGTGTTTACAGTACATGTATATAGCCTGATGCAAACACGAGAGAGTGTTTGGGAGAATTTGAAAGTTTATGTAAACCCTAGCCACAGGCGAGGGTTTACATAAGTACTTTCAAGTTCGACAAAACTCTCTCGAGTGTTTGCATCAGGTTATATAAACATAGGGCGTCTATTTTCTATTTCTTTTATAAAATAAGACTGCGAAATATGCTGTAACGTCACAACCGTGTTTGCATAGCCTGATATAAACACGGTAACTGACCAATCACAGCGTGCGTAAGACACAACTTGTTTTATAATTATCAATAGCTCTTCAGTCTTCGTTTTAGCGGTAGATACGTACCTAAAATGAACAGGTTTTGTGATTGGCTATATGGAACAAAAGTGGTTAGGGTTGGGACATTGGTTTCTTTGTGGTTGATTCTATTGTTTTATTGTTTTAATCAACCAATCACAAGACTTGATAGTATAGGTAGGTGGCGGCCGCTTTTTAGACTCATTTAATAAGTAGAGAATGCGTTATTTTCCGCAGCTGACATCAAACTCAGCCTTTTAAATTATTTTCAATTTCGTTTATTGTTGTAGGCTTTTGTATATTTTCAATAGAATTCCAAAACTTTTAGAATTATTTTTTAGAATTTTTTTAGAATTATTTTATAGAATTTCTTCTCTGAGTTTTTATGTGCATAATAATTGGACCCCCTAGCCTCACTTTCATGTGGAAAATTTAAAATAAATTTTACATTAAAACGAGGTTAGGGGGCATACAGCTGCCATTTTGGAATAACGTTCTCATTGTTTTAAACTATGGAATTAATTTCTTTTTTAATGTATCTCTCCCATATTTTATCAAAATTTTGAGTTCCATATATTAAAGTGTATATAACGTCTGTGGGAATTTAACATATATGTTATCTATGGATTCCATCTAGACTTTTTTGCTGTTAAAGTTGACGGAGATGACGTCATAGCGGGCATCTGTAAATAGGTTTTCATGTAGACAGATGCCCGCAGATCACTTCCGTCAACTTTAACAGCAAAAAAGTCTATGAAGAAGAAATTTTCAGCTGACAAGATATATTACAATTTATCTCAGGAGAAATCCACAGAATCAACAAATATGTTAAATCCCCACAGACGTTATAGGCACTTTATGATCCGTGAGTGAATGTTTACTTTCTTTAAAGTTCATGTTGTCCTTCTAGGAATCTATTGAGTTACACGATAAACAGTCAAGGTCAGTCGCTGTAACTAGCATGTCATTTTTGGCTGGTGATGTCAACAACTTTGTTGTTGGTAGTGAAGATGGTACAGTTTATACTGCTTGCAGACATGGCAGGTAAATATTTTATTTTATTTTGTATTTCTTAATGATATGTTTGTTAGAACCTTTTATCATTGTTTCTAGTAAAGCTGGAATTATTGAATCATTCGAGGAAACTTCAGGACCTTTAGGACAACAGGGACATCAGGGACCAGTTACGGGGATTGACACTCACTCTGCTTTCGGCCAGGTAGGTCACCAGGTTGTATTTAGGGACTTTAACATCTACGACGATATTAACCTCGACGGTCAAAACAAAGAGAATAAATTATTTTAATTTCCAACAGTAATCTCAACTCTGTCCTCATTCTTCATTCATTTCTCGTCTTGATGACGGTAACTGGTGACATTATGGTTCAGAACTTGGCAGAAATTGTATTAAAACATTTTCTTCTGAAGAAGAAAGGTTCTATTTAGCCTCCTCCGCAGGTATCTCTGTGGCCTCTTTTCCCTGTCAAATAGCTTCCAAGGATGTTTTGGCCGAGCCAGAGAAATAGCGCTCCGTCGAGATGACGTCAGTACTGACGTTTGTCCGCTTTTACCCATAATTCTTGCGGCCATAACAAAAGAAATAGCTCATTTGTAATCATTTGTGAGTCAAATTTGGTTTGTTTGTCCGCTTTTTGAGCTATTAATAGCAGCCAGACTCTACGCTATTAACAAGAGCATGGGGAGAGGGAAATTAAATGCGCCAATCCCTTCACAAATCCCAACAATCCCTATACTTTCCCGCAATCCCTATACTTCCCCGCAATCCCTGTACTTCCCTGTAATCCCAGCCAAAACATTGCTCGCACACTCACAGCCTTAGAAGCTATTTGACTCGGAAAAAAGAAGCCACAGAGTTGCCTGCGGAGGAGGCTGGGTTCTATTGATGTTCTATAAGATCGAAATTAAAAATTCAGCGCGCAGTGTACTTGACATTTTTAGTTAGTTTGTTTAATTTTTTCAGATTGATTTCTCTCAGCTGTTCGTGACGTCATCTTTTGATTGGACAGTTAAACTATGGAGTCATAAGGTTGGTAATTTGTTAAATCTTCAATTGACGCCTACCTAGAAATATCTGATTTCCATATTGTAGTTCAGTTCTTCATGATGATCGCAGATCGAGAACGTTGGAATTTTTTAGCCTTTTGTCTCATTTTGTCTTTCATTATGAATATTTGTAAGAGAGAATTGCGAGGTTTATGAAACATTATAATGGTGTTTAGGGAGCATTATCATAGTATTTTAACAGTATGTTTTTATCTTTAGAGCAAACAACCTCTCTACTCCTTTGAAAATAGTGGAGACTATGTCTATGATGCACAGTGGTCCCCAATCCACCCAGCCGTGTTTGCGTCTGTTAACGGCTTAGGACGATTGGACCTTTGGAACCTAAATAATGATACTGAGGTACTTTCCTTCCCTTCAGTTTCTATACCTTCCCCTCCGTCCTTCCCTTTCCCTCCGTCCGTACTTCCTTCTCTCACCTTTCCTTCCTCCCTCCCTGCCCTACTGCTTGCCTCCCTCCCTGCCTGCCTGCCTGCCTCCCTTTCTTCCTCCCTGCTTCCATTCCTTCCTAACCTCCTTTTCATTTTATCTGTCATTGAATAACAGTATGTCTGTATCACTGTATGTTTGTATTCATTTCTTTCAAGGTTCCTACTGCTAGTAGTACTATTGGCTCATCAGGATCTCTCAGCCGCTGTCGTTGGACTCATACTGGAAACCATATAGCTGCAGGCGACGACAATGGACGAGTTTATTTCTTTGATGTTGGTGAAGTAAGTTTGCGTTCTGATGTTTCTTTCTCGTAACGATTGCGGTCAGCACCAAAACTAGGCTCGTTGGTGTTGATAACAACAAACTCGGAAAGCATTTATATGAGTGCGCGCGAGGAGACTCTGTGTTTGAGTTTGGATGGAGAACAGTGCGTATTTCCATTATAGACGCATACTATAATGGAAAGCTTTATCAGTTGATATTTTGAAATCTACACTACGCAAGAAATACTAATTGTACGTAACCTGTTGTAATGCATCTTTTCTGTGAGCACAACGTAAAAACTAACAACTTGGAATCGAATGATCCTTTGTTCCACACTTAATCAAAAAATATTTATGTGACTATATGCTTTGTCTCCCCATCACGAAACACGTACACTACAACGTGTCTGGTTGTGAGAGAGACCTTAATTATAATTTGATTAGTGATTACTGACAAACGTGACTATGACATGTTCTATAGTCATTGAGCTGCACAAACTCTGGGCACAGGGATAGTTTGGATGCATATTATTTCTCAAGTTGCGAAACTTGAGAAAAGTGTAACAAAAATATTGTATATTTTAAAATACGAGCAGCAGTGTTTTATCGGGTGATAAAACACGAGGCGATAGTTGCCCAGTGTTTTAGACCCGATAAAACGCTTCTGTGAGTGTTTTGAACGCCTTCAAAAACGTCTGCATGTTTACCAACTATTTAAACGACTCAATCCATTTTCGCCAAGAAAATCGAAGGAAAAGTTTATGTAAATCATAAGACACAATACGGTCATGATTTCTTTATGTTTTCCTCGTAAATTATTAATGAGTTTTTGAAGTAATATATGAAACACGAGGAAGAGTGTTTCATCAGGATATCCAAACACCGAGACGTTTGTTGAAAACCGAGGCGAAGCCGAGGTTTTTTAACAAACTTCGAGGTGTTTGGATATCCTGATGAAACACTCTTCGTCGTGTTTCATATATTACATCTCAAACAAATCAGTATTTTAAGAGAAAATCGAGGTGAAAGTTGGCTTAATTTATGTAATTTCTTCCTCCGATATCCAAACCACTGTCTCTGTGCTGATTTCCTTTGTTTTCGGCTCATGAATTATTAATGAGTTTGAGATTAGCTTTTCAATAGTCTCACAACATCCCAAATGTTTATATCACAGTGTATTAACATAAAAAAACATTTTATATATCTTTTATAAAATAAAAAGCATACTTTATAAAAGAGCGGGAAAATTCTGATTATATACTATTACCTAAATACGACTATAGACCCATCAGTGATTGCGTAAGAAACACCGTATTATATAATTTTAGTTAGTTTTCATTAGATGACTCACAATTACATGACTTTATAAAATATTAAGCTCTGGTATCTCCATCTCTCGAAATTAAATTGTTGATGTTTGTGTGTCTTGTAGTATTAATTTAATTTTTTTCTGTTCTCAGCAACTGGCCACCCCTCGTTCAGATGAATGGAGCCGTTTTCAACACACTCTTTTTGATCTTCAAACTAACAGTGGTAGTAAAACAATAGATTTGGCTCCACCTACAGCTAAACATATGTCACCTTTGAAAGTTGCTCACTGAGTTCTAACTAAACTAACATTTGCATATAGTTTTAAATTTTAAATCCTTGATGATGATGATGAGTGCCTTTATCAGGTTGACAACAGTGGGTGATAAAAATTATATGTCCCTAGGGACGATATCGTTTTTATTTCCCGCTGTTTATCATCCTGATAAAGGCACTAGTATGTGATAAAAAGGTTATCACATTCGCGACTCAGTGATACCAGTTTTATCCCTCTTGGTACGATATCATAATTGTTCCTCGTTCGCTGCGCTCACTCGTGACAATTATGATATCATCCTCGAGTAATAAAACTGATATCACCTTATCCCTCATATGATAACCTATACTTACTATATATATATATATATATATATATATATATATATATATATATATATATATGTACAGCTAAATGAATTAACGTTGTCCTCAACAAAGCTTCAAAGCCAAGCGCGAAAAGTACGATAATAGTGACAAGTTTTAATTTAGTTGTGTCGAAATTCTCAATTGAAAATTGAAATACAGGGAGACTTGCAGCCAAGAGCTAAAAGTTTGAAGGAAATCGTACTTTCGCGCTTGGCTTTGACCATTTAGCTTTGGCCTTTTAGCTTTGTCGAGGACAACGTTAATTTATTTAGCTGTATATATATATATATATATATTTATAATATAGACATTCTCCATATATGAGCTATTCTGCAATCTGATTGATTCTTATACTAGCAAGGTATCAGCTCATATCACTAGAAAAAAAAAATTGCGGAATGTTGAACAAGAAATCAGATATTTGCGTCAAAATATACCTAAAACTACCACAAGTGTCTATATTATAACAATCATGAAGTAAGTAGTTAGGCTCGTCAGTCTCTACAGGGATTATTAGTGCAGCACTTGGGTTTTCCCACTTGTATTGGGTTTTACTAATGTAGTTATGTTGTCTAACGATTATTGTGGCTATTCTGGTAGTTATGTGGCCACATTGTATTTACATTGATAAGTTATTTTATGTAAATGATTAAAAGCAGTGACAAAGAGTGAATTAGTTTATTGATATATAGAAATGAATATAAATACGTACTCTTACTTAACTCTTTCCAGTCCGGCCCAGTCAAAAGGGGTCATAGAAGACCCTCGAAGTCGTCAATCGAAAAACACGGCACACGGTAACGCAAGATTAAAAATTGAAATTCGACAAGCGCCAGACTTGAGATCCACTCACACGCCAAGTGTTGATTTCATAAACTCTGCGATTGGTGGCATTTTGAGTTTTCAAGATGCTACGCGGGCGTGCAAGATGGCCTTTTCTAGAAAAATTTAAATTTTTCAACCTGATTTATGATAATTAATGCTAATTTATATTAACATAATGTGTCTTGTTCGGAAAATTCAAAAGCATTGGTAACAGCCGGTTTATTGGGCTTTCAGAAAAGGTATAGGTTTCGCAACAGTTATGAATATTTCCCGAGATATCAACAGAACAAAGAGGTAGTTCAATTTTGGAGTTTTTCAGCCGGACAGGAAAGAGTTAAAGTGCCAATGAATCGAAAATTAAGTTTGTCTTATTTGAAAGAACTCTTAAAATAACGGAGAACATCAATTTACAGATCTTCCATATTTCACTTGGTTCTCGAGATATTTAGACTTATGTGAGATAATCTATAACGTTACACGGTTTCCACAACATTTTAACACATTGGAAATTGGTTTATATCTTTGCGATTATTGAAAGAAATCACTTGAAACTTTTCTTCAATGTTTAGTTACATGGATTGTAGCACTATGCAAAGTTTTAAGTGATTTTGTTTAATTGTTAAAAAATCTCAAAGATATACACAAATTCCCAATATGTTAAAATTTGTTCTGATTGGTCAAAACATGGCAAATAGCGCGCGCTGACTGGTTTAAACTTTGGGCCGCTTAAGCCATTGTGATTGGTCAAAAGACGACGAATTATGGAATTTGATTGGTGGAACTTGTCAAATGCTCTCTTGCTCAGTTCAATCATGGCTTCTGCATAAAGATCGTGCTTGTCGAGTACTTGCTGCAGGAGAACATTTTCTCGAGATTGGAAAGACATTATATAGATTATAGAGGCAGCGGTGCCGAGACGACCCGCGACATGTGAAGCCTATGATCTCTATATTTATCGCTGTAAGGTAAACTTGTTTTATATTTTCCTCTTTTTTAAGTTTGTACTTAATAGTAATCCTAAACTCTGAAGATTTCTTTCCTTGCATTGAGCATTCGCATATTTATCATAATCAAGAGTTCTGAAATGAGACGCAAAGTATCTGCATGTATTTTCTAAACCAACTTGATATATATTTATATACTTCTCTTTATTTATATAGTCGTATGATAATGATTTTTCTTTTATAAGATTTGATTTATTCAGGATTCCCCTATAAGTATATATAAGTATATTTGTAATTGTCAACTTTTTGACTTAAAAGTGCATTTAAAGCTTTATTTAATTTGTATTTATTTTTAGATCTGCAGAAGCATCCCTGGCAATTGCTTATATAGCTTTGTGTCCTTGGCCTATGGTAGGAGATATTCTCTTGTTGAGACATTATAATGGTTATTGTATATCATTAATTAGCTATTTAAATGCCAATTTTTATTGAAACCATCCATCTTAAATTGATTCCATCTAAATAAATAATATTTTGCCTCATTGTCAGTATCCTTTGATATCTTGGATTTTGGTTTATCTGGAGAGCTGGTTAGGATGTAAGCCATTTCAAATTGTGAGGATAAAAAACAAACAAGCTTTATTCTTTGTATAGTACTCTAGTGTGTCTCTTCAGTTACAAACAGGAATATTTCTTTGTTTTATCCTGATTGTAAAGAACAGAACTTTATATTACTGTTTTTAACCAACAAACTGTGATGTTGGTATGAGTATGATGTGGCATATTTAAGAAGTGGAATCGAAAACAGCATATTTGTGTTAAACACATGGGTTCAACATATATATTTATGTTGAACATTTATCATTTATAAACCCAGAGTGAGGGGAATTCAATGAAATATCGTCCTGAGGGGTAATATTTCGACAAATTTCCTGAGCAGATTGGGGTCTATAAATTATATATTATATATACCAACACAATCTTGAATGCTGTCTTGAAATGTCTAGGAATGGCTTGTTGAGTTGAATTCCCCTCCAAAGCAGGGAATACACTAATATTCCCAACCACAGAGGGGAATTTGAGTTAGCTTGAGCTCGAAGTGGGGTAATTCTATGATAAATTGACTCATGGTCACATGGTACGTATCTATAGCTCTCTAATTGGACAATTTATAATTGAGGTATAATATATTGCATTAATACGAATTTAATTTAAGAAATAGAAAAAATGTTACATATAGTTATAGAAACACGAGTGGAAGTTTGGGAGACGAGCCCGCAGGGCGAGTGTTTCCATATGCTATTTCGAGTTCTCCCACTTTCTATAACTGTATGTTAAAACACGGAAAGATGTTTTCTATTTCTTTTATAAAATAACACTGAGGAAGTAAGTAATAAGACTTTTATATTAAAATGATGAAAATATACATTCTCATTACTCACGCTAGACAGCGTCGCGTCGGCTCTCAAATGAACATAAACACTCTTATTACTGTGAAGAAAAGCAGCCAATCTTCTCGTTTTTCTTCTTCTTGGCTGTCACAGAGCATATTTATCGACATTTTAGCTGTTTGTGAGCAAAGGTTCGTCTTTATATACCTTGCAGTCCATTTTATAAAAATGGTGGGAAAAAACATGTTTTCCATCGAGTTATAGAAACACGGCTTTCAGCCAATCAGTGCGTGCATTTTTAATTTCTTGTTTTATAAATATATTATTTACACAAAGGTAAATTGTGCCTTTCAACTCAATGGAATGTTAATAAGACTTAATTAATAGTAATACCATATTTAAGACTTCTTTGAACAAGATAAACCATACTGTAAAACCTTGTCCTATAAGGTAATATTTATAGAACTATGTGGATATGGGCTTTTTTAAGTGTAATCTGTCCTGCTTACTCAAACAAGAAAGGCCAGCCATCCTGCCCAGCCAGGTTTGAATGGCCAAATCGCCCAGGCTAACTTGTTTATTTAGCCACCATCCAGCCACTTTTGTGTGCAAGTTGTCAATTTATGACCTACACTTGAGGAAACAGAACTCAAAAGCAATGTTACTGTAAATCATCCAGACAATATGTTAAGACAACTCTGTCTTGTGCACAGCTAGAGCTCTGACATTTCAGCCAACTGCATTATTTTATCCACTATACATATAATCACCAGCATACTTCCTGTCAGCCTGCATGTACAGGAATTTTGTGTGGATTAGCATTCCAAGTTTCAATTTATTCCTGCAATTAAGTATCAAATTAAGTCACTCAGTCATCAATTTATTTATTTTGGGGTGGGGGTGTTTCCCATCTTTCCTTCTCTTTCTCATGTAAAATATATCATGTAACTGCTTTCCATGTTAAATATAATTATATATATATCCATATAAGTATATATATTCAGTTATACTAACTAGTGTATATCTATAAGTCTCCTAGTATAGTGTAGTACTGATTTAGGAGTATTTCATTAAAGCATTAAAGCATGTGGTTTGGTACACAAGTGAAAATTGTTATCGAGTGTTTGAAACATCTTTCCAACTCAATAAAATCAATATTTTATAAAATTATAAATGGCATACAGGTACATTGGTTTTAATAAGATTGTTATAATTAGTTTCTTGTGTGTACTAGCTTTAATTTGCTGAATTTAAATTCAAGAAGCCTACAGTACAACCCCAAAATGGGGGTTTATAAACCTATTTTAAGAACTTCTAAATTAATTTCTTTTCTTATGTTAAGCAGAAAAATTTCTTACCATGGTTTTCTTAAGGAATTTGTTTTAATAATAATAACACCATTCTCCCAAGAAAAATCGTGTTTGAGATTTTCTAGTTTCAGCATTTTCTAGGCATGCTGAAGAGCTCTGATATAGAGCGAAACACTCAGGTCCATTGTTCTATACACAGTAGAATAGTGTTTGTATGACATCATGTTAATATCAAAATAATCTTTTTGCTGACTTTATAAACCATGATAAAATTAAATGCAACATGAAACTAGTCCATTTGCACCAAATATTACTTGAAAATAAAATAAAACGCCATTTCAGAACTTTAGATTTTGCTCAAAAGTTCTCTTAGAATTAGGCCATGGACTGAGGAGGACCTCTATCTTTCACTTTCGCTGCACATATCGCGAAACTAATCATTTCTTTCATAAAGTCATAGAGGAACATGCCAATTCAAACAATCACGGTGGTCCCATGTGATAAGTGTGCACAAGAAGGAGAAATCGACATTATTCTGGCGATTACGTCATCCATAGTTAGGAAAAACAAAAAAATTGGAAATTCCAAAATTTGACAATACCATCAGATAGACCTACATTAGAAGACAAAAAAACTCTATTATGCTGAATTCTTTCAGTCACTCATTACTGAAATATCTCTGACGAAAGTTTAAAAAAAATGATGAGTCAGCATTTTAAGCATTTTTTGTCTACTTTGTATCTCTAAGTAGCAGGCGCGGATTTAGAAGTTAGTCGCATAAACTAGATTTAGAATTTGCAATTCAAAATACCTGTGAATAACAATCCTATTGGATAGGTTTTTGTTTTGAATTATTCTTAAGAAAAGTATAACCAATAGGGTTGTTCATGAAGTGTCTAATTTATGCGACTAACTTCTAAATCCGCGCCTGCTAAGTAGTTAGTTGGAACTCGTTGTTGTTTTTTCTAGTAAAACGTCTGTTGAGAGACTGTATCCACGAGAAGGGCTTAAAATATTTCTATCGCATTAGTACCTTAAATTGGGCGCTCCAATGTGACAGCATCAATGCAAAGTTGAGCACAACTAGAAAAGCGAACAACTAACCAATGATTTTGTAGCACAACGACACTTTGCGTGCGCCTTACAACTGAACTTTTGAAATATTTGTGCCAGAAATGAAGACATAATTAGCTAATGTATGTTTTAGTGCGCGGAGAAAACTTGAATTTTTACTTGCTTAAACAATTGGAATCTGAGAGGAATCAACTATATAAGACTAGGCCTGGAGTCTTGCTGCCTCGCGACTGACACAGGAGCATGGGTACGAGGTTGAAGCAGTGTTCAGGATCAGGCCAAGCGCCACTTTTGCCAAATCGAATTGAACGATTTATCTGGCGGTCATATTTCAAATCGTACAAACGAACGAGAATACCCTTTTAATATTAAAATAACATACGGAAATCATGCGGGATCCGATGTCACAGTTGTCAAAAACATTGCGGTTATAGTGTCTCCTTGAATTAAGACGCTGTCGTGTGTTGCCGTGTTCCACTCGATAACAATCTAAACCATGTATCAAGGCGATCATATGGCCCATTATAGCCTTCTAATATTAAAATAACATACGGTAATGATATGGCGCGTTAATAATGTTAAAATTCAATATGACCATTTACTCGAAACGAGAAAGCATCGCGAAGTTATAAATTTTCCATTCAAGCGACACTTTTGCCAAATCGAACTTTACGTTTGTAATATTTCTGAAGTGAACGACTTATCTTTTTTTTTATTTAATTCTAACTACAAAAAACCTATCAATTATACATATAATTCTAAACCTAATTTACAACTCAATTAAAAGATTAAAAATTAAAAATTAAAAAGTATCTATGTAAATAGTCCATTGTAAAAGTATCTAAAAAATTTCTGCTGAATTTCTGGCGGTCCGCAAGCAGTCATGCTGTATTTCAAATCGAACAAACGAACGGGAATACCCTTCTGATATTAAAATAACATACGGAATCACGCGGGATGTCACCGTTGTCAAAAACATTGAGGTTACAGTGAGTGTCTCCTTGAATTAAGACGCTGTAATATATTTATAATAGCTTTATTTATTTTCATAATTCGTTACAGCATAATTTTATGTTTATAAACCAATCTTCATTCACCATTTGCTGGTCCACATGCGTCGAACGCACTTACATAATCTTTGATTACTCCTAGTTTTAATATAGATGATCCAAGAACGTTTAAAACTATCTGCTGTAAATACATACTGCTCGTATGGTCTTGATAGCAGAATTACTTGCTGTTTCTAATTTAATGTTTCTAATTTATTTTAATTATTTTGTGTTAACTGAGAACTTAGAACTTATTTTCGTGCCCGCTGTAATTGTCTATGCTGTTGCGGATATACCCTGCCTGTTATTACGATCGCGCAATGCATTCGTGTATAATTTTGTAGGTGTTGAAAAGTTCCTCATTACAACCAAATGAAAGGCCCCAAGTGCAGTAAAAAAAGGTTGCATTAAGATATATAATTCACACACATTGCTACTTTCCAAGTTAAAGTACCACCCCTGCATGCGTTTACGGACTCTCAAGTGAGTGCTTATAATATTGATCGCGAATTTGGCTACAAAATAAATAACTGTGTTATTCAAATAAATACCAATGGATGATTTAAAGAGATAATGGGGTATACCTCTAGACCTTATTCCAAAATGGCTGCCAATTTAATATTCTTTTACGTGCATTTAAATTAGTCGTTATAGCCTCGTTTCAGAAGAATTTTTGTAGACAAAGAGGCTACTGTATACATATGTACTTCTAGTACGTATTCCATATAAGGAAGTGGCCTACGAGCAAATACAAGGCATTGACGAGCAAATGCATTGCCCTCGTACCAGCCCACTGGATATGGGATTACTGAGCGCATGCGTCTAACAGTCGAGTTCTAATCCCACAAGCTTAGTCTGTCTCACTTTTCTACTAATCTAGCTACACAAATATGGGAGTGGATGTGGTCGGCCTGAAAACGCATCCTGTGTTAGGACCTTTGTTGTTTTGGGGTCGGTTACAATCCAATTAACTAGGAGGCTGGTACGAGGGTACAACATGTCAGCTATTTGCGCGTTAATTCACTCTATTTGCTCGTCAATGCCTTCTATTTGCGCCTTCTTATAAGGAATACGTACTATAGATACCCCTATCACTGTATAAAGGCTAATTTATATGCATATAAAATAATATTAAATTGGCAGCCATTTTGTAATAAGGTCTTAGTACAGTTTATAAAAGACAAAAAGCAGAAGTCCAAGGATAGATAGTAATAAATAAGTAAGTAAAACTTTATTTAAATCACGTTAACCTCTTTAATCTTTAATAAATATAATTCCCCTTCAGCAATGTGCTGGTTTCCAAGAGGGGCGTGCAAGAATTACAATAGGCGATTACAACATAAAAAGTTAATAAGTAAGTGACTGTTTATATGAGCATGGTTAGCCTGATTAGCCTGGTTGGCCTGATTGGCCTGATTAGCCTGGTTAGCCTGGTTAGCCGCGGGCTGATTATCTTAACAAAGTTCTCATCACGGCTACCATAGATAACCAACCTGATATTTCAAAGTAGAACTGGCTTAGTTTGGCTGTAAGAAGACCATAAAGTTAATTAAAATGATATTTTTGGGTCGAGGAAAGATTTTCGTGACACAACTCAGCATGGTTAACCGGGCTAGTCCGGCTCATATAAACAGCCCCTAACTGATCCCTATAAGATCCCTTACTGATCCCTATAAAATCCCTAACTGATCCCTATAAGATCCCTTACTGATCCCTATAAAATCCCTAACTTATCCCTATAAGATCCATAACTGATCCCTATAAGATCCCTAACTGATCCCTATAAGATCCTAACTGATCCCTATAAGATCCCTAATTGATCCCTATAAGATCCCTGTGGGACAGCAATAGGGTTATCCGGTATTGCGACCCTACTAAAGCGTTGTGTTGGCTTGTGGAGTTTAAAGTCCTTTGTAATTATATTTAGTTTGTGGTCTTGAAGTCGATACTGTTGTATTCTCTGATAAATTATCTACAAAAACGTGTCGGCAATTTTTGAAATACAGTTTGGTTCAGCTTTTATTAAATTATTTCCATCAAATCGCGACAAATGTTATATCTTCCTAATTCAAAACGTGATAAAATCGGAAATACGCAACATCGCCGACACGTTATATGGTAGATAATTTATCGAATAATACAACGCTGTCAAATTCAAAACCACAAATTGAATTGCAAAGAACTTTAAAATGTTTTACAGTTGGCCAACGTGTTTCTCGTGAAATTAGATTTCATAACCATGTTATCAACTACATGTAACCTTTAAATTGATATATGCGGTGATCTCATTAATAGGAGCGAAATACGAGCTTTTTTACGAGGTGATACCGGATAACCGTATTGATACAGTACCTTAACGGAAAGAAGTTCAGCTATAGTTTTCGTTTGAATTGTACTTTTTGGTGTCTTGTTGAATAATTTAGATACCATTTTAAACTATAATATATATTATATATATAATGTTCCAATTTATGGTGTTAGGATCGTGGTTAACTAAATTGAATGCTTTTTGAGGTCAATAAAAACAGACCCAAGGGCTTGTCGCTTTCCATTTTGACAGAAAAGCAACTTTCAAGCCGAATACATTCTACTTTCCCCAATAGTATACGTTTGCGATTTCGTTCACCATCACTATCAAAACGTTGAAGTAAATGTCGTAATATAGATGTTATATAAATTACGATTCATGATGTCAAATATATATAACACAGCAATTCTAACGCTGATGGAATTAAAAGTGGAATAACAATTTTGTTTGTGGACTCTTTCTACCGTAAATTGATATTCCTTCACCGATATAGCTTGGGTCGTAGACGATGTTCTGAATCACTTTCAGTTGACATGGAAGACGTGTCGTCATCCTCTTTCTCTGAATTATTTAAAAGTTTATTTTGTTCAAAGAAAAGCAAAAGCTGTGATTTATAAATGTCTTCCTCTTCTCCTTCTTTCTCATTATTTAGAAATTCAGATTCTGCGTAATTTTCATTTTTAAAACTGCTCTTCTCATAAACTATTTCAAGTGGAATAACGGTACTGTTGTTGTCGTAGCCGGGTATGAATTCACGTGAATTGCCGTAAGTAGTAGGATTATATAATACATCTGAAGTTCTACCAAATGTCAAGACGTTTTTCCTGAAAAAGGGAAAAAACAAAGCAATATATATATATATATATATATATATATATATATATATATGTCAATCAAATATTTGTTAAAAAATTAGCACGTCAATAGTCAGGTTAAAAGTCTAAATGAAATTAACACTTGAATTCCAGGCTTGAAAAGCTCTTTGCTGAAACAGTTCTTGCAACAATACTGTTACCTGCATATTAATACTGTTATTATACAATACTCATACAATCTCGATTGTGATTGGCTAAAAAACCTACAGACAATTGTTGATGTCTTGCCACCTACAAAATATCAAAAATTGTCTGTAGGTGACGTAATTGTCTTTGCGTGGTTTACTTCCTAAACTCCCTAAAGGCTTCTACATTTATAATTGTATAATAAAACAATTGATTGGATACGGCTTACACATGATATCAAAAATTATCCATTCCTCTGTCAATGTTATCCGTCTCAGCCTTCGGCAGACAACATTGACCTCGGTCTGGATAATTGTTGATATCATGCTCAGCCTTATACAATAATTATTTATTAAAGTGCCCCTAACCTCAAAAATTTGTATTGTCTTATTTAGAAGAACTTTTAAAATGATAAAGTAACTTCTTTTGAAGATTTTCACTTCTTCGCTTTCTTTGTGAGATATATCAGTTTGTTTGATATGCAAATTTCTGGAATTTCGTCACACATGCATAATGAGTTATCAGAGAATGTTATATATCTTTGCGTTCATGAAATAAAAACACTAAAGTGTGAATAACACGTGTGTGCGTTTCTCCCACAACACCAAACGTCTTGATTTTAAAGGATTTCGTTCGAGAATGAAAGAGATATACACATTTCTCCAATAAGTCATTATGTATGTGTGACGAAATTCCAGACATTTGCATATCAAATAAACTGATATATCGCAAAAAGAAAGCAAAGAAACGAAAATCTTCCAAAGAAGTTACTTTATCATTTTAAAAGTTCTTCCAAACAAGACAATAAAACATTTTGAGGTAGGGGCACTTTAACAGTTCAGTGAAGATCGTAAATCTCAAATGCTCCAGAACCTCTCACAAAGGACCGAGGGATCTAAAACCACGTCCCCGCGACGTCGAGGTATATAATTAACTTTTATACAGATGAAAATGAAGTTGGTTTCTTTTGTTCTTCGTAGGGATATATAGCCATTAATTCCCCGGAAAACCGGGCAATTATCAATTAAAGAGTCAGTTATATCTGAGATATAACATATATGGAAACACAGCTAAATTTATCATTCGTCAATGTAAAACAACTACCTATTAAAAATCCTTACTCATCAAAACCTGCCGAATTTGGAACTATACCTTGCCGATAAACTGGAGCTTACAAATAATCTTAAATCCTTTAAGTTAGTCATGCTTAAGTATTATTTTTCTTCTTTGATAACATGTTATAATTGTGAAGATCCCTGGACGTTCAAATCTATTTGTCTCAAATGTAACTCTGTCCGTAGTCTCTCTGGTCCAATTTCTTGTTGTATGTAATATTCATATTGTAGTGTGAACCGCTGTTGTGGATCCCCTGCCATTGTTAAACTTATTTTTTATTGTGTCTATTATTTGTATGTAGGTTACATATGGCGAAGCTAATAAAAATTAAAATTAAAAATAACCGTTGAATTGATAATCGCCCAATTCATGGTGTCCTAGTACGACCATACGAGAGGGCGAGGTAACGATGTTTGTCAACTCGGAATATAAAATGTGGGACTAATACTGAATTAATGCGCATGTCCACATCACCATAGCCTCCCACATTCAGTAACTGATATGATAATTTCAATTCTGAAAACAGATTTGGAATTACGAAGTCTAGGTCACACGTGTCTATTCTATTACGAGAACGTGCATACCTTTCGTAAAACTTGTTTATATACTTAGAAATTAATCGTCCATGTTATAGTATTGGCCGATTAAAACCGAATTACTCAAACTACTATAATTTACCGAATTACCATATATATATATATATATATATATATATATATATATATATATATATATATATATATATATATATATATATATATATATATATATATATATATATATATATATATATATATATTATATATATATATATATATATATATATATATATATATATATATATATATATATATATATATATATATATATATATATATATATATATATATATATATATATATATAATAGAACAACGAACTTGTCGTGGTAACAAACTTAAATATAGCTTTAAACAACGTATATACCATGGTGATTGGTAATAATCTTAGAACGTTCTGAAACTACTTATATATAAACACATTTACCAAAAATCTAAGAATGGCCTAATGTTGGAGCAAAGGAAGAGAAAAAAGAGATGAGTTCTTAGAAGAACTGTTTACAGACGAGAAAATAATAGGCTTAAAAGAAAAGAGCACGATGCATTTCGGCAGACAACTTATCAAGTGCTACGTCAGCTTACTAATCGTCGAAATTGGACCGATAATATCGATAATGTCGATATATATATATATATATATATATATATATATATATATATATATATATTTGTTATATATTTGTTATATATTTGTTATATTGGGCATTATATATGTTCTTACCTGGTGACATAATACTTTTTCCGTCGTCGCATTGCTAGTATTATAAGTAATATTATAATAAGAATCATAAAACTAATGCAAACACCAATTGCAATCCAATATTCCTTAAGATCATCATCTTCATCTAAACCTGTTCAATATGTACACATGTACTGTATTAGTAGATATACTGTAAAACTATAAGCAGTTTTTAAAACAATATGGTAAAATGTTACCTTTTTTATATGCACTGCACCTTTTTCCAGAATAATTTGACGAACAGCTTAATTAAAAATAAATGCAATGTGTTTCAATATTTTACCCCTGGGCCATACGTCGAACTTTTCATGCGTCGAACGTAATTCGAGAATTAATAAGTTCATAAGAAGTTCGTCGTTTGTCTCAATTAAGTTTGAGTAATTAATTTGGATCGATGTAGACGTTTTAATTGTCTGGAGCAGATAGATAACATTTCTGTAAATATGTTCGTCTGGATTAAGTTCGACCGACGTTTGACCCAACAAACGAAATTAAATAATTAAGTTCGACGTTTGACCCAACTTGTATGGATGACCATATTAGTACTTGGATGGTGTCCATCATCCTCGTGTTGATTCGCGTGTTGATTCGCTTTCTCGTGCTTCGAGGGTTTTCCTTCGTGGTCTCCGGTTTTCCTCGCTCAGTAAAATCAACACTTAGATCTTAGAGCTGTGGTCAGACATGGGTCGCATGGTGGCAGCCTGCGGCGCCTTTGGCATACCTTCGACTCGGCCACGTTCGAGCTAAACATTTGTTAATTCACACGTCTGTTGTATCTGTTAAAGACTTTAGCGCAGAATATTTCATAGTTTTAGCGCCATACAAATATATATATTATTAAGTTTAAGAATGTACTATGTTACTAAGAACGTTTTATCTGTCCTATGTAAATGCTGCAATGTGATTGGCTTAGCTTTTAAAAACTACTAAATACTCTGACAGAGTGACATAGATTCGTATCTGATCCTACGGTTTAGTTTTAAGTTAGAAACGAACAAATGTAATATTGAGAACAAATATTGAGAATCATAGAACGCAAGTTAGAACCTAGGCAATAAGATTACGATGAACAACTCTGGTAGTAGTTGGGCTTGAAGTCATTGTAATTAAACCTAGACAACATCATCCCTAACACAAATTTTCAGGACTGTTTATATTTTGTTACCTGCATTTTAATTCTGACGTGGTCTCACTACACTCTCCATGATCCATACAATATCCACTTGTACAACGTTCTGATAAAGAAAATTTTAAATGAAATTAATTATTTCAAACGTTACCAACTAAATATCTTGATTATCACCTACCGCTCACTGTTATATCAGAAAACACAAATTTATGTTCATTTGTTCCATTAGCAGATGAAATAACTTCCTGTACTCTACTCTGTGTTGTATTTGAAGTACTGTGTAGGATCACGTTAAACATTACGATAACACTCCCATTTCTGCCAAGATGAAAATAGAAACATTCCATTATTTTCTCATTTAATTAGTTTGGCAAGAATCAAGGGATACAAAAGTTATTATCATGTCGCAATATTTCCTCTAACTTTACTTCAATCCCATTTTTACACTATTAACTCGTGCTTTTTTGACGGAGAGAGTCGAAACTATTGCACGAGAGAAACGTGTAAAACTGGAGGCGATAAAGATATTGCACCACTTGGCTCGTCAGGCCATAATACTCTTATAGGGGTATTTTGTCGGTAATTATGGTATTATAAACTAATACGATGCTGAGAAATTACTCCTCAGCACTATTTACTGACCTGAATCCAAGAACATCAATTTTCACGAATCCTGGAACTTCCATAAATTTTGGAGTGAGCTAATAAAGAATTTAAAAAGTAGTAATCTTATTGGCCAGTTCTAAAACTCAATAACTATAGTATAATTTATTCAGCCAAATCTAGTAAATTTCACCGTGAATTATAAATTTGGTTAATTGTTATAAATTTGGCTTTGGTTAGATGGTATTCATTCACGTGTCAACGACTAAAAAAACAATTAAAATTCTATTGTTCAGGTACACCAACCACTGACACCAACATGGCGACTATGACGTCTTGTGATCACGATCTATTGTCAATAACTGCATTCGATGTATACTTGTTCATGCATGATATTGTTGAGTTAATCATGATTGTATTATGAATTAGTTGCTTTTAGGATGAATGTTTTACATGACCAAGTCTCATCATTATTCATGTCAACAAAGTAAACAAAGACAAATGATTTCCACATAAATTATCATGTCAAAACACCCATAAATTCTAGTTGTCATGTGACCGGCCGATCCTAGGGCCATTTTCACCGACCTTCCACCCTGGAGGCAAAATGCCCTGGGTACGAGGTAAACCAATGGACACAAACAACGCAGGCTCAGTGTGCGAGATTGATATCAGACCGTCGAGATTTTGAATATTTTTTTGACATCTTATCATTGTCGAGATGACACTTGGAAATTCGTTCAGTTTAAAACTTTTTGGTTACATATACTTTTTGACTCTATATAGTCTAAATTTAAAAAGCTACCCAGAATACTGTACACAACAAGGAACAACACATACAAGGTATTTTAGATTTCATTATATTTTTAAAACTTTTTCAACCAAATAGTAAACGAATAAGGCAAGTAGTTTCGCTGGGCTGTCTGTGGGTAGCCATGTTTGTATACCTAACAAAAGAAGCTATTCTATTGTTAAGGTACACCAACATGGCAGCTATGAGGTCACGTGATAACGATCCCTATAAACTCGTTTACGATTTAAAATAATCTATTAAAATTTTAGTAAACTTACGGAGGTTATAACTTGACTTTTTAGTTCACGATATTCTTCTGAAGAACTATTGGAAAGATGACTGCTATACACTTTGTTCACAATAGTTACGTTTGATGAAATAATGCGAATACCAGATGGAGGAATAATGTTTGCGATTGACGATGAAGTAGTTGAGCTGTAAACAGTCCTTGATGGAAGTACTTCACTCCGATTTTTCCTTATTGAAATAGTACTATTTCCAACTTCAATGTAAGTAGAGGATGTGATATTGTACGAAATAATAGAACTTTGTTGTTTGGATTGAGTTCTTGAATTGCTGGTCATGATGAACAAGGATTTAAAACTCGATGTTGGAACATGGTTGGTGAGATTATTGTAAATAGAAGATAGAGCACTTGTAGAATATCTTTTCTTAGCCATGGACTGTATTGTTGTTAAAGATAAATTTCTAAAGGAGTTCATTGCTTGAGCAGTCGTGTTGGTAAACATGTGTTGAGTGGTATTCGTAATGACAGAAGACAACATAAATGTTGTATAAAGAGTAGTTGTTATCTTCATGAAGGAATTGCTAGATTGCAATGTACTTTTGGTTGTAGAGTAAGGGACTGTTAGATTAACAGATGATTTTATGTATTCAAATGAAGTTGACAGAGATGTATATGGTGAACCCGGTGTATTAATTGAATGCATAAAGGAACTGATAGGTGACATGGTAGAGATAGTTGTGGGATATGCAGTAGAAGTGAAATTTAAAGAAATGTAAGGTGGAATAGTAGAAGAACTTATAGGTTGTGTGGTAGGGATGTCAGATAAATTTGCATTAGAGGAGCCAAAAGATGAAATGGTAGAAATTAGTGAAAGTAATGCACGAGAAATTTTGGATGAATTTCCAGAAGTGAAAGATGGATTAGTAGAATGTGATAACTTTGTCCTGGAAATATTGTATAAATTTAAAGATGAAACAAGAGTTGAAATAGTAGAAATTGGTGCAAAGAATGTAGAAGAAATATTGGATAAATTTACAGAAGTGAAAGATGAATGCGTAAAAGAAGCTGATAGCTTTGTGATGAAAATATTGGTTACATTTATAGAGGAAGCAAGAGTTGAGTTAATAGAAATTTGTGCAAAGAATCTAGACGATATATTGGATGAATTTACAAAAGTGATAGATGAATGGCTAGAAGAGGGTGGTAGCTTTGTGCTGGAAATATTGGTTAAATTTAAAGAAGAGACGATGGACGAACTGGTAGAAATTGATGCAAAGAATGTTGAAGAAATATTGGATGAATTTACAGAAGCAAAAGATGAAAGGATAGTAGTAGCTGATAGCTTTGTGCTTGAAATATTGGTTAAATTTAAAGAAGAAGCAAGAAATGAACTAGTAGAAATTGGTGCAAAGAATATAGAAGAAATACCTGATGAATTTACAGATGTGAAATATGAAAAGGTTGAAGATGGTGATTGCTTCGTACTGGAAATATTCGTAAAATTTATAGATGCAACAAAAGGTGAACTACTAGAAATTGGTGCAAAGAATGTCAAAGAAATATTAGATGAACTTACAGAAGTGAAAGATGAAATGGTAGAAGAAGGTAATAGCATTGTGCTCGAAATATTTGTTAAATTTAAAGATGCAACACGAGGTGAACTAGTAAAAATTGGTTCAAATAATGTAGAAGAGGTGAACGATGAAAGGGTAGACGTAGTTGATAACTTTGTGCTTGAAATATTGGTTGAATTTAAAGAAGAAGGAAGAATTGAACTAGTAGAAATTGGTGCTAAGAATGTAGAAGAAATACTTGATGAATTTATAGATGTGAAATATGAATGGTTAGAAATATGAATCGTATAAATATCGGATGAACTTACGGAAGTAAAAGGTGAATGGGTAGAAGATGAAGGTGATAGCATTGTATTTGAAACATTGGTTAAATTTAAAGATCCAACCAGAGTTGCAATAGTAGAAATTGGTGCAAAGAATGTTGAAGAAATATCGGATGAATTTACAGAAGTGAACGATGAAAGGGTAGACGTTGCTGATAACTTTGTGCTTGAAATATTGGTTAAATTTAAAGACGATACAATTGAACTAGTAGAAATTGGTCCAGAGAATGTAGAAGAAATACCTGATGAATTCACAGATATGAAATATGAATGGGTAGAAGATGGTGATTGCTTCGTATTGGAAGTATTGGTTAAATTTAAAGACGCATCAAGAGGTGAACCAGTAGAAATTGGTGGAAAAAAGGTCGAGTAAATATCGGATGAACTTACGGAAGTAAAAGGTGAATGGGTAGAAGCTGAAGGTGATAGCATTGTATTTGAAATATTGGTTAAATTTAAAGATCCAACTGGAGTTGCAATAGTAGAAATTGGTGCAAAGAATGTCGAAGAAATATCGGATGAATTTACAGAAGTGAACGATGAAAAGGTAGACGTTGCTGATAACTTTGTGCTTGAACTTTTGGTTAAATTTACAGAAGAAGCAAGAATTGAACTAGTAGAGATTGGTCCAGAGAATGTAGAAGAAATACCCACAGATGATAAATATGAATGGGTAGAAGATGGTGATTGCTTCGTGTCGGAAGTATTGGTTAAATTTAAAGACGCATCAAGAGGTGAACCAGTTGAAATTGGTGGAAAAAAGGTCGAGTAAATATCGTATGAACTTACAGAACTGAAAGGTGAATGGGTAGACGATGAAGGTGATAGCATTGTGCTCGATACATTGGATAACTTTAAAGACGAAACAAGAGTTGAAATAGTAGAAATTGATTCAAAGAATGTAGAAGAAATATTGGATGAAGTTACAGAAGTGAAAGATAAATGGGTAGAAGATGGTGATGGCCTTGTACTTGAAATATTGGTTATATTTAAAGAAGAAGCACGAATTGAACTAGTAGAAATTGATTCAAAGAATGTAGAAGAAATATTGGATGAACTTACAGAAGTTAAAGATGAAATGGTAGAAGACGAAGGTGATAGCTTTGCACTTGAAATATTGGTTAAATTTAAAGAAAAAGCAAGAATTGAACTAGTAGAAATTGGTGCAAAGAATGTAGAAGAAATACCTGATGAATTTACAGATGTGAAATATGAAACGGTTGAAGATGGTGATAGGTTTGTACTTGAAATATTGGTTAATAAGTTTAAAGAAGAAGCAAAAATTGAACTAGTAGAAATTGCTCCAAAGTATGTAGAAGAAACACTTGATAAATTTACAGATGTGAAATATGAATGGGTAGAAGATGGTGATTGCTTCGTGTCGGAAGTATTGGTTAAATTTAAAGACGCATCAAGAGGTGAACCAGTTGAAATTGCTGGAAAAAAGGTCGAGTAAATATCGGATGAACTTATAGAACTGAAAGGTGAATGGGTAGAAGACGAAGGTGATAGCATTGTGCTCGAAATATTGGTAAAATTTAAAGACGAAACAAGAATTGAATTAGTAGAAATTTGTGCAAAGAATGTAGAAGAAATACTTGATGAATTTACTGATGTGAAATATGAAAGGGTTGAAGATGATGATTGCTTCGTGCTGGAAATATTGGTTAAATTTAAAGACGAAACAACAGATGAACTAGTAAAAATTGGTTCAAAGAATGTAGAAGAAATATTGGATAAACTTACTGAAGTGAACGATGGAATGGTAGAAGAAGAAGGTGATAGCTTTGTACTTGAAATATTGGTTAAATTGAAAGAAGAAAAAAGAATTAAAATAGTAGAAATTGGTTCAAAGAATGTAGGAGATATATTGGAGGGTGAATTTACAGAAGTGAAAGATGGAACGGTAGAAGAAGGTGGTACCTTTGTGCTCGAAATATTGGTTAATAAATTTAATGATGCAACAAGAGGTGAACTAGTAGAAATTGGTTCAAAGAATGTCGAAGAAATATTGGATGAGGTTACAGAAGTTACAGAAGTGAAAGACGGAATGGTAGAAGAATGTGGTATCTTTGTGCTCGAAATATTGGTTAAATTTAAAGATGAAACAAGAGTTGAAATAGTAGAAATTGGTTCAAAGAATGTAGAAGAAATATTGGATGAAGTTGCAGAAGAAAAAGATGGAATGGCAGAAGATGACGGCACTTTTGTGCTCGAAATATTAGTTAAATTTAAAGACGAAAAAAGAGTTGAAACAGTAGCAATTGGTTCAAAGGCAGAAATATAGCATGAAGTTACAGAAGAAAAAGATGGAATGGCAGAAGATGGTGGTACTTTTGTGTTCGAAATATTGGTTAAATTTAAAGACGAAGCAAGAGTTGAAAGAGTAGAAATTGGTTCAAAGAATGTGGAAGAAATATTGGATGAATAATTTACAGAAGAGAAAGAAGGAATGGTAGAAGGTGGTACCTTTGTGCTCGAAATATTGGTTAAATTTAAAGACGAAACTATAGTTGAAATAGTAGAATTAGGTTTAAAGAATATAGAAGAAATATTGGATGAAGTTACAGAAGAGAAAGATGAAATGGTAGAAGAAGGTAATACCTTTGTGCTCAAAATATTCGTTAAATTTAAAGACGAAACAAGAGTTGAAACAGTAGAAATTAGTTCAAAGAATGTAGAAAAAATATTGGATGAAGTTACAGAAGAGAAAGATGGAATGGCAGAAGATGGTGGTACCTTTGTGCTGGAAATATTGGTTAAATTTAAAGACGAAACAAGAGTTGAAATAGTAGAAATTGGTTCAAAGAATGTAGAAGAAATATTGGATAAAGTTACAGAAGTGAAAGATGGAATGGCAGAAGGTGCAACCTTTGTGCTCGAAATATTGGTTAAATTTAACGACGAAACAAGAGTTGAAATAGCAGAAATTGGTTGAAAGAATGTAGAAGAAATATTGGATGAAGTTGCAGAAGAGAAAGATGGAATGGCAGAAGATGACGGTACTTTTGTGCTCGAAATATTAGTTAAATTTAAAGACGAAACAAGAGTTGAAACAGTAGCAATTGGTTCAAAGGCAGAAATATAGGATAAAGTTACAGAAGAAAAAGATGGAATGGCAGAAGATGGTGGTACTTTTGTGTTCGAAATATTGGTTAAATTTAAAGACGAAGCAAGAGTTGAAAGAGTAGAAATTGGTTCAAAGAATGTGGAAGAAATATTGGATGAATAATTTACAGAAGAGAAAGAAGGAATGGTAGAAGGTGGTACCTTTGTGCTCGAAATATTGGTTAAATTTAAAGACGAAACTATAGTCGAAATAGTAGAATTTGGTTTAAAGAATATAGAAGAAATATTGGATGAAGTTACAGAAGAGAAAGATGAAATGGTAGAAGAAGGTAATACCTTTGTGCTCGAAATATTGGTTAAATTTAACGACGAAACAAGAGTTGAAATAGCAGAAATTGGTTGAAAGAATGTAGAAGAAATATTGGATGAAGTTGCAGAAGAGAAAGATGGAATGCCAGAAGATGACGGTCCTTTTGTGCTCGAAATATTAGTTAAATTTAAAGACGAAACAAGAGTTGAAACAGTAGCAATTGGTTCAAAGGCAGAAATATAGGATAAAGTTACAGAAGAAAAAGATGGAATGGCAGAAGATGGTGGTACTTTTGTGTTCGAAATATTGGTTAAATTTAAAGACGACGCAAGAGTTGAAACAGTAGAAATTAGTTCAAAGAATGTAGAAGAAATATTGGATGAAGTTACAGAAGAGAAAGATGAAATGGTAGAAGAAGGTGGTACCTTTGTGCTCGAAATATTGGTTAAATTTAAAGACGAAACAAGAGTTGAAATAGTAAAAATTAGTTCAAAGAATGTAGAAGAAATATTGAATGAAGTTGCAGAAGAGAAAGATGGAATGGCAGAAGATGACGGTACTTTTGTGGTCGAAATATTATTTAAATTTAAAGACGAAACAAGAGTTGAAACAGTAGCAATTGGTTCAAAGAATGTAGCAGAAATATTGGATAAAGTTACAGAAGAAAAAGATGGAATGGCAGAAGATGGTGGTACTTTTGTTTTCGAAATATTGGTTAAATTTAACGACGAAACAACAGCAGAAACAGCAGAAATATTGGATGAAGAAGTTACAGAAGAGAAAGATGGAATGGTAGAAGGTGGTACCTTTGTGCTTGAAATGTTTTTTAAATTGAAAGACGAAACAAGAGTTGAAATAGTAGAAATTTGTGCAAACAATGTAAAAGAAATATTGGATGAAGTTAAAGAAGTAAAAGATGGAATCGCAGCAGATGGTGATAGTTTTGTGTTCGAAATATTGGTTAAATTTAGTGACGAAGCAAGAGTTGAAAGAGTAGAAATTGGTTTAAAGAATGTAGAAGAAATATTGGATGAAGTTACAGAAGTGAAAGATGGAATGGTAGAAGGTGGTACCTTTGTGCTCGAAATATTGGTTAAATTTAAAGAGGAAGCAAGAGTTGAAACAGCAGAAATTGGTTCAAAGAATTTAGAAGAAATATTGGATGAAGTTACAGAAGAGAAAGATGAAATGGTAGAAGAAGGTGATACCTTTGTGCTCAAAATATTCGTTAAATGTAAAGACGAAACAAGAGTTGAAACAGTAGAAATTAGTTCAAAGAATGTAGAAGAAATATTGAATGAAGATGGAATGCTAGAAGTTGGTACCTTTGTGCTCGAAATATTGGTTAAATTTAAAGATGAAGCAAGAGTTGAAATAGTAGAAATTGGTTCAAAGAATGTAGAAGAAATATTGGATGAAGAAGTTACAGAATAGAAAGATGGAATGGTAGAAGGTGGTACCTTTGTGCTCGAAATATTGGTTAAATTTAAAGACGAAACAATAGTTGAAAAAGTAGAAATTGGTTCAAAGAATGTAGAAGAAATATTGGATGTAGTTACAGAAGAGACAGATGGAATGGTAGAGGAAGGTGGTACCTTTGTGCTTGAAA
The DNA here is from genome assembly GCA_035772405.1 of Chrysogorgia sp. JL179-B06. Taxonomy (NCBI): domain Eukaryota; kingdom Metazoa; phylum Cnidaria; class Anthozoa; order Scleralcyonacea; family Chrysogorgiidae; genus Chrysogorgia; species Chrysogorgia sp. JL179-B06. Next base: position 245,154 of record JAYKKM010000494.1, on the reverse strand, counting down.
TATTGGTTAAATTTAAAGAGGAAGCAAGAGTCGAAACAGTAGAAATTGGTTCAAAGAATGTAGAAGAAATATTGGATGAAGAAGTTACAAAAGAGAAAGATGGAATGGCAGAAGATGGTGGTAGTTTTGTGTTCGAAATATTGGTTAAATTTAAAGACGAAGCAAGAGTTGAAACAGTAGAAATTGGTTCAAAGAATGTAGCAGAAATATTGGATGAAGAAGTTACAGAAGTGAAAGATGGAATGGTAGAAGGTGGTACCTTTGTGCTCGAAATATTGGTTAAATTTAAAGACGAAACAAGAGTTGAAATAGTAGAAATTGTTTCAAAGAATGTAGAAGAAATATTGGATGAAGTTGCAGAAGAGAAAGGTGAAATGGTAGAAGAAGGTGATACCTTTGTGCTCAAAATATTCGTTAAATGTAAAGACGAAACAAGAGTTGGAACAGTAGAAATTCGTTCAAAGAATGTAGAAGAAATATTGGATGAAGTTGCAGAAGAGAAAGGTGAAATGGTAGAAGAAGGTGATACCTTTGTGCTCAAAATATTCGTTAAATGTAAAGACGAAACAAGAGTTGAAACAGTAGAAATTCGTTCAAAGAATGTAGAAGAAATATTCGATGACGTTACAGTAGAGAAAGATGGAATGGCAGACGATGGTGGTACCTTTTTTCTCGAAATATTGGTTAAATTTAAAGACGAAACAAGAGTTGAAACAGTAGAAAATGGTTCAAAGAATGTAGAAGAAATATTGGATGAAGTTACAGAAGTGACAGATGGAATGGTAGAGGAAGGTGGTACCTTTGTGTTCGAATTATTGGTTAAATTTAAAGACGAAGCAAGAGTTGAAAGAGTAGAAATTGGTTCAAAGAATGTGGAAGAAATGTTGGATGAAGAAGTTACATAAGTGAAAGATGGAATGGTAGAAGAAGGTGGTACCTTTGTGCTCGAAATATTGGTTAAATTGAAAGCGGAAGCAAGAGTTGAAACAGTAGAAATTGGTTCAAAGAATGTAGCAGAAATATTGGATGAAGAAGTTACAGAAGAGAAAGATGGAATGGTAGAAGGTGGTACTTTTGTGCTCGAAATATTGGTTACATTTAAAGACGAAAGAAGAGTTGAAGCAGTAGAAATTTGTTGAAAGAATGTAGAAAAAATATTGGTTGAAGTTACAGAATTGAAAGATGGAATGGTAGAGGAAGGTGTGCTTGAAATATTTTTTAAATTTAAAGATGAAACAAAAGTTGAAATAGTAGAAATTGCTTCAGAGAATGTAGAAGAAATATTGGATGAAGTTACAGGAGTGAAAGATGGAATGGTGGAAGAAGATGGTACCCTTGTGCTCGAAATATTGGTTAAATTTAAAGACGAAACAAGAGTTGAAATAGTAGAAATTGGTTCAAAGAATGTAGAAGAAATATTGGATAAAGTTACAGAAGTGAAAGATGGAATAGTAGAAGATGGTACCTTTGTGCTCGAAATATTGGTTAAATTTAACGTCGAAACAATGGTTGAAAAAGTAGAAATTGGTTCAAAGAATGTAGAAGAAATATTGGATGAAGTTATAGAAGTGACAGATGGAATGGTAGAGGAAGGTGGTGCCGTTGTGCTTGAAATATTTTTTAAATTGAAAGACGAAACAAGAGTTGAAACAGTAGAAATTTGTGCAAAGAATATAGAAGAAATATTGGAGGATGAATTTACAGAAGTGATAGATGGAATGGTGGAAGAAGGTTCCTTTGTGCTCGAAATATTGGTTAAATTGAAAGAGGAAGCAAGAGTTGAAATAGTAGAAATTGGTTCAAAGAATGTAGCAGAAATATTGGATGAAGAAGTTACAGAAGAGAAAGATGGAATGGTAGAACGTGGTACTTTTGTGCTCGCAATATTGGTTAAATTTAAAGACGAAAGAAGAGTTGAAGCAGTAGAAATTTGTTGAAAGAATGTAGAAGAAACATTGGTTGAAGTTACAGAATTGAAAGATGGAATGGTAGAGGAAGGTGTGCTTGAAATATTTTTTAAATTTAAAGATGAAATAAAAGTTGAAATAGTAGAAATTGCTTCAGAGAATGTAGAAGAAATATTGGATGAAGTTACAGGAGTGAAAGATGGAATGGTGGAAGAAGATGGTACCCTTGTGCTCGAAATATTGGTTAAATTTAAAGACGAAGCAAGAGCTGAAAGAGTAGAAATTGGTTCAAAGAATATAGAAGCAATATTGGATAAAGCAGTTACAGAAGAGAAATATGGAATGGTAGAAGAAGGTGGTACCTTTGTGCTCGAAATATTGGTTAAATTTAAAGACGAAGCAAGAGGTGAGATAGTAGAAATTGGTTCAAAGAATGTAACAGAAATATTGGATGAAGCAGTTACAGAAGAGAAAGATGGAATGCTAGAAGGTGGTACCTTTGTGCTCGAAATATTTGTTAAATTTAAAGATGAAGCAAGATTTGAAATAGTAGAAATTCGTTCAGAGAATGTAGAAGAAATATTGGATGAAGACGCAGAAGTGAAAGATGGAATGGTAGAAGAAGGTGGTACCTTTGTGCTTGAAATATTGTTTAAATTTAACGACGAAACAAGATATGAAATGGTAGAAATTGGTTGAGAGAATTTAGAAGAAATATTGGATAAAGTTACAGAAGTGACAGATGGAATGGTGGAGGAAGGTGGTACCTTTGTTCTCAAAATATTCGTTAAATGTAAAGACGAAACAAGAGTTGAAACAGTAGAAATTAGTTCAAAGAATGTGGAAGAAATATTGGATGATGTTACAGAAAAGAAAGATGAAATGGTAGAAGAAGGTGATACCTTTGTTCTCAAAATATTCGTTAAATGTAAAGACGAAACAAGAGTTGAAACAGTAGAAATTAGTTCAAAGAATGTAGAAGAAATATTGGATGAAGTTACAGAAGAGAAAGATGGAATGGGAGACGATGGTGGTACCTTTGTGCTCGAAATATTGGTTAAATTTAAAGACGAAACAAGAGTTGAAATAGTAGAAATTGGTTCAAAGAATGTAGAAGAAATATTGGATAAAGTTACAGAAGTGAAAGATGGAATAGTAGAAGATGGTACCTTTGTGCTCGAAATATTGGTTAAATTTAACGTCGAAACAATAGTTGAAAAAGTAGAAATTGGTTCAAAGAATGTAGAAGAAATATTGGATGAAGTTATAGAAGTGACAGATGGAATGGTAGAGGAAGGTGGTACCTTTGTGCTTGAAATATTTTTTAAATTGAAAGACGAAACAAGAGTTGAAACAGTAGAAATTTGTGCAAAGAATATAGAAGAAATATTGGAGGATGAATTTACAGAAGTAAAAGATGGAATGGTGGAAGAAGGTACCTTTGTGCTCGAAATATTGGTTAAATTGAAAGAGGAAGCAAGAGTTGAAACAGTAGAAATTGGTTCAAAGAATGTAGCAGAAATATTGGATGAAGAAGTTACAGAAGAGAAAGATGGAATGGTAGAAGGTGGTACTTTTGTGCTCGAAATATTGGTTAAATTTAAAGACGAAAGAAGAGTTGAAGCAGTAGAAATTTGTTGAAAGAATGTAGAAGAAACATGGGTTGAAGTTACAGAATTGAAAGATGGAATGGTAGAGGAAGGTGTGCTTGAAATATTTTTTAAATATAAAGATGAAACAAAAGTTGAAATCGTAGAAATTGCTTCAGAGAATGTAGAAGAAATATTGGATGAAGTTACAGGAGTGAAAGATGGAATGGTAGAAGAAGGTGGAACCTTTGCGCTCGAAATATTGGTTACATTTAAAGACGAAGCAAGAGCTGAAAGAGTAGAAATTGGTTCAAAGAATATGGAAGAAATATTTGATGAAGCAGTTACAGAAGAGAAAGATTGAATGGTAGAAGATCGTGGTACCTTTGTGCTCGAAATATTGGTTAAATTTAAAGACGAAGCAAGAGTTGAAACAGTAGAAATTGTTTCAGATAATGTAGAAGAAATATTGGATGAAGTTACAGAAGTGAAAGATGTAATGGTAGAAGAAGGTGGTAACTTTGTGCTCGAAATATTGGTTAAATTTAAGGACGAAATAAGAGTTGAAACGGTAGAAATTGGTTCAAAGAATGTAGAAGAAATATGCGATGAAGTTACATAAATGAAAGATGGAATAGTAGAGGCAGGTGGTACCTTTGTCAAGCACAAAGGTACGACCTGAATTAAATTTAAAGACGAAACAAGGGTTGAAATAGTAGAAATTGGTTCAAAGAATGTAGAAGAAATATTGGATAAAGTTACAGGAGTGAAAGATGGAATGGTAGAAGCAGGCGGTACCTTTGTGCTCGAAATATTGGTTAAATTTAAAGACGAAACAACAGTTGAAACAGTAGAAATTGGTTCAAAGAATGTAGAAGAAATATTGAATGAAGTTACAGAGGTGACAGATGGAATGGTAGAGGAAGGTAGTACCTTTGTGCTTGAAATATTGGTTAAATTTAAAGAGGAAGCAAGAGTTGAAACAGTAGAAATTGGTTCAAAGAATGTAGAAGAAATATTGGATGAAGAAGTTACAGCAGAGAAAGATGGAATGGTAGAAGATGGTGGTACTTTTGTGTTCGAAATGTTGGTTAAATTTAAAGACGAAGCAAGAGTTGAAAGAGTAGAAATTGGTTCAAAGAATGTGGAAGAAATGTTGGATGAAGAAGTTACAGAAGTAAAAGATGCAATGGTAGAAGAAGGTGGTACCTTTGTGCTCAAAATATTGGTTAAATTGAAAGAGGAAGCAAGAGTTGAAACAGTAGAAATTGGTTCAAATAATGTAGCAGAAATATTGGATGAAGAAGTTACAGAAGAGAAAGATGGAATGGTAGAAGGTGGTACCTTTGTGCTCGAAATATTGGTTAAATTTAAAGACGAAGCAAGAGTTGAAAGAGTAGAAATTGGTTCAAAGAATGTGGAAGAAATGTTGGATGAAGAAGTTACAGAAGTGAAAGATGCAATGGTAGAAGAAGGTGGCACCTTTGTGCGCGAAATATTTGTTAAATTGAAAGAGGAAGCAAGAGTTGAAACAGTAGAAATTGGTTCAAAGAATGTTGCAGAAATATTGGATGAAGAAGTTACAGAAGAGAAAGATGGAATGGCAGAAGATGGTGGTACTTTTGTGTTCGAAATATTGGTTAAATTTAAAGACGAAACAAGAGTTGAAACAGTAGAAATTGGTTCAAAGAATGTAGAAAAAATATTGGATAAAGTTACAGATGGAAAAGATGGAATGGCAGAAGATGGTGGTACTTTTGCGTTCGAAATATTGGTTAAATTTAAAGACAAAGCAAGAGTTGAAAGAGTAGAAATTGGTTCAAAGAATGTGGAAGAAATATTGAATGAAGAAGTTACAGTAGTGAAAGATCGAATGGTAGAAGAAGGTGGTACCTTTGTGCTCGAAATATTGGTTAAATTTAAAGACGAAATAACAGTTGAAATAGTAGAAATTGGTTCAAAGAATGTAGAAGAAATATTGGATGAAGTTACAGTATAGAAAGATGGAATGGTAGAAGTTGGTGGTACTTTTGTGCTCGAAATATAAGTTAAATTTAAAAACGAAACAAGAGTTGAAACAGTAGAAATTGGTTCAATGAATGTAGAAGAAATATTTGATGAAGTTACAGAGGAGAAAGATGGCATGGTAGAAGAATGTGGTACCTTTGTGCTCGAAGTATTGGTTAAATTTAAAGACGAAACAAGAGTTGAAACGGTAGAAATTGGTTCAAAGAATGCAGAAGAAATATTGGATGAAGTTACCCAAGAGAAAGATGGAATGGTAGAAGCAGTTGGTACCTTTGTGCTCGAAATATTGGTTAACTTTAAAGATGAAACAAGAGTTGAGCCTGCGGAAATTGGTTCGAAGAGAGAAGAAATATGGGATGAACTTACAGAAGTGAAAGATGGAATGGTAGAAAAAGGTGGTACCTTTGTGCTCGAGTTATTGGTTAAATTTAAAGACGAAGAAAGAGTTGAAACAGTAGAAATTGGTTCAAAGACTGTAGAAGAAATATAGGATGACGTTACAGAAGAGAAAGATGGAATGGTAGAAGAAGGTGGTGCCTTTGTGCTCGAAATATTGGTTAAATTTAAAGACGAAACAAGAGTTGAAATTGTAGAAATTGGTTCAAAGAATGTAGAAGAAGTATTGGACGAAGTTACAGATGAGAAAGATGGAATGGTAGAAGAAGGCTGTACCTTTGTGCTCGAAATATTGGTTAAATTTAAAGGCGAAGCAAGAGTTGAAATAGTAGAAATTGTTTCAAAGAATGTAGAAGAAATATTCGATGAAGTTACAGAAGTGAAAGATGGAATGGCAGAAGAAGGTGGTACCTTTGTGCTCGAAATATTGGTTAAATGTAAAGACGAAACAAAAGTTGAAACAGTAGAAATTTTTTCAAAGAATGTAGAATAAATATTGGATGATGAATTTACAGAAGTGAAAGGTGGAATGGTAGAAGAAGGTTGTACCTTTGTGCTCGAAATATTGGTTAAATTTAAAGACGAAGCAAGAGTTGAAATAGTAGAAATTGGTTCAAAGAATGTAGAAGAAATATTGGATGAAGTTACAGTAGTGAAAGATGGAATGGCAGAAGATGGTGGTAACTTTGTGCTCGAAATATTAGTTAAATTTAAAGACGAAACAAGAGTTGAAATAGTAGAAATTGGTTCAAAGAATGTAGAAAAAATATTGGATAAAGTTACAGAAGAAAAAGATGGAATGGCAGAAGATGGTGGTACTTTTGCGTTCGAAATATTGGTTAAATTTAAAGACGAAGCAAGAGTTGAAAGAGTAGAAATTGGTTCAAAGAATGTGGAAGAAATATTAAAAGAAGAAGTTACAGAAGTGAAAGATCGAATGGAAGAAGAAGGTGGTACCTTTGTGCTCGAAATATTGGTTAAATTTAAAGATGAAACAAGAGTTGAAACTGTAGAAATTGGTTCGAAGAAAGAAGAAATATGGGATGAAGTTACAGAAGTGAAAGATGGAATGGTAGAAAAAGGTGGTACCTTTGTGCTCGAGATATTGGTTAAATTTAAAGATGAAACAAGAGTTGAACCAGTGGAAATTGGTTCAAAGACTGTAGAAGAAATATTGGATGACGTTAGAGAAGAGAAAGATGGAATGGTAGAAGGTGGTGCCTTTGTGCTCGAAATATTGGTTAAATTTAAAGACGAAACAAGAGTTGAAACTGTAGAAATTGGTTCAAAGAATGTAGAAGAAATATTCGATGAAGTTACAGAAGTGAAAGATGGAATGGTAGAAGTTGGTGGTACGTTTGTGCTCGAAATATAAGTTAAATTTAAAAACGAAACAAGAGTTGAAACAGTAGAAATTGGTTCATTGAATGTAGAAGAAATATTTGATGAAGTTACAGAAGAGAAGGATGGTATGGTTGAAGAATGTGGTACCTTTGTGCTCGAAGTATTGGTTAAATTTAAAGACGAAACAAGAGTTGAAACAGTAGAAATTGGTTCAAAGAATTCAGAAGAAATATTGGATGAAGTTACCCAAGAGAAAGATGGAATGGTAGAAGCAGTTGGTACCTTTGTGCTCGAAATATTGGTTAACTTTAAAGATGAAACAAGAGTTGAAACTGTAGAAATTGGTTCGAAGAAAGAAGAAATATTGGATGACGTTACAGAAGAGAAAGATGGAATGGTAGAAGCAGTTGGTACCTTTGTGCTCGAAATATTGATTAACTTTAAAGATGAAACAAGAGTTGAAACTGTAGAAATTGGTTCGAAGAAAGAAGAAATATTGGATGACGTTACAGAAGAGAAAGATGGAATGGTAGAAGAAGGTGGTGCCTTTGTGCTCGAAATATTGGTTAAATTTAAAGACGAAACAAGAGTTGAAACTGTAGAAATTTGTTCAAAGAATGTAGAAGAAGTATTGGACGAAGTTACAGGAGTGAAAGATGGAATGGTAGAAGAAGGCTGTACCTTTGTGCTCGAAATATTAGTTAAATTTAAAGACGAAGCAAGAGTTGAAATAGTAGAAATTGTTTCAAAGAATGTAGAAGAAATATACGATGAAGTTACAGGAGTGAAAGATGGAATGGCAGAAGAAGGTGGTACCTTTGTGCTCGAAGTATTGGTTAAATGTAAAGACGAAACAAAAGTTGAAACAGTAGAAATTTGTTCAAAGAATGTAGAATAAATATTGGATGATGAATTTACAGAAGTGAAAGGTGGAATGGTAGAAGAAGGTTGTACCTTTGTGCTCGAAATATTGGTTAAATTTAAAGACGAGGCTAGAGTTGATAGAGTAGAAATTGATTCAGAGAATGTAGCAGAAATATTGGATGAATTTACAGGAGTGAAAGATGGAATGGTAGAAGGTGGTAACTTTGTTCTTGAAATATTGGTTAAATTTTAAAGACGAAGTAACAGTTGAAATAGTAGAAATTGGTTCAAAGTATGTAGAAGAAATATTGGATGAAGTTACAGAAGAGAAAGATGGAATGGTAGAAGAAGGCTGTACCTTTGTGCTCGAAATATTGGTAAAAGTTAAAGACGAACCAAGAGTTGAAACGGTAGAGATTGGTGGAAAGAATGTAGAAGAAATATTGGATGAAGTTACCGAAGAGAAAGATGGAATTGTAGAAAATGGTGGTACCTTTGTGCTCGAGATATTGGTTAAATTTAAAGATGAAACAAGAGTTGAACCAGTGGAAATTGGTTCAAAGACTGTAGAAGAAATATTGGATGACGTTAGAGAAGAGAAAGATGGAATGGTAGAAGGTGGTGCCTTTGTGCTCGAAATATTGGTTAAATTTAAAGACGAAACAAGAGTTGAAACTGTAGAAATTGGTTCAAAGAATGTAGAAGAAATATTCGATGAAGTTACAGAAGTGAAAGATGGAATGGTAGAAGTTGGTGGTACGTTTGTGCTCGAAATATAAGTTAAATTTAAAAACGAAACAAGAGTTGAAACAGTAGAAATTGGTTCATTGAATGTAGAAGAAATATTTGATGAAGTTACAGAAGAGAAGGATGGTATCGTTGAAGAATGTGGTACCTTTGTGCTCGAAGTATTGGTTAAATTTAAAGACGAAACAAGAGTTGAGACAGTAGAAATTGGTTCAAAGAATGCAGAAGAAATATTGGATGAAGTTACCCAAGCGAAAGATGGAATGGTAGAAGCAGTTGGTACCTTTGTGCTCGAAATATTGGTTAACTTTAAAGATGAAACAAGAGTTGAAACAGTAGACATTGGTTCAATGAATGTAGAAGAAATATTTGATGAAGTTACAGAAGAGAAGGATGGTATGGTAGAAGAATGTGGTACCTTTGTGCTCGAAGTATTGGTTAAATTTAAAGACGAAACAAGAGTTGAAACAGTAGAAATTGGTTCAAAGAATGCAGAAGAAATATTGGATGAAGTTACCCAAGAGAAAGATGGAATGGTAGAAGCAGTTGGTACCTTTGTGCTCGAAATATTGGTTAACTTTAAAGATGAAACAAGAGTTGAAACAGTAGACGTTGGTTCAATGAATGTAGAAGAAATATTTGATGAAGTTACAGAAGAGAAGGATGGTATGGTAGAAGAATGTGGTACCTTTGTGCTCGAAGTATTGGTTAAATTTAAAGACGAAAGAAGAGTTGAAACAGTAGAAATTGGTTCAAAGAATTCAGAAGAAATATTGGATGAAGTTACCCAAGAGAAAGATGGAATGGTAGAAGCAGTTGGTACCTTTGTGCTCGAAATATTGATTAACTTTAAAGATGAAACAAGAGTTGAAACTGTAGAAATTGGTTCGAAGAAAGAAGAAATATTGGATGACGTTACAGAAGAGAAAGATGGAATGGTAGAAGAAGGTGGTGCCTTTGTGCTCGAAATATTGGTTAAATTTAAAGACGAAACAAGAGTTGAAACTGTAGAAATTTGTTCAAAGAATGTAGAAGAAGTATTGGACGAAGTTACAGGAGTGAAAGATGGAATGGTAGAAGAAGGCTGTACCTTTGTGCTCGAAATATTAGTTAAATTTAAAGACGAAGCAAGAGTTGAAATAGTAGAAATTGGTTTCAAAGAATGTAGAAGAAATATACGATGAAGTTACAGGAGTGAAAGATGGAATGGCAGAAGAAGGTGGTACCTTTGTGCTCGAAGTATTGGTTAAATGTAAAGACGAAACAAAAGTTGAAACAGTAGAAATTTGTTCAAAGAATGTAGAATAAATATTGGATGATGAATTTACAGAAGTGAAAGGTGGAATGGTAGAAGAAGGTTGTACCTTTGTGCTCGAAATATTGGTTAAATTTAAAGACGAGGCTAGAGTTGATAGAGTAGAAATTGATTCAGAGAATGTAGCAGAAATATTGGATGAATTTACAGGAGTGAAAGATGGAATGGTAGAAGGTGGTAACTTTGTTCTCGAAATATTGGTTAATTTTAAAGACGAAGTAACAGTTGAAATAGTAGAAATTGGTTCAAAGTATGTAGAAGAAATATTGGATGAAGTTTACAGAAGAGAAAGATGGAATGGTAGAAGAAGGCTGTACCTTTGTGCTCGAAATATTGGTAAAAGTTAAAGACGAACCAAGAGTTGAAACGGTAGAGTTTGGTGGAAAGAATGTAGAAGAAATATTGGATGAAGTTACCGAAGAGAAAGATGGAATTGTAGAAAATGGTGGTACCTTTGTGCTCGAAATATTAGTTAAATTTAAAGACGAAACAAGAGTTGAAACAGTAGAAATTGGTTCAAAGAATGTAGAAGAAATATTGGATGAAGTTACAGAAGTGAAAGATGGAATGGTAGAAGGTGATAACTTTGTGCTCGTAATATTGGTTAAATTTAAAGATGAAGCAAAAGTTGAAACAGATGAAGTTACCGAAGAGAAAGATGGAATGGCAGAAGATGGTGGTACTTTTGTGCTAGAAATATTGGTTAAATTTAAAGACGGAACAAGAGTTGAAACAGTAGAAATTGGTTCAAAGAATGTAGAAGAAATATTGGATGAAGTTACGGAAGAGAAAGATGGAATGGTAGAAAAAGGTGGTACCTTTGTGCTCGAAATATTGGTTAAATTTAAAGACGAATCAAGAGTTGAAACAGTAGAAATTGGTTCAAAGAATGTAGAAGAAATATGGGATGAAGAAGTTACAGAAGAGAAAGATGGAATGGTAGAAGAAGGTGGTACCTTTGTGCTCGAACTATTGGTTAAATTTAAAGACGAAACAAGAGTTGAAACAGTAGAAATTGGTTCAAAGAATGCAGAAGAAATATTGGATGAAGTTACCCAAGAGAAAGATGGAATGGTAGAAGCAGTTGGTACCTTTGTGCTCGAAATATTGGTTAACTTTAAAGATGAAACAAGAGTTGAAACAGTAGACATTGGTTCAATGAATGTAGAAGAAATATTTGATGAAGTTACAGAAGAGAAGGATGGTATGGTAGAAGAATGTGGTACCTTTGTGCTCGAAGTATTGGTTAAATTTAAAGACGAAACAAGAGTTGAAACAGTAGAAATTGGTTCAAAGAATGCAGAAGAAATATTGGATGAAGTTACCCAAGAGAAAGATGGAATGGTAGAAGCAGTTGGTACCTTTGTGCTCGAAATATTGGTTAACTTTAAAGATGAAACAAGAGTTGAAACAGTAGACGTTGGTTCAATGAATGTAGAAGAAATATTTGATGAAGTTACAGAAGAGAAGGATGGTATGGTAGAAGAATGTGGTACCTTTGTGCTCGAAGTATTGGTTAAATTTAAAGACGAAAGAAGAGTTGAAACAGTAGAAATTGGTTCAAAGAATTCAGAAGAAATATTGGATGAAGTTACCCAAGAGAAAGATGGAATGGTAGAAGCAGTTGGTACCTTTGTGCTCGAAATATTGATTAACTTTAAAGATGAAACAAGAGTTGAAACTGTAGAAATTGGTTCGAAGAAAGAAGAAATATTGGATGACGTTACAGAAGAGAAAGATGGAATGGTAGAAGAAGGTGGTGCCTTTGTGCTCGAAATATTGGTTAAATTTAAAGACGAAACAAGAGTTGAAACTGTAGAAATTTGTTCAAAGAATGTAGAAGAAGTATTGGACGAAGTTACAGGAATGAAAGATGGAATGGTAGAAGAAGGCTGTACCTTTGTGCTCGAAATATTAGTTAAATTTAAAGACGAAGCAAGAGTTGAAATAGTAGAAATTGTTTCAAAGAATGTAGAAGAAATATACGATGAAGTTACAGGAGTGAAAGATGGAATGGCAGAAGAAGGTGGTACCTTTGTGCTCGAAGTATTGGTTAAATGTAAAGACGAAACAAAAGTTGAAACAGTAGAAATTTGTTCAAAGAATGTAGAATAAATATTGGATGATGAATTTACAGAAGTGAAAGGTGGAATGGTAGAAGAAGGTTGTACCTTTGTGCTCGAAATATTGGTTAAATTTAAAGACGAGGCTAGAGTTGATAGAGTAGAAATTGATTCAGAGAATGTAGCAGAAATATTGGATGAATTTACAGGAGTGAAAGATGGAATGGTAGAAGGTGGTAACTTTGTTCTCGAAATATTGGTTAATTTTAAAGACGAAGTAACAGTTGAAATAGTAGAAATTGGTTCAAAGTATGTAGAAGAAATATTGGATGAAGTTACAGAAGAGAAAGATGGAATGGTAGAAGAAGGCTGTACCTTTGTGCTCGAAATATTGGTAAAAGTTAAAGACGAACCAAGAGTTGAAACGGTAGAGATTGGTGGAAAGAATGTAGAAGAAATATTGGATGAAGTTACCGAAGAGAAAGATGGAATTGTAGAAAATGGTGGTACCTTTGTGCTCGAAATATTAGTTAAATTTAAAGACGAAACAAGAGTTGAAACAGTAGAAATTGGTTCAAAGAATGTAGCAGAAATATTGGATGAAGTTACAGAAGTGAAAGATGGAATGGTAGAAGGTGATAACTTTGTGCTCGTAATATTGGTTAAATTTAAAGATGAAGCAAAAGTTGAAACAGATGAAGTTACGGAAGAGAAAGATGGAATGGCAGAAGATGGTGGTACTTTTGTGCTAGAAATATTGGTTAAATTTAAAGACGGAACAAGAGTTGAAACAGTAGAAATTGGTTCAAAGAATGTAGAAGAAATATTGGATGAAGTTACGGAAGAGAAAGATGGAATGGTAGAAGCAGGTGGTACCTTTGTGCTCGAAATATTAGTTAAATTTAAAGATGAAACAAGAGTTGAAACTGTAGAAATTGGTTCAAAGAATGTTACAGAAGTGAAAGATGGAATGGTAGAAAAAGGTGGTACCTTTGTGCTCGAAATATTGGTTAAATTTAAAGACGAATCAAGAGTTGAAACAGTAGAAATTGGTTCAAAGAATGTAGAAGAAATATGGGATGAAGAAGTTACAGAAGAGAAAGATGGAATGGTAGAAGAAGGTGGTACCTTTGTGCTCGAACTATTGGTTAAATTTAAAGACGAAACAAGAGTTGAAACAGTTGCAATTGGTTCAAAGAATGTAGAAGAAATATTGGATGAAGTTACAGAAGTAAAATATGAAATGGTAGAAGACGGTTGTATCTTTGTGCGCGAAATATTGGTTAAATTTAAAGATGAAACGTTGAAATTGGTTGAAATAGTAGAAATTGGTTCAAAGAATGTAGAAGAAATATTGGATGAACTTACAGTAGTGAAAGATAAAAAGATAATAGTAGCTGATACCTTTGTGCTTGAAATATTGTTTAAATTTAAAGAAGCAAGAATTGAACTAGTAGAAATTGGTGCAACGAACGTCGAGGAAATATTGGATGAATGTACGGAAGTGAAAGATGATGAATGGGTATAAGAAGCTGATAGCTTTGAACTGAAAATATTGGTTAAATTTAGAGAAGTGATGGAAGAACTAGTAGAAATCGGTGCGTAGAATGTCAAAGAAATATTGGATAAAGTTGTAGTAGTGAACTGTGAATGGGTAGAAGAAGGTGATATCTTTGTACTTGAAATATTTGTTAAATTTAAAAAAGAAGCAAGAATTGAACTGGCAGAAATTGGTGCAAAAAATGTAGAAGAGATACTTGATGAATTTACAGATGTGAAATATGAAACGGTTGAAGATGGTGATTTCTTCGTGCTGGAAATATTGGTCAAATTTAAAGACGCAACAAGAGGTGAACTAGAAGAAATTGGTTCAAAGAATGTAGAAGAAATATTGGATGAAGTTACAGAACTGAAAGATAGAATGGTAGAAGAAGTTTGTACCTTTGTGCTCGAAATATTGGTTAAATTCAAAAACGCAAGATGAGTTGAATTGCTAGCAATTGGTGGAAAAAATGTCGAAGTAATATTGGATGAACTTGCGGAAGTGATGGAGGAAATGGTAGAAGAAGGTGATAGCTTTGTGCTCGAAATATTGGTTAAATTTAAAAATGCAACCAGAGGTGAACTAGTAGAATTTGGTGCAAAGAATGTCGAAGAAATATTGGATGAATTTACAGATGTGAAATATGAATGGCTGGTTGTGTTTAGAGAAGTGAAGGATGAGATGCTATACGTAGTTGAGATATTTGAGACATTAAAAGATAAAATTGTGGATATAATTGTATTTATTGAAGACGTTAATAGTTGAACAGATGATGGTAAAGAAGTCGTTTTAAAGATGTTGGACGAAGGAATGTGATGTGTCGAATGATTAGTGGTGTCGTTTAGAGATGGATTATAGGTGGGAGATGGAGAGAAAGTAACTGGGGAAGAAGATTGAAGCAAAAGTGGAAAAGGTGTTGTATTTCTGGAAGTAATGTGGGTTGAATTTATTGTAGAATTTAACGATGTAGTGAGTGGTGAAGAATAATTTGAAGGATAATTGCTGGAAAAAGGAATGTGGGAGTCAGATGAGTTAGAGTGTAGGGAATGAATTGAAGAAATAAGACTTTGAAAGACAGTGGAGATTGAGAATGACGATGAGTTCTTAGATAAGTTAAAATAAGTTGATGAGAAAGATAATATTGGCGTTAAGTCGTTATTGGAACTAAGTATACTTGACGTAGGAACTAATAATGTAGTATTGATATAATTATTTGTTTGTAAGGAATATTTCTGGGACAAAGTATGTTGTGTTGATTTAAGAAGAATGGAAGAGGATGGGAGGTATATCGATGAATAATTAGTTATTGGCAAAGTGTTCATGAGTATCTGGGAGGTGGATGGAATAGTTGATGATACCAGTTTTAAAGTGGTGTAAGTTAAAGTGGTTGAATTTTTGGAAATATTTGTAGATGTGGTATACATGAAATTATTAAAGAAAGTATTATTAGTAGAAATATGTTTTGATAAATTATAACTGGAAGATATTGGATGGTAAGATTGATTCGGTTTTGAAGTGAGTGAGTAAGTAGATGAAGTATTATAACGAAGTAGAATTGTAGTTAAAAATGAAGCGTTAGTTGTCTTTGTGGAATAGTTCAAAGAAGATGATATTTCACGATCATTTTGAACAACAGTTGAAGGAAGTGAGTTACTTGTTCGTTGGACTAGTGTTGGAGTTATTGTATAACTTGAAGCCAAAGACTCTGTTCTATTTACACTTGACAGTTGCCTTGTTGAATTGATTATTGTAGAAGTAACGTAGTTAGACGTTGGTGAAGAATGTGTCAGTGTTCCTGCGATAGACAAGGCGGAATTAATAACAGAAGAGGTAGATTTCGCTACAGAGGTTAGCGGACCAGAATTGAGGACAAATGTTGTAGTAGATCTGCCATAGCTTTCTACTGTGCTTGACATGTTTGTGTAATTTGCGAGAGAAGACAACATATTCTGCATGGTGTCCATTATTTGCTTTGAAGATTGTATCACTGTTGAGTCTACGCTATTTGAGTTGGATGGAAGTACTTCTGTAGAATCGCTCATTGTCGAACTCATTTGTAATAATGATGTAGTTGGATTGACTGACTTGGAAATAATTCCAGACGAGTTTATTTTAAACATGGTTACTGGCGTAAAATCGGATGAACTTGAAAAGAGTGATGCATTCAAACTCATGGAGGAAGATGTCAGATTAAAAGATCGTGTGCTTGTTTTGGACGTGGATTGAACAAGAAGACCTACATTGAGTGTACTTGTATTAACCGAGATGGCCATAGTATTCTCAGCCGTAATGAATGAAGTTGCCACTGTGAGATTTTGGGAATAAATTGAATTATCTACAAAACAAAAACAAAGTAAGAATGTTATCGATCATATTTCTTAAAGGCTGAAATCGTAATCTTAGGATATGAAAGCGCAGCAAGATAGGATACCCAAGGCGGTCTCAAATCTCGCATTGGTTCAAAGAATGTAGAACACTGTGGCGTGTTGTATATTCGGCAGGCTACACACTCACGTTTTGACCATACTGTATATGGGTATCTCTACCCTTAATGGTAAAAAGCGTGTTAATCCTTCACCTTTCAGTATCCTTTCACAACACTGTGAAACTGGTCATTCAATTTCCCTTGATGATTTTACCATTCAATATCTTCCGGAATCTCACCTGATCGTTTTTATTAAAGAAAGCTTACATACTATATTAAGAAACTTAACCGGTCGCTTAATGTTTGCATTGGCTCTGATCCACTTTCTTTGTTCTAATTAAGCCGACATCTCACCTCTATCTTAATCCTTTCTTCCTATCTTTGTCCCAACTACTTATCCTCTATTCTTTGTAACAGCTATAATTAGCAACCTTACCTAAATATTTGTCATATCAATTCATATTCATTCTCTGATGACGTTGCGAGAAGCAACAAAACGTAAGTAACTTAACACAAATAGCATTAACGTGACATAAAGAACCATTATAATTGTTTGCTAAGAAAATAAAGTGAGAATAAAGTTATGATTGAAAATGCCTTCTGTTAAATTATAAAATGTACTTACTTGCAGTACAATTGATTCCATTGCCATTAAATCCGGTATTGCACTCACAGTACCAGCCATATTCGGTAGAATTAACACAAGTAGCATTATCATGGCATAAATAACCATTGCAATTCTCTGCTAAAGAAATAAAGTGAGAATAAAGTTATGATTGAAAAATCCTTCTGTTAAATTATCAAATATACTTACTTGCAGTACAATTCATTCCATTGCCATTAAACTGGGTATTGCACTCACAGTACCAGCCATATTCGGTAGAATTAACACAAGTAGCATTATCGTGGCATAAAGAACCATTGCAATTGTTTACTAAATAAATAAAGTTCGAATAAAGTTATGATTGAAAAATCCTTCTGTTAAATTATCAAATATACTTACTTGTACAATTGATTCCATTGCCATCAAACCCGGTATTGCACTCACAGTAAAAGCCATATTCGGTAGAATTAACACAATTAGCATTGGCATGACATACAGTGCCATTGCAATTGTTTTCTATGAATTAAAAGTAAAATTAAAGTTAATCTTAGATTTAAAGTGCCTGTAATCCCTCCTAATACGATATTACTGATATAGATTCTCCATGAGGTGAAAAGTTGAATGCCAAAATATTTTATGATGTGAGCTTTGCATTGATGTTCTAGAAAGATTTGTTTGTTCGAAATACCAATGACTAAATATTTTATGATGTGAGCTTTGCATTGATGTTCTAGAAAGGTTTGTTTGTTCGAAATACTAATGACTAAATATTTTATGATGTGAGCTTTGCATTGATGTTCTAGAAAGGTTTGTTTGTTCGAAATACTAATGACTAAATATTTTATGATGTGAGCTTTGCATTGATGTTCTAGAAAGGTTTGTTTGTTTGAAATACCAATGACTAAATATTTTATGATGTGAGCTTTGCATTGATGTTCTAGAAAGGTTTGTTTGTTCGAAATACTAATGACTAAATATTTTATGATGTGAGCTTTGCATTGATGTTCTAGAAAGATTTGTTTGTTCGAAATACCAATGACTGTGACGTCAAATCATGATTTCGGATACAAGATTCTGCTGGTTGAGAAATTTCGCCTAATTCAACGTTGATTCATACTTGTTCGTTATACTAGAGATTTTATCAACTTTTTTACTCTAATCCTCAACTAGTTTATCACACGGAAAGCGGAAAAGAAAGCAGAATTACAGGTGGCGGGGTGACCTTACCTATTTAGTGTTATAGATACTTTAAATGATAGTTATCAAATGAATTAATAATTTATGAAGAACAATAAAGGAAATCAGTGGCATGATGGAGGTTTTAAATCGGATAAAGAATCGTCTTGATTTACTTAAACTTTTCCTTTCAGCTAAAACAGCACTGCGTGCATGTATCTTCAAGATAGTAGATAGATATGAACATATATATATATGTATTCATTTGATAAGCCATATAAAATATTTTCTCCGCTAAAGCAGCACTGCGTGTATCTTCAAGATAGCTCAGATAGATATGAACATATATATGTATTTATTTGATAAGCCATATTTCGCTCGACTTCGGCTCGAGTTTGTATATCACATAAAATATGAGCGGCTGATCTTTATCTGATATACAGACTCGAGCCAAAGGATATGGTTTATCAAATGAAAAAACATATATGTTCCTATCTATCTACTATAGTGAAGATACAAGCTGTTTTAGCTGAGGAAATCGAAGGAAAAGATTATGTAAATCAGGAAGAATCTTTATCCGATTTAAAACCTCCGTTACCACTGATTTCCTTTGATTTTTCTTCATAAATTATTAATGAATTTTATAAGAGATAGCTCTTACTAATGTAAGCTAGTTTACTGTTGGTAGTAAGCAGATACGTCATAAAAAAGAACATTATTTTGTATAATATATCTCTGTTTAGCTGTACACTGTGTTGTAAGCTAGTTTACTGTTGGTAGTAAGCAGATACGTCATAAAGAAGAACATTATTTTGTATCCTATATCTCTGTTTAGCTGTACACTGTGTTGTAAGCTAGTTTACTGTTGGTAGTAAGCAGATACGTCATAAAAAAGAACATTATTTTGTATCATATATCTCTGTTTAGCTGTACACTGTGTTGTAAGCAAGTTTACTGTTGGTAGTAAGCAGATACGTCATAAAGAAGAACATTATTTTGTATCATATATCTCTCTTTAGCTGTACACTGTGTTGTAAGCAAGTTTACTGTTGGTAGTAAGCAGATACGTCATAAAGAAGAACATTATTTTGTATCATATATCTCTCTTTAGCTGTACACTGTGTTGTAAGCTAGTTTACTGTTGGTAGTAAGCAGATACGTCATAAAGAAGAACATTATTTTGTGTCATATATCTCTCTTTAGCTGTACACTGTGTTGTAAGCTAGTTTACTGTTGGTAGTAAGCAGATACGTCATAAAGAAGAACATTATTTTGTATCATATATCTCTGTTTAGCTGTACACTGTGTTGTAAGCTAGTTTACTGTTGGTAGTAAGCAGATACGTCATAAAAAAGAACATTATTTTGTATCATATATCTCTGTTTAGCTGTACACTGTGTTGTAAGCTAGTTTACTGTTGGTAGTAAGCAGATACGTCATAAAGAAGAACATTATTTTGTATCCTATATCTCTGTTTAGCTGTACACTGTGTTGTAAGCAAGTTTACTGTTGGTAGTAAGCAGATACGTCATAAAAAAGAACATTATTTTGTATCATATATCTCTCTTTAGCTGTACACTGTACACAGAATCTTGACCGTATATCAAAATTGCAAAAGAGAGCAGCAAGAACTATTTTAGGTGTCTCAACCCGAGAACGTAGTATTCCCCTTTTCACAAAACTTGGTTGGATACCATTCATCGACGAAGTAGAGATTCGGAAAACTATGATTTGCCATAATCGCCTTTATGGTAGTTGTCCGTCCTATATAACTGATTTATTACCAACAAACTCAGAACATCACGAAAGACAAACCCGCTACAGCGAACTCACAATCTGTCAACCAAGAATTAAAAGGAAGAAAGAAGGTGGGCGATCATTTTCTGTGTCAGTAGCAGAAACTTGGAACAAACTGCCGTTATCTTTGCGCAAACTTTCATCGCATAAACTTTTTAAATCATCACTTTTTAAATCTGCTATAAACAACATGACTACTTCTTAACCATTATAGCACATTAGATTTTTAATCATTTATAATGTCTTTATATTTTTAATTTTTATATTATTCCGATAGTTTATTTTGTATTGTTTATATGTATTAATTATCCTATTGCTATTGACTGAGGGCCACAAGTTTATCATCTCTTGATGTAATGTGTTACCCTCCTTAAATAAAGTATTTATCTTATCTTATCTTACACTGTGTTGTAAGCTAGTTTACTGTTGGTAGTAAGCAGATACGTTATAAAAAAGAACATTATTTTGTATCCTATATCTCTGTTTAGCTGTACACTGTGTTGTAAGCTAGTTTACTGTTGGTAGTAAGCAGATACGTCATAAAGAAGAACATTATTTTGTATAATATATCTCTGTTTAGCTGTACACTGTGTTGTAAGCTAGTTTACTGTTGGTAGTAAGCAGATACGTCATAAAAAGAACATTATTTTGTATCATATATCTCTGTTTAGCTGTACACTGTGTTGTAAGCTAGTTTACTGTTGGTAGTAAGCAGATACGTCATAAAAAGAACATTATTTTGTATCCTATATCTCTGTTTAGCTGTACACTGTGGTGTAAGCTAGTTTACTGTTGGTAGTAAGCAGATACGTTATAAAAAAGAACATTATTTTGTATCCTATATCTCTGTTTAGCTGTACACTGTGGTGTAAGCTAGTTTACTGTTGGTAGTAAGCAGATACGTCATAAAAAGAACATTATTTTGTATCCTATATCTCTCTTTAGCTGTACACTGTGTTGTAAGCTAGTTTACTGTTGGTAGTAAGCAGATACGTCATAAAAAGAACATTATTTTGTATCATATATCTCTCTTTAGCTGTACACTGTGTTGTAAGCTAGTTTACTGTTGGTAGTAAGCAGATACGTCATAAAAAGAACATTATTTTGTATCCTATATCTCTCTTTAGCTGTACACTGTGTTGTAAGCTAGTTTACTGTTGGTAGTAAGCAGATACGTCATAAAAAGAACATTATTTTGTATCATATATCTCTGTTTAGCTGTACACTGTGTTGTAAGCTAGTTTACTGTTGGTAGTAAGCAGATACGTCATAAAAAGAACATTATTTTGTATCATATATCTCTCTTTAGCTGTACACTGTGTTGTAAGCTAGTTTACTGTTGGTAGTAAGCAGATACGTCATAAAAAAGAACATTATTTTGTATCATATATCTCTCTTTAGCTGTACACTGTGTTGTAAGCTAGTTTATGTTGGTAGTAAGCAGATACGTCATAAAAAAGAACATTATTTTGTATCATATATCTCTTCTTTAGCTGTACACTGTGTTGTAAGCTAGTTTACTGTTGGTAGTAAGCAGATACGTCATAAAAAAGAACATTATTTTGTATCATATATCTCTCTTTAGCTGTACACTGTGTTGTAAGCTAGTTTACTGTTGGTAGTAAGCAGATACGTCATAAAAAAGAACATTATTTTGTATCATATATCTCTCTTTAGCTGTACACTGTGTTGTAAGCAGTTTACTGTTGGTAGTAAGCAGATACGTCATAAAAAGAACATTATTTTGTATCATATATCTCTCTTTAGCTGTACACTGTGTTGTAAGCAGTTTACTATTGGTAGTAAGCAGATACGTCATGAAAAAGAACATTATTTTGTATCATATATCTCTGTTTAGCTGTACACTGTGTTGTAAGCAAGTTTACTATTGGTAGTAAGCAGATACGTCATAAAAAAGAACATTATTTTGTATAATATATCTCTGTTTAGCTGTACACTGTGTTGTAAGCTAGTTTACTGTTGGTAGTAAGCAGATACGTCATAAAAAAGAACATTATTTTGTATCATATATCTCTGTTTAGCTGTACACTGTGTTGTAAGCTAGTTTACTGTTGGTAGTAAGCAGATACGTCATAAAAAAGAACATTATTTTGTATCATATATCTCTGTTTAGCTGTACACTGTGTTGTAAGCAAGTTTACTATTGGTAGTAAGCAGATACGTCATAAAAAAGAACATTATTTTGTATAATATATCTCTGTTTAGCTGTACACTGTGTTGTAAGCTAGTTTACTGTTGGTAGTAAGCAGATACGTCATAAAAAAGAACATTATTTTGTATCATATATCTCTGTTTAGCTGTACACTGTGTTGTAAGCTAGTTTACTGTTGGTAGTAAGCAGATACGTTATAAAAAAGAACATTATTTTGTATCATATATCTCTCTTTAGCTGTACACTGTGTTGTAAGCTAGTTTACTGTTGGTAGTAAGCAGATACGTCATAAAGAAGAACATTATTTTGTATCCTATATCTCTGTTTAGCTGTACACTGTGTTGTAAGCTAGTTTACTGTTGGTAGTAAGCAGATACGTTATAAAAAAGAACATTATTTTGTATAATATATCTCTGTTTAGCTGTACACTGTGTTGTAAGCAAGTTTACTGTTGGTAGTAAGCAGATACGTCATAAAAAGAACATTATTTTGTATAATATATCTCTGTTTAGCTGTACACTGTGTTGTAAGCTAGTTTACTGTTGGTAGTAAGCAGATACGTCATAAAAAAGAACATTATTTTGTATCATATATCTCTGTTTAGCTGTACACTGTGTTGTAAGCTAGTTTACTGTTGGTAGTAAGCAGATACGTCATAAAAAGAACATTATTTTGTATAATATATCTCTGTTTAGCTGTACACTGTGTTGTAAGCTAGTTTACTGTTGGTAGTAAGCAGATACGTCATAAAGAAGAACATTATTTTGTATCCTATATCTCTGTTTAGCTGTACACTGTGTTGTAAGCTAGTTTACTGTTGGTAGTAAGCAGATACGTCATAAAAAAGAACATTATTTTGTATCATATATCTCTCTTTAGCTGTATACTGTGTTGTAAGCTAGTTTACTGTTGGTAGTAAGCAGATACGTCATAAAAAAGAACACTATTTTGTATCATATATCTCTCTTTAGCTGTTAGTAAGCAGATACGTCATAAAAAAGAACATTATTTTGTATCATATATCTCTCTTTAGCTGTACACTGTGTTGTAAGCTAGTTTACTGTTGGTAGTAAGCAGATACGTCATAAAGAAGAACATTATTTTGTATAATATATCTCTGTTTAGCTGTACACTGTGTTGCGTTTGATAATATAAATTTTAGAAAAGTTTAAATCCTACCTGTAATTGACCTGATTCGGCGATCTGCTCGTTTATGTACACCCATACGCTCAGATTTTAAGACAATTTTCTTGTTTGAAGATAACTTGAGTTTAACGTCAGCAATTACACTGCCCTTTCTATTTTAATAAAAATAAATTAGTGAAAATAGTAAAAAGTTAAAATAATTTTACAAAAAGTTGACTTCGATGTCTTCTGACTTGATTTGATTATTAGCGCATGTGCCGAGGACTACTGTTCAGATATACAGCTCGTAATTAGAATTTTAGAATTTTGGCTTGAGCCCATTTCGAACAAGTAGGTTTGTGTGATGCCTATAATAGAGAGCTTCAGCAAGTGGCGTTCTGGCTTCACGGACGGCAATCGCGGATGGCATATTTTTCAATAAAAATTATCATAGATAACCATTATAAACAAAGATAATCCTAATGGAGAACTAAAAAACCTAAAGTGGTGACGGTGTTATATAGTAAATTTTTATTTTATATCACTGAATCAAACCACAAACCTATATATATATATATATATATATATATATATATATATATATATATATATATATATATATATATATATATATATATATATATATATATATATATATATATATATATATATATATATATATATATATATGTTATTTGCCGGATTGGAGGTCTGTATAGTAGCGAAAATTTATTTTTTATTTTTTCCATGTCCGGTATCTTAATTGCGCGCTCTGATTGGCTAGCGAGTGGTCCACGGGACCTCTCGCAAAGATACGCTCAATTTTTACAATTTTTTTTTGCGACCGATTTTTTTTTCGAGGCCGATAAATAACATTTTTAGCATTTAGAATTCCGTGACCGGTCAGATATCGCAAAAACTGCCCTCTCAGGCAGCCAATCAAATTACATTAAAACCTAGGATTCCGCCTGCTCACAAAAAAATAAAACTATATATTTTCTAGTTCATAAAAGTAAAAACCCATCTAATCAATAAGTTTCACTTTACTAACTGGCCTTACTGATGTTGACGTTCTAGTAGTTGGTCAACGTTGTCTTCAGAACATAAAAACCTCCTCAGTGACGTTTGTGTAGAACAAAGATGACATCAAGTTTACTTTTGGCACTTTAAATTATTCATTTTCTTTGTTTTGTATGAAAAATTATATTAAAATAATACGACGACCTTGGTTCTAAGACACGTGACTTACTTAAGCTATTTATCAACTCAGAAACACTTCTGAATGAATGCTTGACTACAGCAGTTCAAATTATTGCATAGGCGTAGGAAGCGGGGGGCTGGGGGGGGGGGGGGGGGGGGGGGGGGGGGGGGGCTTCAGCCCCAAAACATTTTAAATGGGGGCTGAGCCCCCCAAAAATCAGGAAAAGCGTTGCTAAATGTGTTTTTTTCAATTGTATTAGTACGATTATAGAGGCTAAGAAAGTAGCTACTTAAAGTAATCTACATACAGGCTTCATCTACACAAGATTTTTACAAACGGATGTAGCCTGAAATGCCTGAAGTGTTAGCCAACCCCTAAACCCTTGCCACGAAAGTGTTGTATTGGTTCCCAGACCCTTCTGTCAGTACTAGGCGCAAAAAATGGCGTCACATGGTAAGAGGTAACAGATAAGCTTGGATTCATTTGAACTATACTTGCTGTAGAATTAGATGAAAAAGTTTGCTCAAATTGGGAGAACACCCCCGCACCCCCCTAAAAATCCGGTCACTGATTACCTTCCGGTCGACTTTAGCCCCCCTCCCCCCCCAACTTTAAATCCGTTCCTACGCCTCTGAATTGTTGATCAACATTTTACCTGAACTTTAAAACTGTTGCAGAAAGATATGAAGATGATAGGCATGATCTTGTAAATACGAAGTCAAGCTGTAATAAAAAAATATCTGGTTACTCTGATTAAGAAATACCTAATGGTATGCGTGTTTGGATGGCCTGATCCAAACACGCTGGGATGAGAACGCTGGGATCCAAACACGTTGGGATGAGAACGCTGGGATCCAAACACGCTGGGATGAGAACGCTGGGATGAGAACGCTGGGATCCAAACACGCTGGAATGAGAACGCTGGGATCCAAACACGTTGGAATGAGAACGCTGGGATCCAAACACGTTGGGATGAGAACGCTGGGATGAGAACGCTGGGATGAGAACGCTGGGATGCAAACACGTTGGGATGAGAACGCTGGGATCCAAACACGTTGGGATGAGAACGCTGGGATCCAAACACGTTGGGATGAGAACGCTGGGATGAGAACGCTGGGATGAGAACGCTGGGATGAGAACGCTGGGATCCAAACACGCTGGGATCCAAACACGCTGGGATCCAAACACGTTGGGATGAGAACGCTGGGATCCAAACACGTTGGGATGAGAACGCTGGGATGAGAACGCTGGGATCCAAACACGCTGGGATGAGAACGCTGGGATCCAAACACGTTGGGATGAGAACGCTGGGATCCAAACACGTTGGGATGAGAACGCTGGGATGAGAACGCTGGGATGAGAACGCTGGGATCCAAACACGCTGGGATGAGAACGCTGGGATCCAAACACGTTGGGATGAGAACGCTGGGATCCAAACACGTTGGGATGAGAACGCTGGGATGAGAACGCTGGGATGAGAACGCTGGGATGAGAACGCTGGGATCCAAACACGCTGGGATCCAAACACGCTGGGATCCAAACACGTTGGGATGAGAACGCTGGGATCCAAACACGTTGGGATGAGAACGCTGGGATGAGAACGCTGGGATCCAAACACGCTGGGATGAGAACGCTGGGATCCAAACACGTTGGGATGAGAACGCTGGGATCCAAACACGTTGGGATGAGAACGCTGGGATGAGAACGCTGGGATGAGAACGCTGGGATCCAAACACGCTGGGATGAGAACGCTGGGATCCAAACACGTTGGGATGAGAACGCTGGGATCCAAACACGTTGAGAGAAGCGTAAAAATACGAGCCGTAGCCGAGTGTTCTTTACGCTTTTCTCAACTCGACCACAATGTAAAGCAAACAAATGAGGCGAAAATAACATTGGTCTGACATTTAAATCTGAATCACTGTCCACCATCTTGGATGTATTTTTTTGCTGTGACGTCAGGGTAACGCGATTTTTCTATCTAGCTATCCTCGTGTATTTGTAAGTTTGAAATTTTTGTGAATGAGTTCCTTTTTCAACCGAACTATATAACACTTTGAAAAGCATTACTAGGACACTCGTCCACAGAGTAGTTTCATCAAGTTTGCCCAGCTTATGACTTTGAAGTATTACTGAACAAGATAGCGGATGACAGGATTGTCTTTAAGCTGGAATTCCACGGTCGTATAAATAGAACGTAGGTAAACAATTTCCACTGTTACGTAAAATGTACTACACCGTAATTATGTAACGTCAAGTTAACGCATGGCGGGTGTTTACGCACTACGTAGAATTCATTTTTCACGCACGTTTTATTTTTACGTACATTTTACGTAAAATTACTTTTGTTTGAAAGAACTCTTGAAACTATAAAGACTAACCATTTGCAACTTTTTCATATCTCACTTCACTCTTGAGATATTAAGATTTGTTTAATATGTAAATGATCATATACTTATGACATCACACTGCATACTAACTTATTGAAAACGCTTATATATCCTTGCGATTATGTAATGAAATCACTTGAAATGCAGGTGCGTGGATGTATCCAATGACATCAAATATGCAAATCATCAAACGATTCCATGTGATAGTGGTCTTTACCACTAGATATGCAGAAAGATATACAAAGAAAGATATACAAATAAAGATATACTAGATATACAAAGATATGCAGAATCATTCAAAAAGTAATTGTTATGCATTGTGATGCCATAAGTAATTTGAAATTGTGATTTTTGTTACCATTACTCTTTAATTGTGTAAACCCGATACGAAGGACTGGGCACAACTACTTGAGAATTTTCACAAACTCTGAGTTTTATTTTTACAATAACGAGTGAAAAGAATATTAAGAGAAAATACGTAGATTTCGACGTAGATTAGTCTACCAACCTATTATGACAGAAGAGGCTAAGAGCGATCGTCTAACAAAATGAGAAGCTGAAAGGATTTTGAATGATCCCAGCCACCCCTGTCGCAGTCTACCTGAGCCAAACAATCATCAGTACAATTTAAGAACAACGAGCGACAACGGATTCACTACCATTTTTTCTGGAGCGGAAAGACACTATATACCCTCTATATACCCTCTTTTAACGATGTAATATTATCATGCTATTTTAATAGTGTATGGCTAACACTATTTCACTACTAACTAGGTAATTCTAAAACCATTGTATTTTTATCTAACCTAAGATGGATTAATAAATATTTATTTATTTATTTATTTTAAACGGTTTAGTCATGACATGTTACGTGGCATTAGATACATACGAAACAATATGGATAAAAAGCGTACCATATTTTCCACTTCCTTAGCCAAATTTTGATATTCAATGGTAGAGGAGTCTTCAAGTTGTGGAGCAAAGGAATCATCTTCATAGATTTTTAAACTGAAATAAAATGCTTGACCTAAATAAAATTATAACGTGAAGAAAATTTTTAAATAATAAAATATAAATGTATTTATCACGAATCGTTGTCGTTCGTGGGCATCTTCGTGTACCGGACACGCAATGGACAAAGATTACGTCATAGATACATCAAGGTTATTTTCTAAAGATTCAGAAGCTTTACAAGAACAAAAACACTAACCACAATCCTAATAAAAACTCTAGTCCTAACCCTGAAATAATGGAATACTAACCCTACTTTTAAACTAAATATTTCAGTGATATTCTGTGTCCAGTACACGAAGTAGCAGCCCGTTCGTGTAACTCCATGCTTGCGTCTCTGTCTCTATTGTGTACGTCATCTAGCTCAGTCAGTCCTTTACGACCTGCAGAGGTCCCAGCAGGTTGCACTCACTGTCTCTTTCCTGTCCAGTCGAAATCAGACGTACAAGATTGATGAAGTTGTCAATCGAAAAACACGGCACACGTAGCGCAAGATTAAACATTGAAACTCAACAAGCGCCAGGAACATGAGATCCACGCACACTCCAAGTTTGTTTTGATTTCATAAACAACTCTGCAATTGGTGACATTTTGAATTTTCATGAAACTACGCGTGCGTGCAAGATGGCCTTTTCTAGAAAATTCTTCAACCTGAGATAATTAATGCTAATTTATATTAACAAATGTGTCTTGTTCGGGAAATTTAAACGTATTGGTAAAAGCCGGTTTATTGGGCTGTCGGAAAATATATAGCTTTCACAACAGTTATGGTTATTTCCAGAGATATCAATTGAACAAAGAGGTGGTTGAATTTTCTGATGTTTTTCAACCGGACAGGAAAGAGTTACATCTCTTAATACACCATTTATGATATATATTAATTAATACTATAGAAAATAAGTACTGCATAACCTACCATCAGTTTTTCCGCTGTTATTTCGAAGACATAGAGATGAACGTTCTTGTGCAATTTCTAATATATTTAGATTGTGTTTCATTGATAGTTCATCTTTATAAAAACTACTTATCGCTTTAGCTGTGTCAGGGCTGCTCATTCCCTTGAATCCAACCGCATCAGAACATGCTCGTTCGTCAGGATATTTAGTTACAAATGAAATGTGTTCTGTATTGACAAAATAAATGTGTTAAACCAGTGTTTCAATTTGTTTTATACAAAGTTTCGTTGAGGAATACATACATAGTTGACTCTATACAGAAAGAAAATTGATAAAATTTACTAAACCTGTTCTTGCAATTGTTAAAAGTTGTGCAAATGACATCCATTTCAAGAAACAATTAGCCATGTTTTGTATTTCCTAAGAAGTATATACTAGGCATTACCGATGATAGCGTAGGCAGCGTCTTTATAGTCATAAAGAATACTTTGTATTTTGATATTAGCAGGTGGCAACTATCCGTTTCGAAATTATAATTAGTTTATACCGTGGGATTCGTATTGCGTCTAAGTCTATTTTTTGTTAATAAATTCATCATTTCAGTTGGCAAGGTATCTTTGGAAAATTAACTACATGTCCCGAATATTTATGTACTACTGTTAAATAAACGAGCAGCATCGTTTTATCGGGTTTAAAACAGAAGATCAAGTATGTAAGATTTAATTACCGAGAACGAGGATGTATGCTGTATACAACCCCGAGGACGCGTAGCATCCGAGGGCTGTATATCGCATACATACATCTCGACGTTCGAGGTAATTAACTGACTTATTTCATGATTGAGGAGGTTTTCTAACAAAGTTTTGTTTATTTTTTCACCTTGGACAAAGATTTTCCTAGTTTTTTTCTTCATTTCTTATCTAATTAGTATTCATAGGGTTATTTGTATGCTATTATACATCCCGCGGTACATCAAAGAAAACCATCTCAATCATGTAATAAGTGTAATGTTTCAACTTTATTCAAAGTCATTGAAACCAATAAACAAAACAACCTGAGACCTCAAGAGTAAGATGATGTCATCACCTGTTGTTGATAACTGAACAATTAAAAATTAATGGTTTCTACGGATTGACAAGAAATGTAGATAATAGACAGATCTATGTAGTTAATTGAAGAATAGTAGATACTGTGATATATATAATAGCCCGGAAGGCCTTGAAGTTGCATTTTTCGCAACTGGTCCTGGTCGAGTCTCAAAAATATTTTACTATTTAATTTATTAGGACGTTATTGTATTCTACTTAATTTACTAGGACGTTATTGTATCACTATTTTCTAAATGAAACAAGAAAACGAAAGAGAAAACAGACAGACGAACACAACGAATGTCAGAGAATTCAGGTGAAGTACAGATAATAATTCACTCATTCATGTTCATCCAATGCCAGCTGGTGACATCACGAAGTTCTTCTTCCAGCTCATTGTACGGTATTACATGGCTGACTTCAGTTCATATTGGTGTCGTTCTCGATCATCTTTTTGAGGGTGATGGGTGGCGAATTCTTCCTTTTTACTCAGGTGTCCACAGAACTACTTGAGAGGCTGGTCTGTCATGACGGGATGCATGACCTGCTAATGCTAATCTTTTGCTTTGGATGATTTGCGAGATGCGAAGGTTCTTACCGTAAATTTTGGACACCATCTGGTTTTAACATGGATAAAACCACCATGCGTAGTAGAACTATAATTAGTAGAACTAAGGTTAGTTAAAAATGATCAATAATTCATGAGGAAAACACAAAAGAAAATCATGACAATTGTAGCCACCTATTTATTGCCGAGACTGGACCATTTGATATTTGTTGATAATAAATTAATTTTTTTACGTTTGCCAGTTTTAGATGTATTTCCAGCCATTAAGCCAATTAAAACGGGGCTTTAGCACCGTCCAATCTAAAAAACCGGCACCGGAGTATATTTCTATGATTATGTTGTGTTTTCCGCCAACAGTGCTATTATTTTTATGGTAACTGTGAAGAAGGAAAGACTCTCTGAAGAAGGAAAGACATCCTGAAGTCAGATAATTGCTACCATCTGTTTATTTCCAAGGCATAATAAGATGCAGTTGACGCTGGAAAGCGAAAACACGAATGAATAACAACAAAGACAGCTGAATCTTTCTAGTCAAAGAAACTAGAAACAGATCTGACTGGCGACTACGACTAAAGATGAAGGAACCTGAACTTATTTATTACGAAGTAAAGGACACGGAAAAAGAAGTTCAACCCTTACCACCACCACTTCCAAAGAGAGAAAATATTCCAGCGTCATTTATCGAGGTTAATCCTCCCAGAAGAATGCCTCCCCAAACGTTAGCTGTTATCACCAACAGCTGCAAACAATTTGTTGTGTATGGTCAAGCGCCGAGAAAAGACAGTACAAACTTTACAAAGATTGCAAAGTGGCAGTTCAAGGTGACTTCAAACGTGGTAAAATTATTTTGGGCGGAGGAACATGGGTTTTAGGTCAAGATCAA
The DNA here is from genome assembly GCA_035772405.1 of Chrysogorgia sp. JL179-B06. Taxonomy (NCBI): domain Eukaryota; kingdom Metazoa; phylum Cnidaria; class Anthozoa; order Scleralcyonacea; family Chrysogorgiidae; genus Chrysogorgia; species Chrysogorgia sp. JL179-B06. Next base: position 214,021 of record JAYKKM010000494.1, on the reverse strand, counting down.
GATCAAGATAGAGTTGGGGGAGGGTTCGATGCTAATCACATGGTGCAAGGAGAGATGACCGGGGTTAATATCTGGGATAAGAAGCTTTATTCTGAAGAGATTCTGGAGTTTTCCACTAGCTGCTGCCAGTCTAAACTCCAGGAAAATGTGAAATCGTGTAATGATTATAAAATCATTCCACGATTTCACGTTTCCTTTGAGTTTGAAAATTGTGGATAGACCAGGTACGCCAAAGGTATGTCTAAACATGGATGTTATACGTAGAATATAAAACAGTCGGAGATGTGACATACCGACGTATTATTTTTATTAATCGTGAGCGAGCAAAATCTAAGGCTTTCTTGCAATTTGAATATCTGCCTAACCGGGCGTTATTTTGCGATATTTGACCACTAAAATCATTTTATGGCAATTTTGCTTTGTTTTTAACAGGAAAATTAACACATAATTTGATTCAATTAAGCTGGAAATAACTTCATTTTACAAAAAATCATGTATTTTTGGGTTTTCCTTTTCTTATCCAAAATAATGTAGTTCCACCAAAGTCAAGCAAATCAACTCTTTTACCTCATTTATTATGGCTTGGCTCACGAGTCATGAGCCATATTATGGCTGCTCATGAGCCATCATGTGCGAGGTCTTAGCGTATAGCGTTTCTGTAATATCTGATTGGTTCCTTAGCGGTCTTTACAAAACAACTGAAAGGTTTAATTTAAAAAAATTGCGAAAAAATTGAGGAAATTTAAAAGAACCTTATCAACCTCGTTTTATCGGTCTTTACGGCAAAATTATCCGGCCCTTGGTTTCCCACAAACTGTACTGAAAGACCATTGGATTGCCTTAATCAGTCAATTAGCTAGTCTTTAATAATAAATGTGTTTAGTAGGTCTGTATTTAAGAAATAAAAAACGTGTCTTGTGTGATTATCGAGTTATAATGGATGCGTGTAAAACACGAGGCGATAGCCGAGTGTTTTACTAGCTTCTCGAGTGCCATTATAACTCGATAATCACACAAGACAAAGTTTTTTATTTCTTTTATAAAATAACACCATTAAATTAACAATAAAGCCATGAAAAATGTAGATTTACCTGTTATAAGAGACGTTGCTGGCACATAACAACGCACGTTGCTAGGTAGCCTTTGATGAAAACACGTTGGTGATTTTAGCGATGAAAATGCATTCAACGTTGCAGTTAAAACATTCTGTTGTGTAAGTACCTTGATTAGCTTTGTATCCAGGTGTTCTTTGACTTTCTTTTGCGATTTAAACTACTTAAAATCCGTCAAAAATGACAAAATCTACGCGAGGAATCACGTCAGCTTATTGTATTGTTTAATAAACGAGCAGCAGTGTTTTATCAGATATAAAACACGAGGGCGTAGCCCGAGTGTTTTAGATGTGATAAAACACGTGCTGCGAGTTTATTAAACGGCTTCAACACGACCCATTTGATAAGTTCATTGGCGTAGTAATTTTGAAAATCGATGTTGTCTAAGCCGAGAAAATCAAAGCTAAAGTTTATGTAAATCAGGACGAATCTTTATCACATTTAAAGACACGATACGGTAGTGATTTTCTTTTGTCTTTTCCTCATGAATTATTAATGAGTGTTTGAATGAGTTATAATGCACGGTTTTTGAGCTCAGTAATACGGTGGCCCAGAGGTGCAATACACAAACGCAAAAGAGAATACACAAACGCAAAAGAGAATACACAAACGCAAAATAGAATACACAAACGCAAATTGAGAATACACAAACGCAAAAGAGAATACACAAACGCAAAAGAGAATACACAAACGCAAAAGAGAATACACAAACGCAAAAGAGAATACACAAACGCAAAAGAGAATACACAAACGCAAAAGATAATACACAAACGCAAATTGAGAATACACAAACGCAAAAGAGAATACACAAACGCAAAAGACAATACACAAACGCAAAAAATACACAAACGCAAAAGACAATACACAAACGCAAAAGACAATACACAAACGCAAAAGACAATACACAAACGCAAATTGAGAATACACAAACGCAAAAGAGAATACACAAACGCAAAAGAGAATACACAAACGCAAAAGAGAATACACAAACGCAAAAGACAATACACAAACGCAAAAGACAATACACAAACGCAAAAGACAATACACAAACGCAAAAGAGAATACACAAACGCAAAAGACAATACACAAACGCAAAAGAGAATACACAAACGCAAAAGAGAATACACAATCCCATTCGTAGCGCGGGCTCAAGATTCAAGACCTGACTGGGTAGGTACTTTATCTGACCTCCATTATAGTGTATCATATAATAACTTAGCCTGCCCTCCTTAGCCCTCCTTATAGCACTGCCTTATAGGCATACTTAGCCCTCCTTAGGCATACTTAGCCCTCCTTAGCCATCCTTAGGCAGCCATCCTTAGCCCTCCTTAGGCCTCCTTAGCCATCCCTAGCCATCCTTAGGCTTTCTTAGCCATCCTTAGCCTGCCCTCCTTAGACATACTTAGCTATAGCCCTCCTTAACCCTCCTTAGCTTATAGGCATACTTAGCCCTCCTTAGGCATACTTAGCTATAGCCCTCCTTAACCCTCCTTAGCTTATAGGCATACTTAGCCCTCCTTAGGCATACTTAGCCCTCCTTAGCCATCCTTAGCCCTCCTTAGGCATACTTAGCCATCCTTAGCCCTCCTTAGGCATACTTAGCCCTCCTTAGCCCTCCTTAGGCATACTTAGCCCTCCTCAGGAGGTCTAAGTATGCCTAAGGAGGGCTAAGTATGCCTAAAGAGGGTAATGATGGCTAAGGATGGCTAAGGATGGGCAGTATGTCTAAGGAGGGCTAAGTATGCTTAAGGAGGGCTAAGTATGCCTAAGGAAGGATGGCTATAGCTAAGTATGTCTAAGGAGGGCTAAGGAGCCATAAGGATGGCTAGGGATGGCTAAGGAGGCCTAAGGATGGCTAGGGATGGCTAAGGAGGGCTAAGGATGGCTAAAGAGAGCTAAGTATGCTTAAGGAGGGCTAAGTATGCCTAAGGATGGCTAAGGAGGGCTAAGTATGCTTAAGGAGGGCTAAGGAGGGCTAAGTATGCCTAATGAGGGCTACAGTAAGTATGCCTAAGGAGGGCTAAGGATGGCTAAGGAGGGCTAAGTATGCTTAAGGAAGGCTAAGTATGCCTAAGGATGGCTAAGGAGGATTAAGGATGGCTAAGTAGAGTAAGGAGGCTTAAGAGTATACATGGTTACATCAGTTATTATATGATACACCATAATGGAGGTCAGATAAAGTACCTACCCAGTCAGGTCTTGAATCTTGAGCCCGCATTCTCAATTTGCGTTTGTGTATTCTCTTTTGCGTTTGTGTATTCTCTTTTGTGTTTGTGTATTGTCTTTTGCGTTTGTGTATTGTCTTGCGTTTGTGTATTGTCTTTTGCGTTTGTGTATTGTTTTTTGCGTTTGTGTATTCTCTTTTGCGTTTGTGTATTGTCTTTTGCGTTTGTGTATTGTCTTTTGCGTTTGTGTATTCTCTTTTGCGTTTGTGTATTGTCTTTTGTGTTTGTGTATTCTCTTTTGCGTTTGTGTATTGTCTTTTGTGTTTGTGTATTCTCTTTTGCGTTTGTGTATTGTCTTTTGCGTTTGTGTATTGTCTTTTGCGTTTGTGTATTGTCTTTTGCGTTTGTGTATTCTCTTTTGCGTTTGTGTATTGCACCTCTGGGCCACCGTACAGTAACCAATCAGAAGCGTGTACTCGCTCATTTACTTCCGGTTATTTTATAAAGAAAAATATTTGCTCTTGATCTCACAAACGTCATTTGGTCTCACAAACGACATTCAACCTAAGGCCTCGCGCTGTTTCTGAAACTTTGTTAAAATATTGTACTATTCGGACCTCCCAATTGGTAAATAACATGTTATGCAACACGAGATGAATCTGCTCCATTTCGAGTGGCGGTTTTAGTTAGCTAGAACACATCACGTGATATAGGAGAACTGTTTGATTTAATAGTTAAAAGAATAAATTGTTGTAATGGTAATAATAGTGAGCAGGCGCGGATTTAGAAGTTAGTCGCATAAATTAGATTTAGAATTTGCAATTCAAAATACCTGTGAATAACAATCCTATTGGATAGGTTTTTGTTCTGAATTATTCTTAAGAAAAGCATAACCAATAGGGTTGTTCATGAAGTGTCTAATTTATGCGACTAACTTCTAAATCCGCGCCTGGTGAGTAATTCGTATGTCAATGTCACACGACCTATTGTTTATTTTTTAAATATTCCTATTTTTCTTGTAATCATAAAGATTGTCTATGCACATTTTGAAGCGGACTGTAGGATGATCGCGAAGATTATATGAGAACCAGAGTTTAGTTGGTAAGAAATTCTGGCATATACGTTGTAGACGTTCGTCGAAATAAATACTATAAACTGCAAATACTGTCCCTAATAGTCTGGGACATTGTTTTCCATCCCTTTACTCTAATCCAACGGTGTATTTTAAGAGATATAATAATAATAATAATAATAATATACAATATTTATAGCTGTTATCACTCAAGGACCTGTAAAAATAAATATAAAAATTAAAAATTAAATTAATCCTATTTTAAAATGTAATTCTTTAAAATGTACTTTTTTTAAATTCTTTAAAATGTACTGTACTAGTCAATTTCCATTAAAATTTCTACATTTTTGTTTAAAAGTCAAAAATGACGTTTCATTCCTCAAATCGTCTGGTAGTTCATTAAATACCAATGCTCCTTGAAACGAGAACATCTTGCAGCCAGATTCTGTTTTCACTTTTGGTAGCCTCAGTTTTGAATTATTGCCTCTTGTTTCTTTCAGATGAAAGAATTTTTCAAAAATGTCATTAAATTTTTCTGGCACAAGTCCATGTAGACATTTAAAAACTTTTTGTACACAGTGTAGTTTCCTGATGTTTCTTATTGAGCACCAGTGGGCGGTTTGGAATTGCATTTATTCCATGTACGATTTTAAAAGCACGATCTTGAACTTGTTGAAATCGGAGGGCTGCGGTGTTTGATATGCCAAGAAATAGGTTGCTACAATAACGGAGAGTTGATTCTATCATAGCTTTGTAAATTATCTCGGCAACATATGGACTAATATTCTGCCGGATACGTGATAGTAATTTAACCCTCGCTGAAGCTTTTTTATGGTTCTGTCAATATGCTTGTTGTAATTAAGTGACTTGTCCAGCTCTACACCCAAATATTCATAAGATTCTGACTCATTTATGCTGGTTCCGTTTATCTTTACTTGTACTGTCTGTGATTTGTTGAGTTTCTTGCTTGTTCCGTATAATACAAATTCGGTTTTCCCTTTCTTAAGATTTAGGATAAGCTTGTTGTTTGAAAACCATCTCGCGAGATTGGAGAGATCGGAGTTTAAATTTAACTCGATAGTTTCACAAGTTTTATCCACAGATAATCAATAATTAACAATCTCAGGGCGAATCGCAGCAAACTCTATTAATTTGTATTTCGCTGTGGCGTGTCCCTGGGTTGACGTCACTTCCTGTGAAAGTGAAATTGTGTAGTCAAAAATTAATTAGTATTTATTATTATTAAGTGTCATGCTTACAAATGTTAATATTGCTCTTCTACTCAAGAAATAACGTTTTTCACATTATACTTGGACTCCTGCATTTATAGACTTTGCTCCACTGCTCAAGCTCCATCGAGGTTTCTTTTAAATTTTGTCTTGTTAAATAATTTTAGATACCATTTTAAACTATAATATATATTATATATTTATATATAATGTTCCAATTTATGGTGTTAGGATCGTGGTTAAAGTTGGGGATTTTACATATCCGTAATATTTGGGTCTTCGTGAGCAAAATTATAATACATATTGTCAGCCGAATATTTCGATAGGGGTATCTAGTACGTATTCCTTATAAGGAGGCGCAGATAGAAGGCATTGACGAGCAAATAGAGTGAATTAACGCGCAAATAGCTGACACGTTGCACCCTCGTACCAGCCTCCTAGTTAATTGGATTGTAACCGACCCCAAAACAACAAAGGTAACGCTAACCCCCGCCTCACGAGTTTTCTAATCCTAACCCCCCGCCTAATGAGTTTTCTAACCCTAACCATCAGCACACCCGCTCCCTATTTGGGGAGCTAGATTAATAGAATAGTGAGACAGACTAAACATGTTGGATTAGAGATTGACTGTTATGTGATGTCACAAGAGGCATTTCAAACCAGTTTTCTAGCTTTTGTTACTTGCCACAAAAATAACTCTTGTGACATCACATCCGATAATTTTAACAGCAAAAAGTCTATGAAGATGAAGTTTTTGGCTGACAAGATATATTATGATTTTGCTAAGGAAGACCCAAGTATTACGAATATGTAAAATCCCTAAACGTGAGATAGGCACTTTAACTAAATTGAATGCTTTTTTGAGGCCAATGAAAACAGACCCAAGGGGTTGTCGCTTTGCATTTTGACATCACTATCAAAACGTTGAAGTAAATGTTGTAATATAAATTATGTATAAATTACAATTCATGATGTCAAATGTATATAATACAGCTATTCTAACGCTGATGGAATCAAAAGTGGAATAACAATTTTGTTCGTGGACTCTTTCTACCGTAAATTGATATTCCTTCACTGAGGTAGCTTGGGTCGTTGGTACTTCATGTAGAGTATTTGTTTCAAACTAGAGACGATGTTCTAAATCACTTTCAGTTGACATGGAAGACCTGTCGTCATCCTCTTTCTCTGAATTTCTTAAAAGGTTATTTTGTTTTAAGAAAAGCAAAAGCTGTGATTTATAAATGTCTTCTTCCTCCTCTTCTTCCTCCTCCTCTTCTCCTTCTTTCTCTTTCATATTATTTATAAATTCAGACTCGGTGTAATTCTCATTTTTAAAACTGCTGTTCTCATAAACTATTTCAAGTGGAATAACGGTACTGTTGTTGTCGTAGCCGGCTAAGAATTCACGTGAATTGCCGTAAGTAGGATTAAAAAATACATCTCCTGAAGTTCTACCAATTGTCATGACGCTTTCCCTGAAAAAAGTAAAAAAAAACAATATTTCAAATATTTGTTCAAAATGTAACACGTCAATAGTCAGGTTAAAAGTCTAAATGAAACACTTGAGTTCCAGGCTTGAAAACTTCTTTGCTGAAACAGTTCTTACAACAATACTGTAACCTACATATTAATACTATGAACAGTTCAGTGAAGATCGTAAATCTCAAATGCTCCAGAACCTCTCACGAAGGGCGGAGGGATCTAAAACCACGTACCTGCGACGTCGAGGTATGTAACTAACTTTTATACCAAGATTGATATATAAACCTTGAAATTCTGGGGGGTAGGGGCAGGATTAGGGTTACGATTAGGGTTACAATTAGGGTCAGAATCAGCTAAAGAAGATACCAATATTACAGTGGCGACTCATTGGCAATCAGAATGGTCCCCAGTACCCCTCCGTCGCATGCCCTGTATTCGTAGATCACAAATCGCAAAAGGCCGCTTCGTCGTAGATTTTTGAACTTTATCTCTGTCAATATTTCAATTATGAAATGAAAACAGATTTGGAATTACCGAGTCTAGTGACGTGCATACCCTTTGTAAAAACCTGTTTATGTAATTAGAAATTAATCGGCCATGGTTTTTGGTGAGCAATGGATCCCTGCCGCGGCGAGATTATCACCCTCGTCTTCGGTCCAGAAATAGCAAAATTTTCATTACAACAAAGGCGTTATATTTGTTCTTACTTGGTGACATAATACTTTTTCCGTCGTCGCATTGCTAGTATTATAAGTAATATTATAATAAGAATCAGAAAACCAATGCAAACAACAATTGCAATCCAATATTCCTTAAGATCATCATCATCATCATCTGAACCTATTCAATATGTACACATGTACTGTATTAGTAGATATACTGTAAAACTATAACCAGTTTTTAAAACAATATTTATGGTAAAATGTTACCTTTTATATATACACTGCACCTTTTTCCAGAATAATTTGACGAACAGCTTAATTAAAAATAAATGCAATGTGTTTAAATAATTTACCCCTGGACCAAACGTCGAACTTTTCATGCGTCGAACGTAATTCGCGAATTAATAAGTTCAGAACAAGTTCATCGTTTGTCTCAATTAAGTTCGACTGATTGATTTGTATCGACGTAGACCGTTTTTCGTCTGGAACAGATGGATAAAACGTCTGATGTTAAGTTCGATTAATTGATTGATATGGATAACGGTAGATATTTTAATCGTCCGGAACAGATGGATAAAACGTCTGAAGTTAAGTTCAACTGGATTAAGTTCAACGTCATGACCCAACAGACGAAATTAAATAATTGAGGTCGATCTAAACTACAATTAATACATTTGGCCCAAGCCTTACTGTCGGGAAGGGGAGATAAGAGCCTGGGCACAAAGTTAGCCTTCGTGTAAATACTAAGTTTAGTATGTAATATGATACTAAGAACGTATGTAAATTCTGCAGTCTGATTGGCTTAGCTTTTTAAAACTACTAAATACTCTGACAGGGTTCGTATCTGATTCTAAGGTTTAGTTTTGAAGTTAGAAACGAACATGGCAATATTGAGAACAAATATTGAGAACTACAGAACGCAAGTTAGAACCTAGGCAATAAGATTACGATGAACTACAGTACTTTGGTAGTAAGTAGTCGGCCTTGAAGTCATTGTAGTTAAACCAAGACAACAATGTCTATACATGCAGTTCATCCCCTAACATAATTTTTAGGACTGTATATATTTTGTTACCTGCATTTTAATTCTGACGTTGTGGTTTCACTACACACTCCACGATCCCTACAATATCCACTTGTACAACGTTCTGATAAAGATATTTTAAATAATTAATTTTTAAATTAATTCGTCAAACGTTACCAACCAAATATCTTGATTATTACCTACCTCTCACAGTTATTTTGGAAAATATTAATTTATGTTCATTTGTTCCATTGGCTGATAAAATAACTTCCCTTACTCTATTCTTTGTTATATTTGAAGTACTGTGTAGGATCACATTAAATATTACGATAACACTCCCATTTCTGCAAAGAATGAAAATCATTTCATTAGTTTACCAAGAATCAAAGGATACAAATGTTATATAACCTTCAACAGTTGTTATATACGGCAACTTCTCTCAGAGGTAGAGCACACAAGCGCGAGATTAATGATCTTTAATACGATAACAATGTCTACTAAATATATATATAAATTCAACGTTCAAGAAGTTCTTTTATGTCTCATAGTTCTTCGTTCTGCTTCTTTACCAACCTCGTACCCAGGGTCTTATCTCCGCTCCCCGCTTGCGGAGGTAAGACCCTGGGTACGAGGTTGCTTCTTTACTTCTGCTTCCGATCTGCTGTGCTTCTGATCTGCTTCTGCATGTGTTCGTTACTTTGTGTTCGTTTGAGTTCTGTGTACGTCTTTTGAGTTCTGTGTACGTCTGATATATTGTGAGAGGAACACCTTCTCAGTTTATAGTCTTTTTTGTGTACTTAGAAAAGATTGACATGATCGTCTGCGCGGGACCAATCAGTTTATTCGATACCAGTCTGCTTGGCGTGATCTTTTGAAGGCGTTGTCTGGAATGTGACGTTGGGCAACCGTTTCTATGTACACTAAATAACAATAGTTCCTAACTAAATTTATATAGTAATATAGAAGATATTACAAGTACATAATCGTTATATTATTTTACAGTTTCATAAAGTGTTAAAAAAGCAATTCGACTTTAAAGGTCGTTACGAAATATAGATAAACAACTGATGTAAATAACTCGAAGCTTCTTCTTCGTTTAAAATTATGCTAAATTTAATTAAACTAAATCAACAAATGTGTGTCTGGTTAAAGTCACTCTAATTAAAGACAACAAAAAGCTTTTAAGGAAACTGATAATAAGATAATGATTAAATATGTGACAAGAATTATGTGTCTTGTCACAACTCAAGACAATGGTATAGATATATACGATAAAGTTTAGGTTCAGTTAAGTAGACGCGATTAATCTCAGTACCCAAGGAAGGTTTACAAATACAGTAGATTCTTTTTAAGAAATAGGGAAATGTTTTCTATTTCTTTTATAAAATAACACTGAGGAAATAAATGATGAAATATACATTCTCCCTACTCACGCTAGACCGCGTCGTCGGCTGCTCAAATGAACATAAACGCTCTTAACTGTGAAGAAAAGCATCCAATCTTCTCGTTTTTCTTCTTGTTGTCTATCACAGAACATATTTATCGACATTTTAGCTGTTCGTGAGCAAAGGTTCGTCTTGCAGTCCCATTTTATAAAAATAGCGGGAAAATTCCATGTTTACATACAGTTATATAAACATGGCTCTTAGCCAATCAGTGCGCAAGTTTTCAAAATGTTATTTTATAAATAGATATGTTGCATAACACAAACGTTATTATTATGTCGCAATATTTCCTCTAACTTCACTTCAATCGCATTTTACGCATTTCTCTTTTGATCTTAACTCGTGCTTTTACAAAGAAAGCGTAAACAAGTCTCGTGCCTATGTTGATTACTGTATTTATTACTGCACGAGAGAAACGTGTAAAACTATAGTGCACCACTTGGCTCACCATAATACTGTTGTATGGGTACCACGTTCTGACGGCGGCAGGATAGGCAAGATTAATAAATGCGCGAAACGGTCCGTGCGTCGCTACGCTCGGTCGGGGGCCCGGGGCTTGATAGTTTTGGACTTTGGACTTGCACCAATCAGCTGAAATTATACTAACCATCTAATATCCTCATCAGGTCTGCAAAAAACCATTAAACTTGAACAGGTTTAAAGCATGTGGCCCAGATAATATCCCACCACGAATTTTTAAATATTTCGCGTAAGAGCTCGCTGAACCTGTTACAACAATCTTCAACAGCTGGCTGGCCTCGGAATCCTATCCAGTTTTATGGAAAGATTCTCACATAACATCTGAGGAAAAGACCCCACAACGGGAAAGTGACATAAGACCTATTTCCTTAACCACCGTCCTGTCTAAAGTCCTGGAAGACTTCATCGTATTATGGATGATTGGGGATGTCGGTGAGAGTATTGACCCACAGCATTTTGGCAGTTTGAAGGGTAGTTCAAATATACCTTTTTCCTTTTGAAGCTTGAAGCTTATTCATAATTGGCTTTGGACAATCTTGGAAATTACCTAAGGGCATGCTTTCTAGACTTTAGCAAGGATTTTGATCGGATAAACCACAATATTATCGAATAATAATATAATGTCGAATAGTAAGAATATCGCAATTCATTTTATGTGCTGATCATGATATTTAAATAAAACAGCAATTATAACCCAAGCGTTTTACTAGTTTTCGACTGTTTTTCCAACTTCCCAAGCGCTGTTTATATCTCGATAAAAGCGAACGTGAATAATATCTGCACAATTAATTCGATGATCACAGTGGAAACTGTCCCTAGTAGATAAAAATCGCATCACTAACTGTTCAAGCAAGAAGATAAAGAGCCGGCTGTATAACAAAATGTATTTTATTTTAGTCAAGGCACCGGTCTTATAAATCATGTTTACATGTTTTTCAAAATGCAAACGTTTTCGCTACCAAAAGCTGTCAATGACACTTAATGCAATAATAATATAATCACAGGTTTGAGCACAAATGTTCTTCTGTTTGGATACAAAAAAGAAAATTAAGAGAACTTCAATATGTCGAAAAATATTTAAATAAGAGTACAATAGGTATTTTTATATAGACGACGTTTCGGAAGAAGTATCCTGGCTTTTTTAGGTCCATCTGACCTGAATTATGCTATTTCATTGCTAATCATATTACAAACTAATACGAGGCTGAGAAATTACTACTCAGCACTATTTACTGACCTGAATCCAAGGACATCAATTTTCACGAATCCTGTGACATTCGTAAATTTTGGAGTGAGCTAATAAATAATTTAACAATTAGTAATCTTATTTGCCAGTTCTAAAACTCAATTAATTTAGCGAAAGTATAATTAATTCATCTCAATCCAGATGTTAAGAAATTTCCTCGCCTTTAAATTATACCGCGAATTAGAAATATTAGGGCTTTGGTTATAAATTGTCAAGAACAACATTCGATATATACTTGTTCGTACATGATATTTATACGAGATAATATTGGATGTATTATGAATAAGTTGCTTTTAGGACGAATGTTTTACATGACCAAGTCTGCAAAGTATTGCATATTCTTCATCATTATTCACGTCAACAATGTAAAATTATCATATAAAAACAGAAATTATGGGTGTCGTGTGACCGGCCATTTTTATCGACCTTCCTCGTGGAGGCAAAATGACGGGTGAGGCTATTCTGCACTCAGTTGATGTAGTGACGTCATACGAACAATTCACGAAGTTCGTCGGAAAATGCTCGGTCTATCTTCGCGTTGTCCGAAATATAATATTTCCCGCGAATTTTAATTCAAAATGGATACGTGCTTGAGTTTGTAAACAAGACTAAAAAATTTGGAAAAAGGGCAATTGTTTTGTCGGTTTTATCGATGTATGTCCCTCCCAGTTCTGATTGAATCAAAATAATGAATAATACGTCAACTGAGTGCAACATCTCAAAGTATAGTTAATACTTATGGCATATGTATACAGTATACTATTTTCTATTTCCGTCTGAGTGACTGGAGTAGGCTCAGTAGAACAATAAAAAAACAGTAAAACAACATATAAACAATCAAAAAGAGAAAAGTTCCTCGCCAATCAAAACATCGCCAATAACACTCCTGAGAATATTGAAAGGTGAAGAATAAATCCTCTTCTGGCATGTAGTTCAATTAGTGAACCGTGATTAGTGGTTACCAGATATAACGAGAAGATGGCGGCGTGACATTTACGAACATTTTCCGACGATTTGTCGATATGACGTCACTACATCAACGAGTGCAGAATAGCCTCACCCGAAAAATGACCTGGGTACGAGGTTGAGCAAAGGACACAACCAACGCAGGCTCAGAGTGCGAGAGATCGATATCAGCCATCGAGATTTTGAATATTTTTTTAGATTCTTGTGATTGTCGAGATGGAATGTGGTAAATATCGTAACAGTCGAAAATTAAACCTTTTTGGCTATATATACTTTTTGACTCAATTTATATAGTCTCAATTTAGAAAGCTACCCAGAATGATACTGTACACAACAATCGATCAAATGGTAAGCAAATAACGTTACATAAACTTAATTAATAATAGCACAAGTTCTCAAAAGAACTGGATATAGTATGAAAAGGAGAAATAAGAGAACTTCAATGTGTCGAAAAATACTTAAGTAAGAGTACTTAATACGTATCTTCATGGACAACGTTTTGGACGATGTGTCCTTCTTTAGGTTCATCTGACCTGAAGGACACATCTTCCAAAACGTCGTCCATGAAGATACGTACGTACTTTTATTTAAGTATTTTTCGATACATTGAAGTTCTCTTATTTCTCTTTTTCATATTATATCCTGTCTGTAGCTATGAGGTCACGTAATAACGAGCCCTATAAATTCGTTTACGATTTAAAATAATCTATCAAAATTTTAGTAAACTTACGGAGGTTGTAACTTGACTTTTTAGTTCACGATATTCTTCTGAAGAGCTATTGGAAAGATCACTGCTATACACTTTGTTCACAATAGTTACGTTTGATGAAATAATGCGAATACCAGATGAAGGAGGAATAATTATTGCGATTGACGATGAAGTAGTTGAGCTGTAAACAGTCCTTGATGGAAATACTTCAGGATTTTTCGTTATTGAAATAGTACTATTTCCAACTTTAACGTAAGTAGAGGATGTGATATTGTATGAAATAATAGAACTTTGTTGTTTGGATTGAGTTGTTCTTGAATTGCTGGTCATGATGAACAAGAATTTAGAACTCGATGTTGGAACATGGTTGGTGAGATTATTGTAAATAGAAGATAGAGCACTTGTAGAATATCTTTTCTTAGCCGTGGACCGTATTGTTGTTAAAGATGAGTTTCTAGAGGAGTTCATTGCTTGAGCAGTCGTGTTGGTAAACACTTGTTGAGTGGTATTCGTAATGACAGAAGACAACATGAATGTTGTATAAAGGGTAGTTGTTATCTTCATGAAGGAATTGCTAGATTGCAATATACTTTTGGTTGTAGAGTAAGGGACTGTTAGATTAACAGATGATTTTATGTATTCAAATGAAGTTGACAGATATGTATATCGTGGACCCGATGTATTAATTGAACGCACAAAAGAACTGACAGGTGACATGGTAGAGATAGTTGTGGGATATGCAGTAGACGTGTTAAATGAATTTAAAGAAATGGAAGGTGAAATAGTAGAAGAAAGTATAAGTTGTGTGGTAGGGATATCAGATAAATTTGAAGAAAAGCCAACAGATGAAATGGTAGAAATTAGTGAAAGTAATGTAGGAGAAAGTTTGGATGAATTTACAGAGGTGAAAGATGAATGAGTATAAGGTGATAGCTTTGTGCTCGAAATATTGGTTAAATTTAAAGACGAAACAAAGGTTGAAACAGTAGACATTGGTTCAAAGAATGTAGAAGAAATATTGGATGAAGTTACAGCAGAGAACGATGGAATGGTAGAAGGTGGTGGTACCTTTGTGCTCGAAATATTGGTTAAATTTAAAGAGGAAACAAGAGTTGAAATAGTAGAAATTGGTTCAAAGAATGTAGAAGAAATATTGGATGAAATTGCAGAAGTGAAAGATGAAAGGGTGGAAGAAGCTGATAGCTTTGTGCTTGAAATGTTGGTAAAATTCAAAGACGAAACAAGAGTTGAACTAATAGAAATTGGTGCAAAGAATCTCGACAAAATATTTGAAGAATTTACAGGAATAAAATATGAATGAGTAGAAGATCGTGATAGCATTGTGCTTGAAATATTGGTTAAATTTAAAGGCGAAACAAGAAGAGGTGAACTAGTAGAAATTGGTGCAAAGAATGTAGAAGAAATATTGGATGAAATTACAGAAGTGAACAATTTATGGATAGACGAAGGCGTAAAGTCTGTAGTAGTGCTTTTAGTTAAGTTTAGAGAAGTGAAGGATGAGATGCTATACGTAGAAGTGATGAGCGTTGTTGAGATATTTGAGAAATTAAAATATAAAATTGTGCTATGTCTACTGCTTGAATTTATTGAAGACGTTAATAGTTGAACAGATGATGATAAAGAAGTCATTTTAAATATGTTGGACGAAGAGATGTGATGTGTCGAAGGAATAGTTGTGACGTTTAGAGAAGAATTATAGGTGGGAGATAGAGAAGGAAGCAAGAGTGGAAAAGGTGTTGTATTTATAGAATAATTAGTTATTGACAAAGTGCTCATGGGTATCTGGGAGGTGGATGGAATAGTTAAAGTGGTGTAAGTTTTTAAAGAGGTTGAATTTGAACTTGAAATGAGTGATGCATTCAAACTCATTGAGGAAGATGTCAGATTAAAAGATCTTGTGCTTGTTTTGGACGTGGATTGAACAAGAAGACCCACATTGAGTGTACTCGTATTAACCGAGATGGCCATAGTTTTCTCAGCCGTAATGAATGAAGTTACCACTGTGAAATTTTGGGAATAAATTGAATTATCTACAAAACAAAAAACAAAGTATGAATGTTATTATCTGATTCCTTAAGTTAGCAATAGAGATACCAGGCTGGAATCGTAATCTTAATAGGAATATGAAAACCCAGCAGGATAGGATACCCAAGGGTCTCAAATATTGCATTGTGTATACATTTAAGTCAGAGGTGGATTTAGGGGAGGGGTGCACAGGGGTGCGCACCCCTGTTGGCCTTGGTCAACAGGGGTGCAAGGGGGGTGCAAAAAATCAGTATTACTATAATTGCAGTAAATTGTACTTTTATTACTATAATTGTATAATTGTACTTCATGTAAGCGTGCTGTATTTGTCCAGTCATTTTGTAGCCAGGCTTACATGAAAATTACACAAGATATTTAGCTCAGAAATATGGTATAATTTCAAAGGTTTTTCCTTTTTTTAAGTCAAACTGAAGCTCATAATTCAATGCTCAAATCGCAGGAAATGATATTTCTGGGGTTCTAATTTTCAAAATTTTCCGGGGGGCCTCGCGCCTTCGCCGCTCGACTCACCCGGCACCCCCCTAAAAAACACTGCTGGATCCACCCCTGATTTAAGTGCCAATACTGTGTCGTGCATGTTGTATACTCGTTAGACTACACACTCGAGTATCTGACCATATATGGGTATCTCTGCCCTTACTGGTAAAAAGCGTGTTTAAAAGCATTCAATTTCCCTTGCTGATTTTACCATTCTATATCTTCCAGAATCTCACCTTATTTCGTACATTGTCTGACATTTTTCAATTCAGATCTTAGAAATTCTAACATAAGGTTGCATAAATTAATTCCTTGGTATGTGTGCTTTAATTTGATGTATAGCATGCCAGCATTCATTTAAAGTACTGCAAGTTATGGGTTGTCAAGTTGCGCAAGTCCAGAATTAAGAAAATAGTTAAAAATTAACTTGACCCTAGCATTCAATTTCCCTTGATGATTTTACCATTCTATATCTTCCGGAATCTCACATTCTGATCTTTTAATTAAAGAAAGCTTGTATATTAAGAAACTTAACCGGTTGCTTAATTCTCTGATGATGTTTCTTCAATTCTCCTGGATCTACATTGGTTACCGATGGAATTTTGAATTCAATTTAAACTTAATGGTTTTTAAATCTTTAAATATGGTCTATCCCCAACTTATGAATTGCTCCATCCCGTTAGGAAGCAGCGCCTTTTAAGATCATCAGACAAGAACTTCCTATTTCAACCAATATCCGATACCAAAACGTTTGCTGACAGGTCTTTTTGTATAGCGGGTCCAGCATCATGGTACAGTCTTCCTGTAGAGCTTGCGACTTTGGTTGATTTTTTTAAACAACTCTTAAATCCTTTCTTTTTACACGGCTTTAACCTTTAATTTAAGTATTTCATTGTATTTTCATATTTCTCATATATTCTTGTAAATAAGCATGGAGACATCTGTTAAATGCGTCAAACTTTTTATGAAATAAATTATTATTATTATTACTATGTTGCGAGAAGCAAGCAAACGTAACATTTTTCATTAAACGTTTTTATAATTATGTTATGGGGATGGCGATTTTACATGTTCGTAATTTTTGGGTTCTACTGTACCAAGAAGAAATGTAATATATCTTGTCATTCGAAAAAATAATATTTCCATGCCTTTTTCCGTGTTGAAGTTGATTTACTATTACAGGAAATGACGTCAAAGCAGGGACACGCGAAGCCATTGCACACTAATTCAACAGTGAAATACAAAGAAAGTTTGGCACTGAACTTAAAACCCACCTGTTTAGGCAAAATTGGCTCAATTCCCAAACTTTCATTGTATTTCACTGCTGAACTAATGTGCACTGTTTTGCCTGCTTTGACGTCATTTCTTATGAATAGTAAATCACTTGAGCAGGGGAACAGGTAATGTAATTTTCGCATAACAAGATATTTTACAATTTTTCTCAAGAGATTCCAAAGATCACAAATATGTAAAATCCCCAAACCCCGGATAGGCACTTTCAATATAAAACGTAAAAAGTTGCGTTAACAAGTTGGATAAAGTGATGAAATAGAAAGATAATCAGTGAGAACATAAACATAAAACATAAACATAAAGTTATGATTGAAAAAGGATTCTATTAAATTATCAAATATACTTACTTGTACAATTGATTCCATTGCCATTAAACCCGGTATTGCACTCACAGTACCAGCCATATTCGGTAGAATTAACACAAGTAGCATTATCGTGGCATAAATAACCATGGCAATTATCTGCTAAGCAAATAAAGTGAGAATAAAGTTTTGATTGAAAAAGTCTTCTGTTAAATTATCAAACATACTTACTTGTATTACAATTAATTCCATTGCCATTAAACTGGGTATTGCACTCACAGTACCAGCCATATTCGGTAGAATTAACACAAGTAGCATTATCGTGGCATAAAGAACCATTGCAGTTCTCTGCTAAAAAATAAAGTGAATAAAGTTATGATTGAAAAAGTCTTCTGTTGAATTATCAAATGTACTTACTTGCAGTACAGTTAATTCCATTGCCATTAAACCCGGTATTACACTCACAGTACCAACCATACTCGGTAGAATTAACACAAGTAGTAGCATCGTGGCATAAAGAACCATTGCAGTTCTCTGCTAAGGAAATAAAGTGAGAATAAAGTTATGATTGAAAAAGGCTCCTGTTAAATTATCAAATGTACTTACTTGCAGTACAGTTAATTCCATTGCCATTAAACCAGGTATTGCACTCACAGTACGAATCATACTCGGTAGAATTAACACAAGTAGCATTATCGTGGCATAAAGAACCATTGCAATTATTTGCTAAGGAAATAAAGTGAGAATAAAGTTATTATTGAAAAAGTCTTCTGTTAAATTATCAAATTAATGTACTTACTTGTACAATTGATTCCATTGCCATTAAACCCGGTATTGCAGTCACAGTACCAACCATATTCGGTAGAATTAACACAAGTAGCATTATCGTGGCATAAAGAACCATTGCAATTATCTACTAAGGAAATAAAGTAAGAATAAAGTTATAATTGAAAAAGCCTTCTGTTAAATTGTCAAATATACTTACTTGTACAGTTAATTCCATTGCCATTAAACCCGGTATTGCACTCACAGTACCAGCCATATTCGGTAGAATTAACACAAGTAGCATTATCATGGCATAAAGAACCATTGCAATTCTCTGCTAAGGAAATAAAGTGAGAATAAAGTTATGATTGAAAAGTTCTTCTGTTAAATTTTCAAATTAGTGTACTTACTTGTACAATTGATTCCATTGCCATTAAACCCGGTATTGCACTCACAGTACCAGCCATATTCGGTAGAATTAACACAAGTAGCATTATCGTGGCATAAAGAACCATTGCAATTCTCTGCTAAGGAAATAAAGTGAGAACAAAGTTATGATTGAAAGAACCTTCTGTTGAATTTTCAAATGTACTTACTTGCAGTACAGTTAATTCCATTGCCATTAAACTGGGTATTGCACTCACAGTACCAGCCATATTTGGTAGAATTAACACAAGTAGCATTATTGTGGCATAAAGAACCATTGCAATTCTCTCCTAAGGAAATAAAGTGAGAACAAAGTTATGATTGAAAGAACCTTCTGTTAAATTATCAAATTAATATACTTACTTGTACAATTGATTCCATTTCCATTAAACTGGGTATTGCACTCACAGTACCAACCATATTCGGTAGAATTAACACAAGTAGCATTATCGTGGCATAAAGAACCATTGCAGTTCTCTGCTAAGAAATAAAGTGAGAATAAAGTTATGATTGAAAAAGTCTTCTGTTGAATTATCAAATGTACTTACTTGCAGTACAGTTAATTCCATTGCCATTAAACCAGGTATTGCACTCACAGTACCAATCATACTCGGTAGAATTAACACAAGTAGCATTATCGTGGCATAAAGAACCATTGCAGTTCTCTGCTAAGGAAATAAAGTGAGAATAAAGTTATGATTGAAAAAGGCTTCTGTTAAATTATCAAATGTACTTACTTGCAGTACAGTTAATTCCATTGCCATTAAACCAGGTATTGCACTCACAGTACCAATCATACTCGGTAGAATTAACACAAGTAGCATTATCGTGGCATAAAGAACCATTGCAATTATTTGCTAAGGAAATAAAGTGAGAATAAAGTTATTATTGAAAAAGTCTTCTGTTAAATTATCAAATTAATGTACTTACTTGTACAATTGATTCCATTGCCATTAAACCCGGTATTGCAGTCACAGTACCAACCATATTCGGTAGAATTAACACAAGTAGCATTATCGTGGCATAAAGAACCATTGCAATTATCTACTAGGGAAATAAAGTAAGAATAAAGTTATAATTGAAAAAGCCTTCTGTTAAATTATCAAATATACTTACTTGTACAGTTAATTCCATTGCCATTAAACCCGGTATTGCACTCACAGTACCAGCCATATTCGGTAGAATTAACACAAGTAGCATTATCATGGCATAAAGAACCATTGCAATTCTCTGCTAAGGAAATAAAGTGAGAATAAAGTTATGATTGAAAAGTTCTTCTGTTAAATTATCAAATTAATGTACTTACTTGTACAATTGATTCCATTGCCATTAAACCCGGTATTGCACTCACAGTACCAATCATATTCGGTAGAATTAACACAAGTAGCATTATCGTGGCATAAAGAACCATTGCAATTGTCTGCTAAGGAAATAAAGTGAGAATAAAGTTATGATTGAAAGAACCTTCTGTTAAATTATCAAATTAATATACTTACTTGTACAATTGATTCCATTTCCATTAAACTGGGTATTGCACTCACAGTACCAACCATATTCGGTAGAATTAACACAAGTAGCATTATCGTGGCATAAAGAACCATTGCAGTTCTCTGCTAAGAAATAAAGTGAGAATAAAGTTATGATTGAAAAAGTCTTCTGTTGAATTATCAAATGTACTTACTTGCAGTACAGTTAATTCCATTGCCATTAAACCCGGTATTACACTCACAGTACCAACCATACTCGGTAGAATTAACACAAGTAGCATTATCGTGGCATAAAGAACCATTGCAGTTCTCTGCTAAGGAAATAAAGTGAGAATAAAGTTATGATTGAAAAAGGCTTCTGTTAAATTATCAAATGTACTTACTTGCATTACAGTTAATTCCATTGCCATTAAACCAGGTATTGCACTCACAGTACCAATCATACTCGGTAGAATTAACACAAGTAGCATTATCGTGGCATAAAGAACCATTGCAATTATTTGCTAAGGAAATAAAGTGAGAATAAAGTTACTATTGAAAAGGTCTTCTGTTAAATTATCAAATTAATGTACTTACTTGTACAATTGATTCCATTGCCATTAAACCCGGTATTGCAGTCACAGTACCAACCATATTCGGTAGAATTAACACAAGTAGCATTATCGTGGCATAAAGAACCATTGCAATTATCTACTAAGGAAATAAAGTAAGAATAAAGTTATAATTGAAAAAGCCTTCTGTTAAATTATCAAATATACTTACTTGTACAGTTAATTCCATTGCCATTAAACCCGGTATTGCACTCACAGTACCAGCCATATTCGGTAGAATTAACACAAGTAGCATTATCATGGCATAAAGAACCATTGCAATTATCTGCTAAGGAAATAAAGTGAGAATAAAGTTATGATTGAAAAGTTCTTCTGTTAAATTTTCAAATTAGTGTACTTACTTGTACAATTGATTCCATTGCCATTAAACCCGGTATTGCACTCACAGTACCAGCCATATTCGGTAGAATTAACACAAGTAGCATTATCGTGGCATAAAGAACCATTGCAATTCTCTGCTAAGGAAATAAAGTGAGAACAAAGTTATGATTGAAAGAACCTTCTGTTGAATTTTCAAATGTACTTACTTGCAGTACAGTTAATTCCATTGCCATTAAACTGGGTATTGCACTCACAGTACCAGCCATATTTGGTAGAATTAACACAAGTAGCATTATTGTGGCATAAAGAACCATTGCAATTCTCTCCTAAGGAAATAAAGTGAGAACAAAGTTATGATTGAAAGAACCTTCTGTTAAATTATCAAATTAATATACTTACTTGTACAATTGATTCCATTTCCATTAAACTGGGTATTGCACTCACAGTACCAACCATATTCGGTAGAATTAACACAAGTAGCATTATCGTGGCATAAAGAACCATTGCAGTTCTCTGCTAAGAAATAAAGTGAGAATAAAGTTATGATTGAAAAAGTCTTCTGTTGAATTATCAAATGTACTTACTTGCAGTACAGTTAATTCCATTGCCATTAAACCAGGTATTGCACTCACAGTACCAATCATACTCGGTAGAATTAACACAAGTAGCATTATCGTGGCATAAAGAACCATTGCAGTTCTCTGCTAAGGAAATAAAGTGAGAATAAAGTTATGATTGAAAAAGGCTTCTGTTAAATTATCAAATGTACTTACTTGCAGTACAGTTAATTCCATTGCCATTAAACCAGGTATTGCACTCACAGTACCAATCATACTCGGTAGAATTAACACAAGTAGCATTATCGTGGCATAAAGAACCATTGCAATTATTTGCTAAGGAAATAAAGTGAGAATAAAGTTATTATTGAAAAAGTCTTCTGTTAAATTATCAAATTAATGTACTTACTTGTACAATTGATTCCATTGCCATTAAACCCGGTATTGCAGTCACAGTACCAACCATATTCGGTAGAATTAACACAAGTAGCATTATCGTGGCATAAAGAACCATTGCAATTATCTACTAGGGAAATAAAGTAAGAATAAAGTTATAATTGAAAAAGCCTTCTGTTAAATTATCAAATATACTTACTTGTACAGTTAATTCCATTGCCATTAAACCCGGTATTGCACTCACAGTACCAGCCATATTCGGTAGAATTAACACAAGTAGCATTATCATGGCATAAAGAACCATTGCAATTCTCTGCTAAGGAAATAAAGTGAGAATAAAGTTATGATTGAAAAGTTCTTCTGTTAAATTATCAAATTAATGTACTTACTTGTACAATTGATTCCATTGCCATTAAACCCGGTATTGCACTCACAGTACCAATCATATTCGGTAGAATTAACACAAGTAGCATTATCGTGGCATAAAGAACCATTGCAATTGTCTGCTAAGGAAATAAAGTGAGAATAAAGTTATGATTGAAAGAACCTTCTGTTAAATTATCAAATTAATATACTTACTTGTACAATTGATTCCATTTCCATTAAACTGGGTATTGCACTCACAGTACCAACCATATTCGGTAGAATTAACACAAGTAGCATTATCGTGGCATAAAGAACCATTGCAGTTCTCTGCTAAGAAATAAAGTGAGAATAAAGTTATGATTGAAAAAGTCTTCTGTTGAATTATCAAATGTACTTACTTGCAGTACAGTTAATTCCATTGCCATTAAACCCGGTATTACACTCACAGTACCAACCATACTCGGTAGAATTAACACAAGTAGCATTATCGTGGCATAAAGAACCATTGCAGTTCTCTGCTAAGGAAATAAAGTGAGAATAAAGTTATGATTGAAAAAGGCTTCTGTTAAATTATCAAATGTACTTACTTGCATTACAGTTAATTCCATTGCCATTAAACCAGGTATTGCACTCACAGTACCAATCATACTCGGTAGAATTAACACAAGTAGCATTATCGTGGCATAAAGAACCATTGCAATTATTTGCTAAGGAAATAAAGTGAGAATAAAGTTACTATTGAAAAGGTCTTCTGTTAAATTATCAAATTAATGTACTTACTTGTACAATTGATTCCATTGCCATTAAACCCGGTATTGCAGTCACAGTACCAACCATATTCGGTAGAATTAACACAAGTAGCATTATCGTGGCATAAAGAACCATTGCAATTATCTACTAAGGAAATAAAGTAAGAATAAAGTTATAATTGAAAAAGCCTTCTGTTAAATTATCAAATATACTTACTTGTACAGTTAATTCCATTGCCATTAAACCCGGTATTGCACTCACAGTACCAGCCATATTCGGTAGAATTAACACAAGTAGCATTATCATGGCATAAAGAACCATTGCAATTATCTGCTAAGGAAATAAAGTGAGAATAAAGTTATGATTGAAAAGTTCTTCTGTTAAATTTTCAAATTAGTGTACTTACTTGTACAATTGATTCCATTTCCATTAAACTGGGTATTGCACTCACAGTACCAACCATATTCGGTAGAATTAACACAAGTAGCATTATCGTGGCATAAAGAACCATTGCAATTCTCTGCTAAGGAAATAAAGTGAGAATAAAGTTATGATTGAAAAAGGCTTCTGTTAAATTATCAAATATACTTACTTGTACAATTGATTCCATTGCCATTAAACCCGGTATTGCACTCACAGTACCAGCCATATTCGGTAGAATTAACACAAGTAGCATTATCGTGGCATAAAGAACCATTGCAATTCTCTGCTAAGGAAATAAAGTGAGAACAAAGTTATGATTGAAAGAACCTTCTGTTAAATTTTCAAATGTACTTACTTGCAGTACAGTTAATTCCATTGCCATTAAACCAATAATTGCACTCACAGTACCAATCGTACTCGGTAGAATTAACACAAGTAGCATTATCGTGGCATAAAGAACCATTGCAATTATTTGCTAAGGAAATAAAGTGAGAATAAAGTTATGATTGAAAAGTTCTTCTGTTAAATTATAAAATTAATATACTTACTTGTACAATTGATTCCATTTCCATTAAACTGGGTATTGCACTCACAGTACCAACCATACTCGGTAGAATTAACACAAGTAGCATTATCGTGGCATAAAGAACCATTGCAGTTCTCTGCTAAGGAAATAAAGTGAGAATAAAGTTATGATTGAAAAAGGCTTCTGTTAAATTATCAAATGTACTTACTTGTACAATTGATTCCATTGCCATTAAATCCGGTATTGCACTCACAGTACCAACCATATTCGGTAGAATTAACACAAGTAGCATTATCGTGGCATAAAGAACCATTGCAATTATCTACTAAGGAAATAAAGTGAGAATAAAGTTATAATTGAAAAAGCCTGCTGTTAAATTATCAAATATACTTACTTGTACAGTTAATTCCATTGCCATTAAACCCGGTATTGCACTCACAGTACCAGCCATATTCGGTAGAATTAACACAAGTAGCATTATCATGGCATAAAGAACCATTGCAATTCTCTGCTAAGCAAATAAATTGAGAATAAAGTTATGATTGAAAAGTTCTTCTGTTAAATTATCAAATTAATGTACTTACTTGTACAATTGATTCCATTGCCATTAAACCCGGTATTGCACTCACAGTACCAATCATATTCGGTAGAATTAACACAAGTAGCATTATCGTGGCATAAAGAACCATTGCAATTGTCTGCTGAGGAAATAAAGTGAGAATAAAGTTATGATTGAAAAGTTCTTCTGTTAAATTATCAAATTAGTGTACTGACTTGTACAATTGATTCCATTTCCATTAAACTGGGTATTGCACTCACAGTACCAGCCATATTCGGTAGAATTAACACAAGTAGCATTATCGTGGCATAAAGAACCATTGCAATTCTCTGCTAAGGAAATAAAGTGAGAATAAAGTTATGATTGAAAAAGGCTTCTGTTAAATTATCAAATGTACTTACTTGCAGTACAATTGATTCCATTTCCATTAAACTGGGTATTGCAGTCACAGTACCAACCATATTCGGTAGAATTAACACAAGTAGCATTATCGTGGCATAAAGAACCATTGCAATTATCTACTAAGGAAATAAAGTGAGAATAAAGTTATAATTGAAAAAGCCTTCTGTTAAATTATCAAATATACTTACTTGTACAGTTAATTCCATTGCCATTAAACCCGGTATTGCACTCACAGTACCAGCCATATTCGGTAGAATTAACACAAGTAGCATTATCATGGCATAAAGAACCATTGCAATTATCTGCTAAGGAAATAAAGTGAGAATAAAGTTATGATTGAAAAGTTCTTCTGTTAAATTATCAAATTAATGTACTTACTTGTACAATTGATTCCATTGCCATTAAACCCGGTATTGCACTCACAGTACCAATCATATTCGGTAGAATTAACACAAGTAGCATTATCGTGGCATAAAGAACCATTGCAATTCTCTGCTAAGGAAATAAAGTGAGAATAAAGTTATGATTGAAAAAGGCTTCTGTTAAATTATCAAATATACTTACTTGCAGTACAATTGATTCCATTGCCATTAAACCAGGTATTGCACTCACAGTACCAACCATATTCGGTAGAATTAACGCAAGTAGCATTATCGTGGCATAAAGAACCATTGCAGTTCTCTGCTAAGGAAATAAAGTGAGAATAAAGAGTTATGATTGAAAAAGGCTTCTGTTAAATTATCAAATATACTTACTTGCAGTACAATTGATTCCATTGCCATTAAACTGGGTATTGCATTCACAGTGCCAGCCATATTCGGTAGAATTAACACATGTAGCATTATCGTGGCATAAAGAGCCATTGCAATTCTCTGCTAAGGAAATAAAATGTGAACAAAATTATGATTGAAAAAGCCTTCTGTTAAATTATCAAATGTACTCACTTGTACAATTGATTCCTTTGCCATTAAACCCGGTATTGCACTCACAGTACCAGCCATATTGGGTAGAATTAACACAAGTAGCATTAACATGACACACAGTGCCATTGCAATTGTTTTCTGTGAATATAAAGTAAAGTAAAGTTAAAGTTAATCCCAGTCTTAAAGTGCCATAATACCAAATACGATATTACTGATATAGATTGTACTTGAACTGAATAGTTGAATGCCAAAATATTTTTAAGGTTATAGATACTTTAAGTGTTAGATTAAATATGATCGACCAATCGTTATCTGCACCACTGATTTTCTTTGTTTTTTCTGCATGAATTATTAATGATTTGATAATATATAAAAATGAATATATATTAATGTATATATAAAATGAATATATATTAATGAAAAGACAAGTTTACTGTTGGTATATGTCTCTTTAGCTGTAAACTGTGTTGCGTTTGATAATATAAATTTTAGAAAAGTTTAAATCCTACCTATAGTTGACCTAATTCGGCGATATGCTCGTTTATGTACACCCATACGCTCAGATTTTAAGACAATTTTCTTGTTTGAAGATAACTCGAGTTTAATGTCAGCAATTACACTGCCCTTTCTATTTTAATAAAAAGAAAAGTGAAAATAATAAAAAAGTTTAAATAATCATGTACCAAAAATTGACTTCGATGTCTTGTAACTTACTTTAATTATTAGCGCATGCGCAGCTATATATCAGCTATATATCTTTAAAATATAAATTGAATACTTTAAAAGGTTGGTGTACTGTGTTTTGAACGAAGGTCCCTCGTCAGTGAGTCAGTAGTCCTCTGCGCATACGTTATTAATCAGCATCAAGCATATGAGACAAGGTTTAGATTCAGTATGATATTGTACACTAGGATTAGGGTTAGGATAGGTATATTACACAAGTCATAAGATACCTAATTTAAAATACGTATTAGTACTCTTACTGAAGTATTTTTCGACTTATTGAAGTTCTATTATTCTCTTTATGTTATATCCAGTTGTTTTGAGAACTTATCAACTTTCATATTTATTCATAAGACATCAAAGTAATTTTTTGGCAATACTATCATTTGACTTTACGTTTCACTTTCTCACGAAGGCCTTCGCTGTAAAAAATAGATCTTCTACCAGTGGCGTAGCTAGACCAAGACCTAGAGGGGCCAGGCCCTGCGAAACGTAGTAAGAAATATTTTGGCAAGCATACATGCATAGTCAAAGGACGATATTTTTATTGATCATCTTATAAGTGCGTGAAGCCATGGAATTTCAAGTATGTTTTTTATTTATTTGTAATTTATAGGAAAAGAACACGATATCAATCCTGTTTTCCCATACCAGTGAATCCTGAGCCTGGCCCAATGGACAATCCTCCCTGACTAAAACTTATTACATATATTAAACAATAACCATCTAGTGTTCTTTGTTTAATGTTTTATATATAAATTTGGCTCCCTTGTTCCCTGTTTTTGCTACTAAATAAAGAATAAAGTTGGTCTAACCGAAAATATTTATTGTTTTTTGTGAAATCAAATATTCTGCTTTCTCAAAATGCTGGAAATGCCATTTCAGAGATTCTAGAGTTTCAAAATTTTCCGAGACGTAATGGTATGACCAACGCCCCTAGCTGGTTTCAGGCTTCACTGGCGCCCTGGTAATTGAGTACGGCTGGCCTCCACACTATTTAAGCAGTACACGAAATCTTGATCCTAGCTCTTGATTTGAAAAATATATACGATTAAAAAACGTTTAGCTGGCCGTTAAATTTGTAGTGAAATAAAGATTCATGTGACATCCACTTGTTATGCTCTAAATGGGACAAGTGGAAATTCTAAAATTAGAACTACGTGCTGAATCCGCTTCAAAATGTGTTTTGCGCCAAATGAGTAATCCTAAACCTAATCCTAATTTCTATACATTGAACTAAATCCTAACCTTAATCAAACACTAACTCACCGCCTAGATTTTCATCCTAACCCTAACCCCTTCCTGAGATTTTTAGCGGCTTCAGCCCGTAATTCTAATTTTAGAATTTTTGCTTGAGCCCATTTCGTACAAGTAGGTTTGTGTGATGCCTATATAAATAGAGAGCTTCAGGAAGTGACGTTCTTGTTTCACGGACGGCAATCAGAAATCGCGAATGACGTATTTCCAATAAAAATTGTCATCCAAAACAACGATAATGAAGGTTTTGAAATCTCAATGGAGGACTTAAAAACCTAAAGCAGTGAAGGTGTTATAGTGACGGTGTTAAATAGTTTGTGGCTTGATTCAATGATATAAAATTTTATATATATATAATTTTATATCGCTGAGCAAAAATACTATAATCAAAAATACTATAAGCAAACGCTTCTCCTGTCTCAAATGTAATTTAATGAATAGATGAAACTTGTTATTACACTATATACACTCTGTTCATCTATATATTTAATATTAGTATTGTAGGTAGTGGACAACTCGAAAGCTATACGCTACTTTGTCCACTGCGCACGATCATTTACTATAATACTTTCTCTTTTCTTTTACATTCTAATTAATTTTATAATAATATTTTGTAACTATCTTCTTTAACGTGCAATTAAAAAAATAATAAATAATGAATCAAGCCACAAACTATTGGATGTAGAAATGAAGTATAAGTACATTTTTCTAGTTCATACAAGCTTCAAAGTTTCTGAAAAACCCAACTAATCAGCGAGTCAACGTTGAACTTTACTAACTGGCCTTACTGATTCTGACGTTCTAGCTCAACGTTGTCTTGAGAACGTGAAAACGCCCTCAGTGACGTCTGCGCAGGACGAAGATGACGTCAAGTTTACTTTTGGAACTTTAAATTACGACACTTAAGTTCTCTATCAACACTTTTGAGTGAAGAAAAAAAACCTACAGCGGTTGGATTTGAAAAGAACTAAACAAAACAAAACTATAGAGCGGTTATATTTCTTGATCAACATTTTACCTGAACTTTAAAACTGTAGCAGAAATATATGAAGATGATAGATATGATCTTGTAAATACGAAGTCAAGCTGAAAAAATAAGCAAAATAACGTAGATTTCGACATAGAGAAACGGTTTATAGTCATGACATATGTTACGCCATAGTCAATCGAGATATGGTCTGGAAACTCGGCAAAACTTCAAAGCGACTATAATAAAAGCTACGTTTTGATGTTGAACCGTGGTACCTTACACCGTGCACATCCTTTGTTTTAGGTTTATTAATATTTAAACAACACGGTTGAGCGATTAAACCCAAACGATTCTATTGGACGATTGCTTCGTTATACTAAAATACAATAGGTCAGTGACCGTGCACCGTGCACAAAATTGCATAAAGACGAACAAAAAGATAGAACAAAGACTTTACTGAGTTTCCAGACCATATCTCGATTGACTATATACGAAACAATATGGATAAAAACGTACCATATTTTCCACTTCCTTAGCCAAATTTTGATATTCAATAGTAGAGAAGTCTTGAAGTTGTGGAGTAAACGAATCATCTTCATGGATTTTTAAACTGAAATAAAATGCTTGACCTAAATAAAATTTATAATGTGAAGAAATTATTTACATGACCATTTTCATGAACCAAAATATAGATAAAATATAAGTTTATTATCACAAATAATAAGTAGGTTTAGTGACGATTGCTAGTCTTGATCAACATAGTCACCAGACTGTATAGGAAATTCTTAATTCATATTTGATACTTTTTCTCGTAGAAATCTTTTAATCATTATTTTATATGTTAGAAGTTTGGACTACATTCTACACCATAGAAATGTCAATTCGCGCAAACAAAAGAGTCTATGAAACGAAAATTAAGTTTGTCTTATTTAAATGAACTCCTAAAATTATTAGGAATGGTAATTTAGAGCTCTTTCATTTCTCACGTCGTTCTTGAGATATATAGAGGATATTACACGGTGGTGCGAAGATGGAAAATCTATATAATAATTAGACTTATGTGATATGCAAATGCATAACCTATGACGTAAAGAGCTTTACACACTTTACACACAGGAAATCAAGAAATTAGAAATAATAAATTAATTTGGGATCACTATTTCGATGTAATAATGTTAGGTTTCACGAAGTGTCGTAATGCCGTTCAAAGATTCAAGTGATTTCGTAGAATAATTTCAAAGATATACTTGATTTTCTAAAAATGTGTAAAGCTCTTGACGTCGGTGGTTAATAATTTGCATATCACAAAAGTCTAAATATCTCAAGAACGACGTGAGATATGAAAGAGCTCTAAATTACCATTCCTGATAATTTTAGGAGTTCATTAAAATAAGACAAACTTAATTTTCGTTTCATAGGCATTAAAGTGCGTGGAAGATCTTCGTAATGTCGGATTATCACAGTTGTATAATAACGTTTAGCTAACGCTGGTGACATTTATAAATATGACAAACACATCTGTTACGGATTTCGGATAATTCAAAAAATTTCCATGCGCTTAAATGAGCGTAGAACAACAAGAAAATTATGTCCGAGGACAAATGAAGAAAATGAAGGTGTTTATTTCTTTCTAGCTAATTATTATACAAGATGGCCAATCAGGTTTTTGAAGAATCATAAATTGTTGTCAGATGTGGTCCTGGTACAAATGATAAAGACGAGTACTAAATACATAATAAATAGTGTACAACTAAATGGCTAACTATTGGCAAAGACCATATTTGTAAAAAAACTATTTCACATCAGCGAAAACAGTCGTTCAACCTATTCCTAAATGTATTTAATGTTTCCGATTTTTGAAATTATAAAGTGAGTTTATTAAACATTTTGCCTCCATAAAAATAGAAGCCTTTCTTAGCTACTTGGCGAGACGTGTACATATGTGATGTTTACATATGACAACCTTGTTTGTTAGAGATGTCTATTCAGAATTTATATGTTTATTATAGTATTGAATTACGGGTTTAGTTAAAGATTGTTTAATGATGTTACCTCTTCTTTGAATATGACTCAGCATAGCTAATTTAAAGTACATCTCTTAATGCACCGTTTATGATATTAATTAATACTATAGAAAATAAGTACTGCATAACCTACCATCAGTTTTTCCGCTGTTATTTCGAAGACATAGAGATAAACGTTCTTGTGTAATTTCAAATATGTTTAGATTGCGTTTCAATGATAGTTCATCTTTATAAAAACTACTTCTCTCTTTAGCTGTGTCAGAACTGCTCATTCCATGGAATCCAACCGCATCAGAACATGCTCGTTCATCAGGGATGTGTTCTGTATTGACAAAAGAAATGTGTTAAACCAATGTTTCAATTTGTTTTATACAAAGTTTCGTTGAGGAATACGTATAGTTGACTAGCTCTATACAGAAAGAAAATTGATAAAATTTACTAAACCTGTTCTTGCAATTGTTAAAAGTTGTGCTAATGACATCCATTTCAAGAAACAATTGTATTTAGCCATGTTTTGTATTTCCTGAGATATTCAGTATATGCATTGCCGATAATAGCGTAGGTAGACAGCGTCTTTCTAGAGCTGTATATAATAAAGATTGCATGATATTAGACAGTCACGGCGTAGGTGGCTATATTAGCAGGTGGCTACTATCTTTTAGAAATTATAATTAGTTTATACTGTGGGGTTAGTATTACGTCTCAATCTATTTTTGTTGATAAACTCATCATTTTAGTTGGCAAGGTATCTTTAGAAAATTAACAACATGTCATCGTGACGTCCCGATTATTAATGTACTACTTTTAAATAAACGAGCAGCATTGTTTTTTCGAGTTTAAAACACGAAGCCGCGATAGCCATGAGCTAGTGTTTTAGATCAGACCTGATACAGCATGTGCTACGAATTGTTGAATACAATTTCCAAAACGAACCATTTCATAGGTTCATTGGCGTAGTCATTCTGAAAATCAACGTCGCCTGAGCCATAGAAACGAGCGAGAGATTTATCAAGAACTACAAGCATGTTGTTTATCACATATAAAGACACGATACAGTCATGGTTTTCTTTGTATTTTCTTCATGAATTATTAATAGGTCATTGAAATCGTGTTTAAAACACAAGGTGATAGTTGAGTGTTTTAAGCTGGAATTCCCGCACTGTCGCATAAATCTCCGTAGGCAACTCTGTGACTTCTTTTTCCCGAGTTAAATATCTTCCAAGGCTGTTTTGGCCATTTTTGGCCGAGGCAGACAAATGCACCAGGGGGAGTGCTGTCCCCTCTTCGTCGACCAATCCCTTCACAATCCCTATACTTCCCTGCAATCCCAGCCAAAACATTGCTCGATTTGACTCGGAAAAAAGAAGCCACAGAGTTGCCTGCGGAGGAGGCTAATTCATGTGTACGTATGTAAAATGTACGTAAAAATGTGAGTAGAGACAGGGGTGGCGCCAAGAATTCCCCGACGCAGGGGCTAAGGTACCTGACATGGGGGGCTAACAGGTGGTGATGATTCCTCTAGGGGGTCCATGATTATTTTGTAGTCAGTATTTTCTTACTGTATACGAAACTAACTCTAACAATAATATTCACGCAAAAAATAGATGACAGTAAGCGCGCGAAACAACACCGAGGTGATATATTTGTACCAGAGATTAAAGTTGATTACCTAATTTGACGTTGTTTAGCGAAACAGTATTAACAGTATTAACAGTATTAACGAAACGTTTGTTAATGGTAAAAAAAACTTTTACGATTCTAAGAAAACAAAAGACGAGCATTTATCCTTCTTTTTTTCTTCCAGCATTGTTAATTTTCCCTCGACAGGGGGCCAAGGTCCCCCCCCCTATGGCGCCACCCCTGAGTAGAGAATGAGTTCTATGCGCGTAAACCCGCCATGCATAGGAACACATCAGATACTTCGACGCTTTCAACCCTTAACTTGGAACTTTACCTTAACAACGGTATCATTACCAAAGTTGAAACGTCTAAATATGTTACCTGGACCCCCATGTTGATAAGTTATACAGTAAAGCATCTTCTAAAATTGGAGTACTAAGACGTATTATACCGTTTCTAGACATTTCGACCTCCAAACTTGTTTATAGTACGACTGTTCTACCGATCCTAGACTACTGCGATGTAGTTTGGGATAATTGTAATCAGTGACTTCATCACAGAAATTGCAACGGCTACGGAATCGATCAGCAAGAATAATTATGGGACACATTTTCTGACATTTTCTGAAGTTCTGTTAAAGCAACTTAATTGGGAGAAACTTGAGAAAAGAAGGAAGTTACACAAGGTTAGACTCTGGTTTAGGCTACAAAATAACAAGATGGAAGGTGTTAATATTAGCTTGACATGCCATAAAGATGTACATACAGATGTACATAACCGATCTGCGGTTTAGATCTGCCGCAATAATAACTACCAATAATAACTTCATTCATGGACCACGTATCGTCTGTATAGGCAGTATCGCCAATAATTTCAGAGGGATTAAATTAATAAAGGGAAAACGTACGTTGAGCCCATGGGAATCAATGAATGGTTCCCTTCCTCTCGCCCGCGCGTTTTCGCTCGCCTGCTTTTCAAACCTATCTACTAAACCAAACCATGTCTCGAAACCGAAATTCGTTTGAACCACTCTCGAAACAAACCCGTCTTTAAATAAACCTGTCTCGAAACAATCAAGTCTATCAAGAGGCACTGACAGACTTGACGTAGTGGACAAGATCCAGGGGACGGTCGCTCCCCCCTCCCCTCGCCCCCCCTTGCGTGGTCTGCTATGATGAAATTTTGTTTTCGGAACAGTAGTTCGAGATAAAATAAAACTATTCGATAAGAATTCGTCTAGCTAGTGAAGTAAGCCTGGAATCAGAAGTAAGCAACCAAAGCATTCCAAAAACGATGGAAGAGTTTATACAATAAAGTTGCGAGGAAGACAACCAAAGGTCATTCGAAATAGGAGAGCCAAGGCTAACTGGGGGGAAGTTATCGGCAAGGCTATTACTATAAATTAAATGGTGTGGTTTACCGCCAGAAGCAGTTGTTGGGCAAAGCGGCGATGGTGCTAGTGTTATGTACGTCAAGTAACACTTCTCCAAGACCTCGCAAAAATCTTCCCCTCTTTCCAAATCGTAGCTACGTTCCTTACTTGTAGTCTAGCTAGTGGGAAATATGAAATATTTCTGCCATAATCAATATCGGCCGCAAATTTCAAAAGTGAGTTTGTTTACATTTTTTTGTTCTGTACGTTAACATCTCAGAGGCCGAATTGGCATTCACCGAATTTATTACTTCATAAGCCGCGGAACCGGGGGCACTGGGGCAGATGCCCCCCATTTTTTCAAAATTGGAAAATGTACCCTTTTTCTGAAATAAAATTATGCTCTGTTATAAATTTATTGCGTGTGAAATATATACAGGTGCTTACTTTTTTAAAGTTAAACTGTTTCTTTATAAACAAAATAAAATAAACACACAACGTTTAAAATTATACAATTATTTTGAAAATAACCAAGGTGCCTCTTTTTGGCGGTGCCCTCCACTTTTCAGGTGCTTCCGCGGCCTCATTTTACGCGGCTTCATTTTACCAATTGGAACTAATTCTACTTCGATCGAGATCGAAAGGTCGAAATTTGGAGAGAGGACTGTGACAGAGTTTGCCTTAACCCCAAAACCAGGTCAGGGGGAACGCAGGCTCTTGGGATCGAGATTGCCCCAAACAACAAAGATCCTAACCCTAACCCCCGAAAACTCGTTATGTGGGGGTTTATTTTGGGGTTGGTAAGCGCCACGGCACTGCCGTGGCATTATTTTACTCCAGTCAATTGTTTTCAATAAATAGTTAACAATATACGCAAGGCAGAATTAACGTGCCGATATATAAATAAGTTATACTTGTCTGGAATACGACAGATTGTTTAATAATATCAATAGACTCGGTGGTTATCAAAATGTGCCAGAACCCACAATTTAAAATCAGTGTTTCATATACAAATTGACAAAAAACATTCTTTAAAATCTTTCTCCAAAATGCACATGGCATTTCAGAGATTCCAGATTTCAAACTTTTTCGGGGGGAGGGGCATGCCCCCTAATAGCCTGCGAAAGCAGCCGCGTCCCTAAGTGTACCCAGCCCTAGCCTGCGAGCAGGCTCTGCGGGTTGGGGAGAGATTTTATTCCATTTTCAGAAAAACGTTACGCGACGCCTTAACAAAATAGAAGAAATTAATAAGTGCGCATGCCTGGAGTAATAACTGCACAGCTGACCAGTTTATATATAGTACAGCAGACGCAAGTGGAAGTAAACGTGTAAAAATTAAAGTCTTTGAAAATTCATATATATATATATATATATACGGTAGAAAATGCAGGTACAGTTGCTTTTACATGAAATGTTATAGTAATATAAATGCCTCGTTTCAGTCATATGATTAATTTTTCTAACAGGATCAAAATGAAGTTCAACAAAGCCTTCCAATTGATATTTACTACAACAAACTTCTTGGTTAGTGTTTATGTATTAAGTATTATTTAGTTAATAATTAGGTTATTATTATCTTCTTTTGCTGCAAGAGCGTAAATGTTTAGTTGAAACCCAAGGGAAACAATTTCTAAACCATATTTTGCCAATGTGTCGTTGATAATTCATTTATTACTCATTGTTTTCCTGATTAGAGGATCATACTAGCTCAGTACATATAGCCTTGTTTATCAGGGGGGTTCACTAGTTAGTCTCAACATAGCATACTTTTCATATAGTGGCTGCTACTTTGTGTACCAGACACAGAATATCACATTGTTGAAATATTTTATAGTTTAAGAGTAAGGTTAGTATTCCTTTATTTCAGGGTTAGAGTTTTTATTTGGGTTATGGTTTTGGTTTTTGTTCTTGTAATGTACTAGTCAGTGGAATCCCCCGCGCCCCCAGACCTGGGGATTTAGACCCGACTGACAACTAAATAAAATTAAATCCCCACATATCGTGGCATGTTTTTGTGTCTAAACCCCTATCATCCCCCGACCCCGGCCGGGCACTCCACTGGCACTAGATAAAATAGTTTAAGAAAGCAGTACCGGTATGCTCATATTAAAAAAATTGATTTAGAATGAAAAACACTGTATCATAAAGAATTAGGAATATATTAAACCATGACTTTAGTATAAATACACTGGTCAAGCTACTTTGGAATTCACCTACAGCGTTTAGGCAAAATGGCTGCCAGCCGATTTGTTCCAAAAAGATCACCTGTGTATTTATACTAAAACAATTATTCACCTCAGTGTCGGTGAATAGTGTGGATATTTACCTCCACTTTGGTGAATAATTGTTAAATAAAGTGGCTAGATGCCTCTGATAACTGCAAAGGTTATGGGAATAGAACTTATATTTTAATAGGATTATTTTCATTCCTCAGCTATTCGGCCAGCCACACTTTTGTTTACATTCGTGTTCTCGCTGATTGTTGGTAGTAAATTATACATTTGTTTTGTTATTAAGACAAGTGTACTATATTCGAGGCAGTGTGTAAGTCATTTCTTAGTCTCTGCTGCTGCTGCTGTAAGTTCTTTCATTTCGGCTATATTCTGTATATATATATATATATAATACATATATATTTTTTAAAATTTTCATTATATATCAGAATGGTTGATTGATCGTCATCATTGTCAGTTGAAATGGCAAGATACTGTTTTAGTAATCAGAGAAAAAATTAATGAAGCTATTCAAGACATGCCTGCCATTGATGAAATAATGCAACTACTTGCTGGAAGCTGTATGTATTTTAATGTTTATGACTATAGCAATTGAATGCCTATAAATGTATGCTCAGGCCTCGTTAAAGTGCACGAGCGCCGCTCGCAGGCACATTTTCAATTTGTGCAGGCACAATTTTTGTTGTTGATTTTTTAGCTAATTATTAAAACTGTGTTTACAAAACATGACGTTCGCAGGCACTATTTACAATTCAGAAAGTTTGTTTAGGCACAGAGTTCATTAGCTGTGTTTACATGACGTATATATTTTCAAAACAATATCTGAAGCAAACAATATCTGAAGGCGTTGGTCATGTTTGTGAAGTGTGAACAAGTTAATAGTCAAACACTGAAACGGATGTTTTTTGCGTGTGAAAATTTTGAGGTTTATCGAATAGCATGTCGCGATGTAAGATTTTTCAGGTTTTTCGTTGAAGAGCCTGTCACAGAAATAAAAAGAAATGATTGATCGCACGTAAACTAAATAGATAACAAACAAATGATATCGTTTGCAGCATCTTTCCTCGCTTCGCTTTACTCGCTTGAGACCTAATTCAATTATGACCAGAATGTCAGTTTCAGCAGCCCTTTAAGGCCCGAAAAAACAGCCCTTTTTGTGCCGGCACGAAAAGCTATCTGGTATAGTGTAAACAGGCTCGGTTACGAAACGGCGCAGACGTAAACAACGCGTGGGAAAAGCCGAGCGAAAGGAAATTTAATATAACTGAATATGATTGAATGATTCATTCTTTTTACTAAAACTTGAAAAGGAACAGTGGAACACAAATATTTGCAGGCACATTTCCAACTTCTAAATTTTGCTTGCAGGCACCAAAAAATATTAATGAGGCCTGTGTATGCTTATAGTGTAATATCAAATATCTCTTCTTCATTGATATCTTCTCTACTAACTATATAATGTAAACTATATATTATAATTTATTTAGAGGAAACATGTACTGATGCAGTCTGTCAGCTAAATTACAGTATATTCTATATAATGTTGAATATTTAGATATAGTACCCCCGCTTTTCTTCAAGAACATGAATTTTGAAATTCTTCTTCTTGGGGGGGGGGGGGGTTTGAGGTGGATGGGTGGGGTTTGAGGTGGATGGGTGTTAGGTCCACACAATCCCCTCGCAAGCAAGGGTGATAATCTCACCGCAGCAGGGATCCATTTCTCACGAAATATATATATATATATATATATATAAGCTGTACATGGTAGGACCAAATCTCGTACACATGATGATTGGCTAAGACCATAGTCAATCGAGATATGGTCTGGAAACTCGGCAAACTTCAAAGCGACTATAATGAGCTACGTTTTGATGTTGAACCGTACCTTACACCTTGCACATCCTTTGTTTTAGGTTTATTAATATTTAAACAACACGGTTCAGCGATTAAACCCAAACGATTCTATTGGATGATTGCTTCATTATACTAAAATACAATAGGTTCAGTGACCGTGCACCGTGCACAAAATTGCATAAAGACGAACAAAAAGATAGAACAAAGACTTTAGCTGAGTTTCCAGACCATATCTCGATTGACTATGCTAAGACCAACCGGTAAGTTCCGAAATACGCCTTTTGCGTGATCCGTTTTAATCGGCCAATATTCGTTGGGGAGAAAATCGGCACAAACATGGCCGATTAATTTTTAAGTACATAAGCAGGTTTTTACGAAGGGTATACACGTTTGCGTAACATAATAGGCACGTGTGTTATGTACTTTGACTAGGTAATTTCAAATATGTTTTCAGAATTGAAAACGGTTAAATATTGGCCGAGATAACGTTCAAAATAAAACACGATGAAGCGGCCTCCTCATTGCCGATTAATTCCTAAATACATAACAGATTTTTACGAAGATAATTCTTTTCCATGTTTATTTATTTAGACTCGGTAATTCCAAATCTGTTTTCAGAATTGAAATCGGTTAAATATTGGCCGAGATAACTTTAAAAATAAATTTCTACGACGAAACGGCTCAAGACATTAATACACGGCGTGCGAGGTCTGGGGACCATGGGTTGGGAAAATCCAGCAGGTTTAGGGTGAAACTCTTGGGTGGAGATAGAAAAGGTGAGCGAGGGGATTATTGCGGATTCGTATTTGTAGTACTTTCGGTTAGGATTTTGGGCTTGTTTGGGATAAAGTTTGTGACTTAGTTTTAGGGTTAGCACTACCAGAAACAACCATTAAATTAGGTGGAGCACTTCTGCTGGAAACCAAGCTATTCTGCCTGGTTTCCAAGCCATGCGATGTCGTCATCATTTTGTCAGATTCTGGCGACGCCACTGAGGAGATGCAACGTTTTGGGAGAAGGCCCTTTGTCAAAGAATGAAATAAAAAATGAGTGAAAAGTTCACTTTATGAAAAGTTCACTTAACGTTTCACTTAAGGGCCTTTGCTCAAAAAGTTAGACCTATTGCAGCGGTACACCAACTATGGAATGCCAAACCGGACAAAAATAGTTCAATTTATCGCAAGTAAAACTTACCTGCCCGTAGTACTTGTATCTATTCTGATAAACTGAAACGATTCTCGCGTAAGACCAACTGAAATTCGTAAGACCATGAACATTTTGGCGCGTAATACCAACATTTTAGCGCGTAAGACCAAAATTTTGGCGCGTAAGACCAACATTTTGGCGCGTAAGACCAACATTTTAGCGCGTAAGACCAAAATTTTGACGCGTAAGACCAACATTTTAGCGCGTAAGACCAACATTTTGGCGCGTAAGACCAACATTTTGGCGCGTAAGACCAACATTTTAGCGCGTAAGACCAAAATTTTGACGCGTAAGACCAACATTTTGGCGCGTAAGACCAACATTTTGGCGCGTAAGACCAACATTTTGGCGCGTAATACCAAAATATTGGCGCGTAAGACCAACATTTTAGCGCGTAAGACCAACATTTTGGCGCGTAAGACCAACATTTTGGCGCGTAAGACCAACATTTTAGCGCGTAAGACCAAAATTTTGGCGCGTAAGACCAACATTTTGGCGCGTAAGACCAACATTTTGGCGCGTAATACCAAAATATTGGCGCGTAAGACCAACATTTTGGCGCGTAAGACCAAAATATTGGCGCGTAAGACCATGAACATTTTGGCGCGGAAGACCATGAACATTTTGGCGCGTAAGACCAAAATATTGGCGCGTAAGACCAAAATATTGGCGCGTAAGACCAACATTTTGGCGCGTAAGACCAACATTTTGGCGCGTAATACCAACATTTTGGCGCGTAAGACCAACATTTTGGCGCGTAAGACCAAAATATTGGCGCGTAAGACCAACATTTTGGCGCGTAAGACCATGAACATTTTGGCGCGGAAGACCATGAACATTTTGGCGCGGAAGACCATGAACATTTTGGCGCGGAAGACCATGAACATTTTGGCGCGGAACGCCAACATTCAGGCGCGGAACGCCAACATTTTGGCGCGGTAGACCAAAACCCGTACGTAATTAAAACTTATCTGGTGCGTAAGACTTGTCTATTCACGTAATCCCGAGTCGGTTGTCACAGAGCTGGTCCCGGATTTGCTCGGCAATCAATGAACTTTCGGAGCTGGATGTCAAAGTTATGACGTCAGGAAACAACCGTGACTTGCTGTCTGCTGAGATAA
This sequence comes from Chrysogorgia sp. JL179-B06, assembly GCA_035772405.1. Lineage (NCBI taxonomy): Eukaryota > Metazoa > Cnidaria > Anthozoa > Scleralcyonacea > Chrysogorgiidae > Chrysogorgia > Chrysogorgia sp. JL179-B06. Next base: position 173,396 of record JAYKKM010000494.1, on the reverse strand, counting down.
AAGGGATATTAAATTCATTGGCATCGAGTAGTCAAACAAACACAGAAGTAGGTTCAGCCAATTCAGCAACTGCAGGACAAACCCGTGTCCATGATGTACAAGGACATCCCACAGTGTTGGGAGAAATCAAGTACTGTGAAATCAATCAAGTAATTTTTTCAATGGAAAAAACCAATGTTAAAACCAATGACTCACATAGATCAAAGCACTCTTTCCGGAGTGTCATTCCTCGGTCTTCCAGTGGAACCAGGGCAGTTAAGCAGGAGGCTGGGTGTGAAGGGCGTGGTCAATGGGTGTGGTCATTCAAAACACGTGCACAAATCTACAATGAACATCCTTAAAAAGCTACGTGCGCAGGGTGATAGAGCTCATTCTCTGACCGCACTGCGTTGGTCGCACCCACGCACGTCACACGTGGTGGCGTAGCAATTTACTACAGGTATAAGGGCCTGGGCATGAAGAGGTACTTTGCCGAATGAGATATTCGCCGAATTTGTGTGTCGCTGCTTTCATTTCCTGTGAATAGTAAATCACTTTAACAGGGAAAAAGACATGAAGATGAAATTTTCGCATAAAAAGATATTTTATAATTCTTCTCAAGTGACCCCAAATATCACAAATATGTAAAATCCCCAAACCCCGATAGACACTTTAACATCCTTGGTGTACTGATGAACTCCGCATTCTTGGCAATAATCTAGTAGACTTAGATGAACTCTCTCCATATCGCTTTCCATATAATCGTTTCTTTTTATTCACTTGTTATGCTTGTAATAAGAATCGAAACAGATGCCACCCAGGCCTGGCAGTTCACTGTGGCCTTCAATTTTCCTTTTGGTCTGGGTACGAGATTGTGTGGCCCTAAACAATCCCCTATTGTCTACTTAGATCCTTGTGGTGTTTTCTTGCTTACAGCTGAGAAATCTCACTCCAGTGCGATCTCTCCAGCTTACTGAAGCGAGGGTTTTGTGGTCTGTTGTTTTGTTGTCTGCTATTTTGTGGCCTGCTGTTTTGTGGTCTGTTGTTTTGTTGTCTGCTATTTTGTGGCCTGCTGTTTTGTGGTCTGTTGTTTTGTGGCCTTGCGACATCCAGAGAAGAGCAAATATACCGTTAGTGTTAGTGTGTATTTCTTGACCAAATAAGGTGGGCACAATGTGAAACTGTGGCTGCTAAAAGATGATCCATACACCACTATGGCAAAAATGGTTCCACGCCAATGATTGATGACAGGAAGAAATATTTAGAGGCAAAGCCAGCCGATTGGATGAACAGAAAAAACAATGTGATGGAGGTAGCCAATCAGGGATTCGAGAAAGAACTGTCGTCTAAAGCATCCTGTGTGGTCGTGGGTTACATCAGCGAAACAGGAATTTCCAGTATTTCTACAAGTCTCAAGAAACAGATGATCAGATACTGTTGTAAGGCCTCGCCCAAGTCCATCCAGTCAACACAATCAAGATTTTTAGTGAGCAAATGAGAAACATGATTTTCTGAGAGAAATATCAGAGAAATTAAAGAGAAATGTTATTTTATTTAAACTATATGTTTTTACAATATATGCGTTGAGATATGGTCAGATATAATCTCAAATCTTAATTTTAATCACTGGTTATTGAAAATACACAAACATTGATAGATTTCTGGTGTTTTACTGTGCCTTGCATTGACCGAGTTTCGTAGTTTTCATCATTAGTCCGCCAGACGAATTGAGCAGACTGATCCTGCAGATGAAATGGTGACTTATCGCTGCAAACAACACGTTTCCACTCATCAACACCCCAACTAATATGCTCACGAGCAAGTGATAAACGTAATAAACGATTCTTCTCGCTCATATATGGTTTCTTCGATTGCCTTCTCCATTTGATGCCTTTCTCCTGTAGGCGACGCTGAATGGTTTTGGAGGAAACTTTGACCGCAGTCTGAGCTTCTAGTTTATCAGCTAGCTGTTTCTTGGTCGGCGTGCCTGATTTAGAACTTTTACATATAAAACGGTCGCTTCGATCAGTTGTTTTACGTTTCCTTCCTGAACCAGGGGTATGACCGCAATTCCCACCCGATTTTAATTTGACCTCCAGAATAACTAAGGTCTGGTGGTATTTTTTTGATATTTCGTGAGCGCTAATTCTAGCGTTAAGCATCCCAAGAATTTCATGATTCTTTCCAATTTTCTTCTGAGCCCTTTCTGTGCGGATTTCCTTAACAGTCTTAGAAGCCATGTCATTTTAGCAGAGAAATCCTTGGCAGAACGTCGACAACAACATGTTTATGTTTATATCGCTTTCATGTAATATAATATACTATAACTCTTTGTACATTAGCTATCCATGCAAATATTGTGGGAGAAAACTATTATTAATTTTCTATAGGCAATTTTGTAAGAGCCACAATGTGATACATTAGAGGAGATCCACCACATTTGCTTCAATACCAATTTATAAATAAAATCATTAAAACTAATGTGTTTCAAAAGCAATGATTAAAATTATTAATTAAGATGATATTTATACAGATCTCGAAGCGGGCGTTCTAAAACATGTGTTTTTTTTACATTTTCAGTCGCTCTCGTAATATCTATACCCAATTAACCATATTTTGGTGGATGGCTACTTTTTTTTTGGCCAATCCCTGTACATAGAGTGGTATAGTACATATATAGAGTAGTATAGAGTAAACACGAAGTTAATGTATATAAGTCAAATCTTCGTGAACTACCTTTCTACGGTATATATACTGATGTCTTTCTGACTAGTAGATCTTCAACTGAAAGACAATTAAATAAGCTTACAAGTATTTATGATTTGGACGTATTTAATCTGAATATACGATCAAATTCTAATATTAACCCTGATCAAAATGTGATGAACAACCATATTCATTGCAAATACTATTCTCCGGAGAGTTTTACTAAAATCAAAAAGGGCAATTATCATCGTTTATCAAACAATCATTTCTCTCTATTTCATAATAATGTAAGTAGTTTGAGAAAAAACCTAGAACATTTACAAGTTCAAATATTGGATGAATTGGAATTTCCTTTTAGTGTTATTGGCATAACAGAGACCCGTATCAAAGATACCAACTTAGATGGTTTTAATTACAACATTCATGACTACTCATTTGAATTTGTTCCAACGCCTCTAGCTGCTGGAGGGGTTGGAATGTATATTAATAATGAATTTAGTTATGCTGTTATTGAAAAATCTGCTAATATAGCTTATCAAGCGCTTTGGATTGAAATTATCATTCCCAACAAGAAAAAATATTATATGTTGTGTCGTATACAGACAACACAATTCACCTGAGACATTCCAGGTGTATTTTGAACAAAAATTAGAGCAATACACATCAACAGGCAAATATGTGTTTATCATGGGTGACTTCAACATAGATCTATTAAAAATTGATAGGTGTAATTATGCGCATAATTTTTTATTATATTTACAAAGCTGTTCAATGATCCCTAGCATCGATAAACCTTCGCGCGTCCATGGGGAATCAGCCACACTAATTGATAACATATTTATTAATAATCCTTCCAATGTGTTAGTTAGTGGAAACATAACATCTGATGTAAGTGATCATTTTTCACAATTCTGTATCCTAGATTCTATTACCGTCAGACAAAACATCCAAAAACGTAAATATCGTGGACTATTCATCATTCTCTGATACTCTATTTAACCAAGAACTTTCAGAGATAAACTGGGATTTTGTCGTAACGGAACCAGAGAATAATCCTAACAAGTTATTTTCGACTTTTTTTAATAAAGTAAATAAATTAGTAAATAAACATGCTCCTATCAAGACCATTTCTAAGCGTAAAGCGAAACAACTATCCAAACCATGGGTAACTAGAGGAATAAGGGCATCTATAAAAGTTAAAAATAAATTATTTCACACAAATAGTTTAACTCAGTACAAAATATATAGAAACTATATTGTTACTTTACTCCGAGCCAGCAAAAAATTATACTATGAAAAATACTTCAACTTGAATTACACAAATATGAGTAAGAAATGGGAAGGAATAAGGGAAATTTTGGGACGTAGCCGCAATAATAAAAATAATATTGGTGCCATGCGTCAAGATCCTACTTCTCGATTAACATTTGATCCTAAAAATATATCTAATATCTTGAATAAACATTTTGCTACATGTGGTCAACGATTAGCCGCCAAAATGCCACATTCTGAAAAACATTATTCTGACTACCTCCAACATACTAATAGTCCTAACTACACATCTCAACCAGATTCATTTGTTTTCATTCCGATAACTGAAAGAGATATTGAACTCGAAATCATCACACTACCAACAAAAAAGGCTGAGGGTCTATATTCATGCCCTTCGAGGATTATTAAATGTGCAAAACACATTCTGAGCAAACCTTTGGCAGATATTTTTAATCGGTCGATTGAAACTGGAATTTATCCTAATAAACTCAAAATTGCTAAAATTATTCCAATTTACAAAACGGAGGACGAAACTGAACCGAACAATTACCGACCCATATCTCTTTTATCGGTATTTAATAAAAATTTTGAAAAGATTATGTACAAACGTTTAGACAAATATGAAAAATATTTTGTGTCCCTCACAATATGGTTTCCGTCAACAACATTCTACACAGCATGCCATTCTCGATATTGTTAATAAAATCCAAACTAACATGGACAATAAACTTTATTCCTGCGGTATATTTATAGACTTGAAGAAAGCCTTTGATACGGTAGATCACGATATACTGTTGGGTAAACTAAGTCATTATGGTATTAGGGGAGTGGTAAATGACTGGCTCTCTTCCTACTTAAAACATCGCTCTCAAACAACTCTGATTGGAAACTGTGTATCTGATAGAGAAACCACTTTATGTGGAGTACCTCAAGGATCAGTCCTCGGGCCTCTACTTTTCTTAATATACATAAACGATATTTCTGAGTCATCCAACGTTTTAAATGTTTTTCTTTTTGCGGATGATACCAATCTACTATATGCTAATAATAACTTGAAAACACTTGAATCTGTTGTAAATTCTGAACTGAATAATGTTTGCAACTGGCTTAATGTTAATAAACTCACGCTTAATATAAAAAAATCAAATTTTGTTATTTTTCGCCCACATCAGAAATCAGTAAATTATCGTCCAGTAATTAACATGTATGATAATAATTCTAAACAATACACACCTCTCGAATGCAAAGAATATATAAAGTATCTTGGTATCATTATTGATTGCAACTTAAGTTGGAAGCATCACATTGACTATATTGCATTAAAGATTAGTAAAAACGTTGGGATTATCTCAAAATTGCGACATTTTATTCCAAATCATACCTTACTAGATATATATAGGTCTTTAATTTTACCTTATCTTTCGTATGGATTGGCTGCATGGGGAAATGCTGCCAAGGTTCACATTAAGAAACTTCTTATATTACAAAAACGTGCTTTACGTCTGATGTATTTTAAAGGGCATATGACTCGAAAAAAAATTTCTTCCGCAATGACTGGGGTTTAGGACTTTCCAATACGCTGAATACGATGCAAATATTTATTTTTGATTCTGGCGAAAATTTAACAGTTAAAATCGCTGGAGAAATACACGTTTTTAGCTAGTCCGAGCGCAACTCACAATTAGAGACTGGACACTAGTCATGACGTAGAAAGTTGTACCCACTTGTGCGTTATAATAAAAACACACCTGGATTTATAATAAACAAATTATGCAGCTTTATACATCGCTGCTTTCAATAGTATTTCAAATAAAGGGAGTGCTTCAAATTTATTGGATGATTATGTCAACATAATCTAAACTCTATAAAAGCGACATTTATTCGAAAATATGTCTTCGTCGTCGAGTTCATCAAGCGATTCCGACGCTGTGGTCGATTCTTTTCAAGAGAACAACTTCAATTTATACGAGCCATACGCCTATGAACCTTTAGCTGATTCGTCAGGAAGTGAAGAGGACAACGAAGTTGATTTAGATGGAATTCTTTTGTCAACAATACAAAATCGCTTCGAAGGAAACTTACCGTCAAGTGACTGGTGTACGTGCGGGCATTGTGACAACAACATATTGCAAGGGCTTCGAGAATTTCGCTGTTGTAACGAAATAGACGCTGCCAAAAAGTTCAAGTCTGAGGAAACATTAACAACTCCTATAAACTGTGTTATCGAACATCCTGATTTCCAAGCCGTTGTTTTACATAAACGAGTACTTCGAGTTGCAGCAAACGGGCTTAAGACTAGACGTGGGAAGAGATATAGTAATAGTCCCAAAGCCAATGCCAGCGAGAACGTGTTTTACAGAGCCGTGGCCTATAGATTGTTTATTTCAATGGTATTTGGATACATGGGATATTCGAATACTAGACCTCTTCCTGCTTGTGTTTACATAAAAATACGGAAGACGTTTCCAAACGAAGAAAACAAATACACTGGGTACATGTCGGTAGAAGAAAGAGAGGATTTGTAAATATAAACAAAGTCAATCGGTATATTTTATATTTTGTTTATTTAAAAAAATTGTACGTTCAGTTTTCATTCAAAATGTGCCTCGATCCAAGAACCCTATTTTATATAAAGAAACTGATAGCCTAAAACGAAAAGTTTTACTTCAGTTTATTAGTAAACGTTTATGTTATAACGTGTATGTTTTGAGTTTTATGGCATGTGATAATTGATATTTCTTATTCTGACCTGTTGACCAAGCCTTTCATTGAAAAAGATGGCAAGTTAAAAACCATTGTCAATGGGAAATCTTTCAAACAATATTTTGATATAATGTTATAATTTATATAGCTTTTATTTTCACTTGCTAAAATGTTGCATGCATGTACATATAAGCAGGTCAGTTTAACACAACAAGAATGTTCCATGTAAAAACATGGTACATTTGAATGTAAGTCAAAATTAAGTTGGGCATTGACCCCGGTGGTGACCTTTCATAGGATTTTTGCACTTCTTGCAACATGGTGTCTTCTTCTTTTTCGGCGGTGCCGGTGCTACAGCTTCACTTTCTTCCAAGTGTGTTTGCTCATCCACTGCAAAATAATTGTACATACACAGTGACACACATGAATATAATATATATAGGGGGATTTGACAGGGGGTAATAGCATGAATTTGACTCTAAATCAGTTGTCTGGCTAATTATAGCCCGACAAGCATTAGCCCACACCAGCTACCTTTCCCCCATTTCTTTGGTCACTGTTATGTCATGGGGTGAAGAATGAATTTCCAAGACTAATTCATACAGTATAAATGGAACAAAAAAACTTACAGGACAGGTACAATTCTACAGACATCTGTTTTCTTTCCTTGTATTTCTGAATGGAAGCATCACGACCCAGTTTTTTATCAAACTTTGAGCAAAGAGGGCCAGGAATTCTCTTCTGGAACTGCTTCACTTTATCTTTCAGTGTCTTTTTGTTCAATTGAAAGAAAGATCCCCTTAACTCATCAACATATTTGTAAGTTGGTGGGACTGGGACAATACGGACCAACTCTTCACCATTCTTATATTTTGGATACCGAATGCTCATGTAAGTTTGACCATTCTTTGTTTGTTTTGCAACTCTTTTGATATTTTCATTAAAGTGCAGGATGGCTAGGATGTGTCTAAATAGAGAAGGCTATTATTATTATTCAAAAAATTCCACACAACCATGTTATGCTAAAAGGACAGTTTAAATTGATATATTCCTACCATTACAGTTATATACATGATTTTTTTGTGTGGTATAATCACTACCTGCAGTATGTTCCTGTATAGGAAAAAGCTATCATCTTGGGATGAAACTGGTTTAAGGTTGAATGAAAAGCTTCAAGCTGACTAGTTTGTTCCACAGAAGATAACTTGGCAATGGCATTGACAATGGTAGTATTTCCACATATAGCCAAAACTTTGTCATATGCATCCGTACCTACAGTATAAAATATGTTATTATTTTAGTGTTTTCTGGAAATGTGGTTGGTACAATTTATTTGTTTTTTAGAAGCGACTATAACTGTTATATTTTATATATAGTTATAAGACAAAACAATTAAGTGAGTGTACATGAAAGAGACTGAGTTTATTATTGGTAAATTCAGTCAGTGTGTTAAATTTAGTGTCAAATTATGTTGAATTTCCTTACCCATTTTTATCCAGTGCCTCTTGTCGATTTTTTCATGTATACACTTCTTGAAAAGTGGATCTGGATGGTTGTCATGGATGTTAGAAATATGCCTTGAGTAAGACTTCCACTTTGCTACAACAAGGTTGCCATATCCAGACTTTGTGGAATATGCACACCAGTACAGGTGATTCCTAATAGACTTGATCCAATCACCTACAATTTCAAAGCCCTTTAACTTTGCCAGCTTAGTTAATTTCTTGGTTATATTTTTTGAAACATGCCAAATGTCAAAGAAATGCTTGATAGTTGGTTGTTTTTCTCTCATCCACTTGGCAATTCCTAGATGCCGATCCGAGATAAATGTTTTTATGCCAACACCTGTGGAAGAAAGGGAATTGAAAGCACGTATCGCACCTTCCAATTCCATTGCTTGACTTGAACCAGTCTCATTTGCCTAGAATGTAGCAAGAAAACAAACCAAATTATGTAACAGGTTATAAAATCCTTGAGTTTGTGATTTAATTTCTTCACATTGAATAGCATAATAAATTAAACACAATTCTGATCTATATTTAGATTGAAAATGTAATTATATCAAAATTTAATATCAATTTGATGATGCACTCTTTTATTGGAATTGTTTTTATCCTATTTTACTATGCTATGCCAGCATGGAAATTTTTGAAATGATTAATCATACAAATACTGACTATCTAGGAATCAATCAAAATGAAACATGTAATATAGGTGTCATACCTGAACCAACTCAAAATGGACAATTTTTCCAATCGATGAACACAACATGGTGTATGCCCCATACTTCGCATTATGTCCCATGGAGTCAAACCTTCCATCCCCTGCCCAGATACTTTCTTTTGCTATCTTTGCACTTTCAATCAACCTGTTTTGTGCTGATTCCCAAACTGTCATAATAGTAGGGAAAATGTATTTCCTTTGGTGAGTGAAGAACGTGTGGGCAGTATGCACACTGAGATGCATGTGTGAGAATACCATAAAAACTTTGGTAACACTAGCACCAGCTACCAGAATTGCCATACTAAGCAACACATTCCCTGCAGGATGTCTCCCAAGAACAAAAGGTTGGCTATGCCACTTGAATGGTGTTTTTCCAGCTTCCTTGCAACTCTTACATTGCTGCACCACTGTTACCATTGTTCCATTTTTTTTAATTTCAATGTCAGGTTGTTCACACTTACAATTAAAACAGAACATGGAAAATAAGGTTACCAAGCAGGAGAGAAAAACAATGAATTTAGGCTCATCTTGGACTGGTGTGTCTGTGTCAACTCTAAATAAGTTAAAAGACTCTAATTAAAATTACCCTGGGAATAACTATAAAATACCCTGCCCTAACCCTTGGTCTGGTTAAAAATATATTGTATTACCTGACGTGATTCCTACTATCAGTGACTGCTTCTTCATCACTGTCATCCTCATCTGATCCACATTCCAATGACTCCCAGTGTGGGTCATCTCTTTCGTTTTCCATTTCATCCATTTCGTCAGCCACAGCTAAATAATTCTCCAACTCACCCTTGTCAACATCGACATGACCATCAAGATCATTGCCACCGGGCCCACCATCTGACTCAGATTTCAAACAGTTGTAATATGCTCCATCTTCAGATTCTTCACTTCGACCATCATAAACACCATTATCTTTGGCTCGATCTCTGGCAATCTTCAGCTGTAGCTGAAGTCGTTTTATTGTTTTCTTATATTTGGAGCATTTCTGTTGACTTGATTTTAACTTGCTTTTTACCTTCTCCAAATCATTCGAACTATTCTCGGCTGTTTCAAATATCATTTCTTGTACTATATTTTCATTTGGTGTATTAGTGTCGAGTTTTTCTCCAACAAACAGTTCTTCGTTTTCCCCAGTTAACAGTTCATCGTTTTGAAGTGCACTTTTCGTATCAGACTGCCGTAAATGTACATCTCTCAGTAGGAGTCTTTTAGCACGACGTTTTGTAGAATGCTCTGACATGTTCGGCGTCGAAGGCACATTGACATTTGTCGCCCTTTTTGGGAATGTTTTGCAAGCAGTTTCGAAGTCGTGGACTGTAGGTATAGCTCCTGCATTAAGAAACTTCTTAAATGTAAGACTCTCTGTAGAGCATCCTTGAACTTCTGGTATGTCAATGCCAACCCTTTGGTTATAATCAGTCTCAAGAAAATGGGCTGAACATATTGTCGAAGTATTTGATGGGATCCAGTTTGGCCTGTGTTTTCGAATAAATCTGGTCCACGCGGCTCGTTGTTTCTTGTTAGTAGGGAACTTATGCATCGATATACCCTTCGACAGACTAGAATTTCGGCAAGATCGCTGATTACTAAATCCAGCAACACAATATTTTCCACCTTTACCTGGCATGTTGTCTTATTTTCACTATAAATCGGCAAATCGCACTGTTTGTTGACACTTTGCGAGTTCGCGTGGGTACAACTTTCTACGTCATGACTAGTGTCCAGTCTCTAGTTGTGAGTTGCGCTCGGACTAGCTAAAAACGTGTATTTCTCCAGCGATTTTAACTGTTAAATTTTCGCCAGAATCAAAAATAAATATTTGCATCGTATTCAGCGTATTTGAAAGTCCTATGTCCGAGTCAGTACGACAAAACAAAATTTCGAGTCATATGCCCTTTAAGTCATTTGATGATCACGCAATTCCCTTATTTGTTTCTTCAAATTCTCTTCCTATTAATATGATGTATATCAAAGAATCTGTTAACGTGTTATACGATATATCAACCGGAGACTCACCAGTAGCTCTACAAGAACTTTTCAAAAAAACATCTACGGTTCATAATTATAATACAAGAGCGGCGAAGAAAGATCATTTTTATATCAAATATTCTCGCCTAGAGCTTCAGAAACGTTCGTTTTCTCGATTTGGTGCGGAAATTTGGAATAGCATTGATCAGAGCCTTCGCTCAAAAAGTAAAAAGATATTTAAATATAAAATGCGCCAGGCCCTCTTTACAATTCTTATAACTGAGAATGACTATGTTGATGTACCCATGATAATAGCAAGATTACCAATTGTAACTATGTTGGTTTAAATTACCTTAGATCCTTTAGAGTCGATATGAACATCTCTATTGAGATAGTATACTAGATTGTGTATTGTCTCAATGGGGATGTTTCAGTCGCTTAGTCTTTTCTCTGTAATGCTACATCTGTAATACTGTATTTAATTTACAATATATTTCATAATCAATTAACTTTATATACTTTCCTCCTTTGGTTTGTAAAAATATTTTTTAAACTTACATTAATATACATTTAAATTCATTGCCTGCCACGATCAGCTTGACTACTAGCAGGTAATGCAATGTTTAATTTTTCTTTGTAAATTTTGTAATCATTAAATCAAAAAGTATAGTACATACACAAAGTAGTATGTACTATACTACCGTGTACATGTACTATACTACCGTGTACATGTACTATAATACCATTATGTATATATACTATACTATTATGTACATGTATATATGTAAATGTATATATGTAAACCCCCAGATTAAGAACTTAATAATTCCTCTTAAAAATAGTAAATTGATAAATTGTTTTTTTTACTTTTTAGATATCACATACTTTCATTGTTTAAGAATAGTTGAAATGTTAAAAATATCTGAGTCTGCAACTAAAAATATATTTGGGAGATACTCATCAAAAAGAATGAAGGTTTGTTACACCAACATGTCAAATATGATATTTATTTTATGAACCCTTGCATAGCTTTTGTTATAGTTTGGGATAACTATAGTGTGAGTTTTGAGGTAACTAGTATGGGTAACTACTAATTCATTAGTTTTGGCTTGTTTTTATAGGACTGGCAAGAAATACAAAGTCTATATGAGCAAGATAATGTTGGTTTAGGTTGCTAGTCTTACTTTATTATTTTCATATATTTAGTTTTCTACGGTAATGTAATACAAGGGTGATGAGAAGATTAATATTAACGTTGTAGGATAAAGATAATATTGGTTTAGCTTGCTAGTACCAATTACTTAGTACCAATCCCTTGTCTACAACAACGTAGTATAAGATTAGTTAGTTAATACACCTGTATCTGCGTACACCATACTTACCCTTTTTGGAAGGTTAGGTGCAAGCAGTAGACCGAGGTGGCCTGGTAACGAGTAGTGGTACTTGGATTCAGGAAAGATCCATGCAGGTGGTATCTTGAACTGCCAACCACTCGGGTAGCTTGCACCTATCACACCAATTGCTTGGTGGAAAAGAAGACTTACCCTTTCTTTTATTGAATAAAGGGTGGGATACGAAATTTGTTCTTCAGCTTTCTAATACACGTCCGATTACCTTCCGTGCAAATGCGCTAATGATTTGTCACGCGCTTTACCAGTCTTTTTGCCATACGCGCAACTGACACCTTACACCGACCTTCTGCGCACGCGTGGTTACCTAGCTATTAACCTTGGTTATTACATAACCTCACTAAATTAATTGGTAAATTAATTAACAGACGATACATGAACGATCGTCAAGCTTATATCCTCAGAATGTTTCTGAGTTCCAGACAGGAATCGAAACTGCAACCTCAATCGAACCTGTAACATCATTTGCTGAGGATATTAACTTGACAATCTTCCATGGATCGTCTGTCTACTCCAAGCTCTCCCACATTCACTACATAAGCAGTTTACACATATATTAACACATTAATTAACGTTTTTGGTATTGGTGTTATTTTATGGATTTTAAAATTTATCTGTTAATTTGTTTTTTGTTTCATTTTAAAGCTGAAGCCTCTCATATGCTCATCAGAAATGTAAATTATGAAATTCCTTCCATGAAAAGACAGATTGCTAAAAGTCAACAAATGCAAAGAGTATGTAATGTTATTACAAGACATTGAAACCTACGAATAATGGACAATGTTGGGTCCGCAGCTTTGTTTTCATTATTGATTTAAAGTGTGCGTTGTTCTCAGAGTAACTCAGTGCAATTTTTACATTTGGACTTTTCTTCAATTTTATATTCACTGCTAAGTTGATAAAATCTACTTTTTTATGAAATGAGAGTGGGACTAGCTGTGAAACCCACAGTAAACTACATACTTGATTGGATCTTTTAAAGTGCCTATCTCACGTTTGGGGATTTTACATATTCGTAATATTTGGATCTTCCTGAGCAAAATCATAATATATATTGTTAGTGGAAAATTTCATCTCCATGGAGTTTTTTGCTGTTAAAGTTATCGGATGTGATGTCACAAGAGGCATTTTGTGGCAAGTAACAAAAGAAAACTGGTTTGGAATGCCTCTTGTGACATCACATCCGGTAACTTTGACAGCGAAAAACTCCATGAAGATGAAATTTTCGGCTGACAGTATATATTATGATTTTGCTCAGGAAGACTCAAATATTACGGATATGTAAAATCCCCAAACGTGAGATAGGCACTTTAAAATTGCTAAAATGCCCAGATGTGTTGTAGCAACACATTCCCGGTTTAACGTCACACCGCCATCTCGACCCAGGCCCAGGAAACAAACTTTTTTGTTTCCCGCGACTGGGTCGTCGATGGTCGCCGATGGTTGTCGATGGTCGCCGATGACATTTCAAACGCGTTCTAATATGTTGCAACCAGTTGCCGACGTCGCAAATCCCTCATCGGCGACGATCGCCGATATATGAGAACCAGGCTTTAGTAACACGTCCTGCAATGTATAATATATGTATTTTTATTCCTTTCTAATAAAGTTGAACATCTACTGAGCTGTATAGTATGTCATTATGTATGTTTTCCATGCATAGAGTTGATGGTTTCAAATTCTTTAATTTTACAGGATTGTACGAGAAAAGAAAGTGAATATGCATCCAATGCGACATCATTCAAAGACAAGTATCATCGTATTTGTAAACAAATGGGAATAAAGGTACGAAAATAAATCTTAAATCACATTAAAACATCGCTTGTGTGGCGAGCAAAGTTTAGCAATATTCAATTTCAATTGACTATTTTCTTGCACGCTACACGCGTTTCGAGGATGAACGAAAATTATAACATAATTTGATTTAATTTCTGATTGGCTGTCGTACGTACAGCTCCGTTTCTCGACGCAGCGCGGGAATTGCCAACTTCGTTCCCAGGGCCTTATCTCCGCTCCCGCAGCGGGGATATTCCTAAGGTCTCCGTTCACGAGTAATAAACTAAGGTAGCGTTCATAATTTACTTAGAGAGGGAGGGGGGGTGGATTATGGTGATTTTAAATTTTTCCCCTACATTTTTTGGAAGCCCCCTAATATTCCCAGGGAATTTACTCTGCCGCCCCCCCCCCCCCCCCCCCCCCCTAATGTGATACCATTCATGCAAAGGTAAAGTTTTGTGACCCCCTACTCTAATGTTGATAGGACGTCCTCTAAAATGAGTGATAAGTGTACAGTCATTTTGCATCTGAGTATTTTACACGTCAGTATTTCCATCATTTATAACTAAACTTTATTTTCACAAACAGAAACCCTTCACAACAAATTAAAAAGTACCATTAATGATAATTGCATGGTTTTAAATACAAATAATCTTGCCATACTTTATACAAAAATGACTGTACTGAATTTTATTGTTGTTTTATTAAAGGTAATTTTATTAAAGGTCTTTTCATTTTTAAAGGCATTGCAAGATAATGTATATATCATCTCTCATTTTTTCAAGGTGGCCAGAAATGAACTAAACAACAATGTACAATTTCAACTCTAATAATGTGTCTTCATGTTTACCTGGGTCAAAAATGCATGGCCAGCTACAACCATATTTTTACATCAGGTGGCTTGATGATTGTAGTCGACAGAATGTCTGAAACTTTTTTGATGACCCCCCTGCACTCTGTTTTATTGTTTAGGTGATTTTCGAAAGCCCCTCCCTAAAAATTATTGTTGAAAAATTATGACCACCCCCCAAAAAAAATATTGCCATAGCCCCCCCTCTAGGTAAATTATGAACGCTCCCTAATAGTCGAGCATTTAAAGTGGCTATCCGGGTTTTGGGATTTTACATATTTACGATCTTTGGAATCTCTTGAGAAAAATTGTAAAATATCTTGTCGTGCGAAAATTTCATCTTCATACCCATTTCAAAATCACTTTACATCACTTTTTACTTTACATACATCACTTTTTCTCATTTCAAAATGATTTACTATTCACAGGAAATGACGTCAAAGCAGGGACACGCAAAAACATTGCACACTGATTCAGCAGTGAAATACAAAGAAAATTTGGGAATTGAGCGAATTTTGTCTAAACAGGTGTATTTAAAGGGACACTCCGGCCCAAATACAAATGTAGTTCATATGAAAGATCTTACTGACTTTAGATTATTTCCAAAGTTTCAGCATTCCTATCAATTTAGTTAAGAAGATGTGGCTAGTTGAAGTTGGAGAGAATTTCGACGCCATTTTGTTTCTCAAATATGACGTCACTGAGTGACGTGATCTCGTATTATGCCTAAGAAGCTCCTCTACTTTCCTGCATGATGAACTAAATAGTTTATTTCGACTAATTTTCGTCCAAAGACCATTCACAATAACTATCACTATGTGATCGCCATCAAAACAACTCCACTGACGATAAAGAATCACTCAATGACGTCATATTTTCAAAACCAATATGGCGTCAAAATCCACAAATTTTCAACTTCAACTAGCAATATCTTCTCAACTAAATTGATAGGAATGCTGAAACTTTGGAAATAAACTAAAGTCAGTAAAATCTTTCATATGAACTGCATTTGTATTTGGGCCGGAGTGTCCCTTTAACGTTCAGAGCCAAATTTTCTTTGTATTTCACTGTTGAATCAGTGTGTAATGACTTCGCGTGTCCCTGCTTGATGTCATTTCCTGTGAATAGTAAATCAACTTTAGCAGGGAAAAAGGCATGAAGATGAAATTTTCGAACAATAAGATAGATTACATTTCTTCTTGGTAGAACCTAAATATTACGATAGGCATTTTTTTAGGCATTTTCAACATGAGCCTTGGCTCAGATGAAAAGTGTACAAATCTGTTGGATCTCAATCGCATTTTGTATTTTTTTCTTTATTTTTCTTTGCTAGTGTTTTGTACTAGTTTTGTTATTTTATTTTGACAGGGAAATGACATACGGGCTGAACTTTTGTTAATGTTGGATGATTTACCACTACTTTATGATTCAATATGTGAGCAAACTGAAAGATTGAAAGACATTTGCAAATATTATGCTGCATTTGTTGATTTTATATCGCCAAGGTATGGAAAACCAATTGTATGGTAACGTTTCTTGCATAGGGTGTCGTTATACAGTGTATATCAATACAAAATAATGCAAATATTCGAGGTTAAAATAGTTGGGTAGTTAACCTTTCAGCATAATTATTAAAAAATGTGATAGGTAGAAACCTTGTTTTTCCATGTATAGTTAAAGCACGACCTTCAAATGCATTGAAAAGCCATAAAAGTAACAAAAACACGATTTAGTTACACTTATATGACCAGCTTCCCTCTCGGAGTCCACATCAACATCGTGACAGCTCGTGTCTTGCCACAGCCAGATTATCAGGAAAGATGTTCACACATTTCACCAAGATCACTATGAGGAATTGACAAAACCTTGTGTTTTAAATGTCCCTAAATTATAAAGAAAATAATTGCAGAGTGTGACATCGGGTGATTTAGATGGCCATTCCACTTTAGGGTTAAGGTGAGAACTGTCTCGAAATAATTCCCTTTGTAAATTTTGAAATCAACCTGGCAATGAGCTAGAGATGTCTGTCACACCAGGGTCTGTCTATCTAAGTCAATCTCTCCAAGGTCTGTCACGCCAAAGTCACCATATTAACCCATATTTAACATGAGCTCGAGTCGTATAGAGCTCATAGCCGACGAGGCGCGAAGCGCCGAGTATGCACGACGAGAGCGAATGGTATAATTGTTTTATTATTTCGCCAAACACTTAGTTAGTTCGGGGTTTCTTCATAAAACCCCATCAATTTCAGCTTTTTTCGACCTAAAAAAACATGCCACCATCTTGTTTTTTCTCTACTGCTAGGATATGAGGTGATAGTCTACTAGTAGAGGAGCCAATCAAATTGCGAGATAGCTCATATCCTACTAGTAGATATATAATAATAAGTGATATAGATAAAATATGAGAGGCCGATCTTTATGGGCATTTTCAATGGCGAGCCAATGTTAAATGCCCATAAAGATCGGACGCGAATATTTTATCTTATACTTATAGAATTCCTGGACTAGAGTGATGAATACTTTGCTTGAAAGTTGTAGAAAGGTAAAAATAAGTCATTTTATCTCGAAAATTTAACTTGGATAAAACATTGATGTTTTATTAATCAATGTTTTATCTTGTGTTGTAAAATTCATTAACAATTCATGAAGAAAATTCAAAAGAAATTAATATTTAATTCTTTAGCACAGGATAAAACATTGATTAATAAAACATCAATGTTTTATCAAAGTTAACTTGCTCAAATTTGAGCTTTTTCGGAGTTAAAATAATTTGTTTGTAAAGGTAAAAGGTAAAGGGGTCATGCTAATCATCCTACGAACTACACGACGGACGCAGCTCAACGCGGCCGAGTCGAAGGTTTAGTAAAGGCGCCACAGGCTGCCACCATACGACCCATGATGACCTCGGAGCACAGCTAAAGTTAGGGAGGGAGGGAAACCGGAGTACCCGGAGAAAAACCCTCGAAGCACGGGAGAGAATCAATAACTCTACTCACATAAATCTCATGAAGCTCAGAAATCGAACGAGGTGACACCCATCCAAGTACTAACCTCGTCCGATCGGGCTTAACTTCAGAACTCACCGTTTCTACAACTTGCAAACAAAGTATACATCATATATTCTATTCTATTATTCTATCAAATAATGATATTTCGAATTCCCACCTATCCTGTCTTACATAATTGTTTAGAAAAGATGACGGTGAACGAAAAAGTAAAGATGTGACTCCGATAATTTGTCATGTTAATGAACATGGAAATACGACTGTTTATGAATGGAGAACAGGAAATGTCCCCACGGTACTGATTTTTAACTTTCTTTCAGTCGGTAAAAACTTCTGAGTTGTGATGAGCTATTGAGACAGTCAGGACAATCAGAAATTTTCATATTTAAACATCGTCGTTATTCTCAAATCCGACCGTGTCTCAATAGGTCAGTGGTTAGAGCGCCGATGCGTTGATTCGGAGACCTCGGGTTCGATTCCCGGTTGGGGCAGTCAGATTTTTCATATAATTATATATATAATTATATCATATTTTAACGCTTTGTTCAAATTTATTACCACGACAAAATCGTTGTTTTAATTAATAATTAATTAATTATCTGAAATTAATAAATTAATTAATAATAATAATAATACAGTTTTTGAAGCCTTACAAGTAAATTACAATAACATAATAAAGCTAAAAACTATTTACATGTATTCTCAAATATAAACCGAAATAACAAAAACTATAATTATTAAAAGAGAAAAGTCTTTAACTTAGATTTAAATAAGTTAATAGTATGAGTAAAGAGTAAATCAGTAACGGTAAAGAGTTCCAAAGTCTTGGGGCACAGATTAAGTATGCTCTATCGCCATAAGTGACATAGGTATAGACAATAAGTTCTGACTGGACGATCTTAAAGTTCGTGTCCATCGTCGTGAATTATTTTAAACTGCATTCAGACTTCTCACTTCGCCCCCTCCATGTCGAATATCTACATGCTTGTGTAAGTCTGTCTAAGTTGGTGTGAGGCTGGATGATGACTATGTTATCTATTATATTTTTATATGATATGAACTTCTTTACTTAGATCATTGTTAATCCTGACAAGGAAAACGTCAAATCCGACGACACATCTTCATCAGAGGTATATATTCAGTGCTATTGCCTAAGTAAATGAAATGACCCAAATCGTGAAGCGCTCAATATCCGTAGCTATTTACTTATTTATTTATTTGCAAGCATCGCCAGTCTGCTGTCATGTTGTTCTCAGCATACTCGATTTTTATTTATTTTTTGTTTTCTTGTATTTAACTAATTTTAAATAGATAAATTGGGATATCAGTGTAACAGATGAAACGTCTAAAGACGAAGGTACTAAACTGTAATATGTTATGATCAATGGTACTGTAGTGTGGTATTAAAGAAATACCTAATGGTTTCCGTCTTTTTCGTATCCGGACCGCTGTCCCCGATGTTGATTTTGCTGGCGTGAATTTTTCACACTAATTTTAATGCAAGATAAGTATCGACAAACTTGAATAGCCATGTAATAAACGATTTATTAACCTCGTTTACTCGGTATGTACGGGAAAATATCAGACTTCGGTCTTTTTTGTACGAACTTCGCCTGCGGCTTGGTCCGTACTGTCAAGACCTCAGTCTGATATTTTCCCGTAAAGACCTCGTTCTCGGTAAATAATCTCTTATTTCAAAATAATTTTTTTTAGTTTTTATGAAACGAGAAGAACATCGTTCTGGTCATATTGCCTTTTATAAAATAACAAATTAAAAACTCACGCGCTGATTGGCTGAAAGCCATGTTTCTATAACTCGATGGAAATATGCATTTTCCCCGCCATTTTTATAAAATGGACTGTAAGACGAACCTTTGCTCACAAACAGCTAAAATATCGATAAATATGTTCTGTGACAGCTAGCAAGAAGAAAAACGAGAAGATTGGATGCTTTTCTTCACAGTTAAGAGCGTTTATGTTCATTTGAGCAGTCGACGTTGCTGTCTAGCGTGAGTAAGGAGAATGTATATTTTCATCATTTTAATAAAAGAGTCTTATTACTTATTTCCTTAGTGTTATTTTATAAAAGAAATAAAAAACATCTTTCCGTGTTCCCATACGTTATAGAAACACTCGTGAAAGTTTGGGAGAACTCAAAATAGCGTGGAAACACTCGCTCTGCGGGCTCGTGTTCCCACTGCCATTTCTCGTTCTCCCAAACTTCCACTCGTGTTTCTATAACTGTATATGGAAACACGGAAAATGTTTTCTATTTCTTAAATAGAAGTTGTTATCGAGTGGGGTGATGTGGATGGTAATAACGACGAAAATGAAGGAATTGAAGAGATTGATTATGGAGGTGATATTGACTTTGGAGATGATATTGATTATGGACATGGAGAAACAATAAATTTTGGAGACGAAGATATTTCAGAGAAAATAAAGATTGAACATGGTTAGTATAGACATTTTATTTTTAAGATTTAGATTTAGTCCGATATTGATACCTGAAGACAAAGAAACAACACTCGATCATAATAAACCTTCGTACAATGAATCCCAATATTATGAATCCCGATATTATGCAGCGTTGAGAGAGCGGTCATGCTTTCAGCGCTCCTGCTTTCTTTTTAAAACTGAACTATTCAAGATTTAATGCACTTTCGATAGTTTTGAGCATTGTAAATTAAATATGAATTGATATGGCTGTTTATTGGGCAAATTTGGAGCGTTCATGCGACAATCTGTGAATACTAACCCCAAATTCCCTGCATTATAAGGTAGTCACTGATGAGGAGGTTCTCTTTATTTTGTTTCTCGAAGTAGACGAGTTTGCTATCGGTAACATAAGCCTTACCTATCCTACTTGTATTGAACTTTATTTATTTATTTAGCTTCGCCTCTAAAAAAAATACATTGAAGTAGCAGGGTCACCACAACAGTTAAACACCAATTACAGTGGGCCCTTACAAAAATAAAATAATAACTAATAACAGCAAGTTATGGGTTCACTGAGGCTTCGCGATGTGTTGCACTTTAGGCAGACAGTTTTCCAAGTTCGAGGATCGTCAACTATAACAGGATAATAGAGCATAATTATAATAGCCTATAGTAATTTCTTAAATTTTTTAAAGTTTAAATGATCTAGCCTTAAGTATTCAGGGAGAGAGTTCCGTCCAAGTCCTTGTTGTTCTAATAAGAAATGAGCGATCGAAAGTAGTTGTTTTACATTTACGTTGACGGAATGAGATTGCATTGACATTTGCGGAGATCTAGTAAGTCTTAAGGGAACAAGACGTTCGGGTAAGATATCGCTTGAAATAGGTACAATGCCATTGATAGCCTTAAAGTGCCTATGAAACGAAAATTAAGTTTGTTTTATTTGAAAGAACTTTTAAAATAATGAAGAATATAAATTTACAGTTCTTTCATATTTCACTTTGTTCTTGAGATATTTAGACTTATGTGATATTCAAATGAGATAGCTATGACGTCAAGGGGTTTGCAATACATTTTAACATATTGGAAAATCGTGTATATCTTTAAGATTATCAAACGAAATCACCTGAAACTTTGCATGTGGATACAAACCACTAAACTGGAGAACATCGTTCTAGTTTCAATGTTGCAATAGTAATAATATAGTTCCCAGACCTCTAAGTCTCTTTGTCAAAAATCTTTGTTTTCTGACATAGCTATGTGTTGCACCAAAGTTAAACTTCAGTTTAGAATTGGTTAAGTCAGTGAAAATATGCTAAACCAGTACCAACCCGCAAATGTTTGGGACGGAAGAGAAAACAAATAATTTTATTTTAGAAATCAAGATGTCTGAAAACTAATTTGTTACCATGGCGACCATAAAACTAGAACGATGTTCTCCAGTTTAGGTGTCTGTATCCACATGCAATGTTTCAAGTGATTTCGTTTAATAATCTTAAAGATATACACGATTTTCCAATATGTTAAAATGTATTGCAAACCCCTTGACGTCATAGCTATCTCATTTGAATATCACATAAGTCTAAATATCTCAAGAACCAAGTGAAATATGAGAAAGCTGTAAATTAATATTCTTCATTATTTTAAAAGTTCTTTCAAATAAAACAAACTTAATTTTCGTTTCATAGGCACTTTAAAGAAGAACAGTAAGTCAAGATACTCGTGCCAGTAAGAAAATGGTTGTAGATTTGTAGAAACGAGTCTCTCTTCGTAAGATTCTTCGCACATATATGGTAGCTTCAAGATAAATTTTGATGCTCGGCGTTGGATGCGCTCTGTTCGTTTGATAAACTTTATTGAGTCCTTACGGCTAAAGTCAAGCATCCACCAACATCTCGTCTTATCGCCTTAAAAACTTGCGTATCCCCCGTAAAAGCTGTCACCGTACCTCGCCTGGAGCTTATAGGAGCAATCCTCGTATTTGTACTCATGGATACGTAGCCAGAGTCGCACATTCAAACCATTCGTGGCAAACGGGATTGGTGAGATACAGAGAAACTCCAAACCAATGACGACATATTCCTGGGGAAATGAACCCAATAGACTGTCAGCCAGCGCCAGCTAGCCATCAGCAGTGTTTGGTCAGAAGGACCCGAGCTTCAGTTCAAACGGGTCCACATACCAAAGAACCGAATGCCACCGAAGAAGAGGAACGACTCGAGCCCAAACGTTGTTCATCGCTGAGACGTTTGCAGTTTGCTTCGCGTTACCACCTGAATAAAGCGTTTCATAAAGAACTATTAAACCCGATAAAACACTGCTGCTTGTGTTTTAGACTATTCTTAAAAGACGACCCATGTTATACGTTCATTGACGTTTGTCTAGGTCATAGAACCCAGCGAGAAATTTATAGAGCGTGTCTTTATCACATGTAAAGACATGGATTTATTTTGTTTTTTTCAGATAAATATTTGTAATAATTTATCAGATAAATATTTGTTTTTATCGTTGTGGTACCACGATTTAAAAATTTTAAATCGAATCCCATGCAGGATACACTGTATCATATTTTTATTCACCTTTTGTGATTAAGATTAAATTTAAAATAATGATTGTGCGGTTTAAAAGGCTGCTACTTCGTGTACTGGACACAGAATATTACATCAGTGAAATGTTGAGTTTAAAGTAGGGTTAGTGTTGCTTTATTTTAGGATTAGGACTGCAGTTTTTATTTGGATTATGGTTAAGGTTTTCATGTTCTTGTAAAGCTTCTTAATCTTGAGAAAATAACCTTGATGTGTCTACGACGTAGTCTGTGTCCATTTGTGTGCGGTACACGAAGAAGATGCCGTTTGAATGGTATTCTACTTATAGCATGAGTAAAATTCGAACATGTGGTTGAAGAACAAATATTTTCCCTATGATAGATTCCAGTAAAGATGGAATAGCAGAAGGAAATGATGCTTTAACTATATTGGATTATTCACAAACCAGAAATCAATATATTGATGAAGTATTGGAGGTAACACTATGGAGGTTTTTTATAAAAAATGACGGCTAGCATAAGGTCATTGTTAAAACAAACAAAGATATATTTCTATTGCGAGGAAACCAATACTTTTGAAAACGTGTTTACCTCTCTTGAAAAACAAACGAATAATAATAATAAATTGAATACTTTAAAAGGTTGGTATACTAATAGTAGGAGGTGTAACGTTTCAAGCGAAGGTCCTTCGTCAGACTGGGGGACCAGGGAATTTATGAGTTTGAGTTCGAGTTTTCAGCCGGGGGGGGGTTAGCGTTAGGAAGATACTGAATACGGGGAGTTTTCGGCCGGGGGGTTAGCGAATACGGAGGGTTAGGAAAACACTAAAGGCGAGGGGTTAGGGTTAGGAAGACACTTAAGGCGGGGGGTTAGGGTTAGGAAGACACTTAAGGCGGGGGGTTAGGGTTAGGATTGGTGTTGGTTGGGGATAGCTTCTATTTTGACCATTCTCATCAAAATAATGGTGTTCTAGTAATGTCTGACACCGCTGGGTCAGTTTGTTGGTTTACCGAGTAAATCTAAGTCAACTTGAGGGTAACTCGAAATTAACTCGAACTTGAACAAATGGACTACAAGATCCCTCGTCAGAGAGTGAAACGGAATTGAGTGTGTTAGATCTCCACAGTATTTTGGTAGTACATCAACTACACTGCCTACACAGCACAACACTTTTATCTCACTAATAACAATTTTGTGTTATGAATATTTTTG
The DNA here is from genome assembly GCA_035772405.1 of Chrysogorgia sp. JL179-B06. Taxonomy (NCBI): domain Eukaryota; kingdom Metazoa; phylum Cnidaria; class Anthozoa; order Scleralcyonacea; family Chrysogorgiidae; genus Chrysogorgia; species Chrysogorgia sp. JL179-B06. The sequence goes on along the minus strand of JAYKKM010000494.1, from coordinate 149,295 downwards.
TGCACTTGACATTTTTAAATGATCGCAATTTTGCTCATGATAGAGAATTGAATGAATTTTTAAAATGTATTGTCCGTTGGAAATGTTGTATATTTGACACTTGTGCCTGCTTACTAGTATAGACATGTACACACTTGCACGTGATAAACAACAGCTAATTATTTTTGTTTTCTCAAACAATTTGTTTCAGGTTCAAGCTTTTCTTCATCAAAGGTTAAAGGAAATGGAGGATGATAGTGATATTTTGTCGTCAAATCAAGTAAAAATCCATCAGAATTTGTTACCAACTTCTTACTTAAAAAACTATATTACTAAGGCCAAAAAAATACCTTGGTTTCCGGTTTCGCGACCCTACCTAGTTTTTGGCCAGTAAAATGAGTTGCAGCTTGATTTGCATCCTGGGATAGCAAACATGGCTGCCGATCCAGCCAGCGTCCTCAAGATTAGCGTGGTTTGGTAAAACCTATATTGTTCGTCCATGCAATGTTTGGGGAAAAGGGGAAAAAAAGAAAACAGACCTACCCTACCAAATGTTTTGCAGCATGAAATAGGAACCCAGGTATTTTTTGGCCTAATAAGGTTATTTAAAGGGATACTCCCTGCCAAAATACAAATGAAGTTCATATTAAAGATTTTACTCAAGTTTTAGAATTCCTATCAATTTAGTTAAGGTAATTCGTCAATAATTCTTTCCGAAATGAAAATTTGCTAAAACTTCCCAGTGTTGAAGTTATTGACATACTTATATTAAAACCAGAAAAAATGTTGGGGTCACCGACCTTGTTTAGAAGATATGGCATATCGCAGATCACCTCTTACTCAGTATGGTGACGTCATTGTGACCAATTTACGAGTTCAGTAAAAACCGCATTGCACCAACCTCGTACCCAGGGCATTTTGCCTCCACGGAAGGTCGGCGAAAATGGCTTTGGGATCGGCTGGTCATATGACACCCAGAATTTCTGGGTGTTTAGATATGATAATTGTTGTGGTCTTTGTTCCATTGCCTTTGTCTACTTTGTTGACCTGAATAATTGAGAAATATTCAATGCTCTTCAGAGTTGTTCATGTCAGCATTCGTCGGAATAAAAGCAGATAACAAGCTTAATAATCCACCATACATCCATTATGAAGAAGCATATAGACAGCATTCAGATTTAGATGAATAAATTATACTCGGCTGAATTAATTGAGTTTTATGACAAGCCAATCGGATTATAGAATGGACCAGCCGATCCCAGGGCCATTTTCGCCGACCTTCCGCCGTGGAGGCAAAATGTCCTGGGTACGAGGTTGCGCATTGCACAACTTTTTCTTGAACCTTTTGACAAAGATAATTTTTTTATTTTTCGCAACTAGTAATTTTATACAAGAAAACATGGTATTTTAGGGAAAAAGAAACAGCTAACAGGGTTTATGATAAAGAAAGGTCGTTTCCCATATTCTTTGACATGTTATTTGAAGAAACATTCATCAAAAATGTAAAATATTGTAAGTTGTGGAAATGATTTTTCTCTAAGTTTCTATAATAACACGTAAAAGTGGTAGAAGAAAATAATTATTACGGAAAAATTATGGTCACCGACCTTCTTTAAGAACTATGGCCTTAAACCGGCATTATCAAGTAGTTTACAAACTTACTTGCACAGGGAGCCCTAGCTAGAGTTGTGTAACCGTTCTCGGAAAAAATTGGTTTAGTCCCATAATAACTCTTCCCTACCAGTACATAAGCGGCCATTGTTAGATTTGGCACTAAATTGTCCTAAATTGGTCGGAATTTTTTGAAAGTGTTGTATAATGGCCATAAAAACACTGATTATTGGATGTGCGCAGTAAATGTGCGCAATGCAAAACTGAGGAATCACCTTAAGAAGATATGGCTAGTTGAAGTTTGAAAATTGGAGGATTTTGACGCCAATTTGTTTTGAAAATATGACGTCAATGAGTGCTTCTTTATCGTCAGTGAAGTTGTTTTGATGGCGATTACATAGAGATTGCTGTTGTGAATGCTCTTTGGATGTAAATTAGTCGAAATAAACTATTTAGTTCCTCATGCGGGAAAATAGAGGAGCTTCTTAGGCATAATACGATATAGAATCACTCAGTGACGTCATATTTGAGAAACAAATATGGCGTCGAAATTGGACAAACTCTCCAACTTCAACAAGCCATATCTTCTTAACTAAATTGATAGAAACGCTGAAACTTTGTAAATAAACTAAAGTCAGTAAGATCTTTCATATGAACTACATTTGTATTTTGGCTGCAGTATCCCGTTAAGGTTATTATTTTTGAAATGTTTTTCAAGAAAATCTTGTTTATTAAGCTCTGCACAAACTATGATTCCTGATCACTTGTTTTTTTTGTATTCAATATATGATTTTCTAAATTATTCTCTTATTAGTTCCAGTTTTCTCAAGATATTCTCCAGAAGCAGTCCTCTGACAGTGTTAACGCAATGAAAGAAATAGTTGATGATATTATTAACAGTTTAACCTCGGTAAAAATTCAAAACCTATTTTTAATAAAAAGTTCTCCAAGGTACGTGAATATTAAGACTTAAATACGGTACGTTAATATACGGTGGCCCACAAGTGAAAAACAATTTACTTTTATTAAAAACAAAATACTTGTATTGAAAACAAATCTTTTTAATTAAGAACAAAACAAACAAAATCGAATTTATTTCTTTGCAATCTCAATTTTTCTTTTCTGCTTGGTTCTGAAAGATAGAATATTGTTTTGAAATAAAGTAGTTTTGTTTGAAAAAAGAATTTTGGTTTTATCGTTTCGAAATAAAATTATTTCAAAACAAAACTTTTCATAAATTCCCCGATCCATCTTCACGGCTTTGGGCGAGTTTTCAGAGCGTTTCACAACATGGCGTCGGCCTCGGCATGTACCAGATCCAGCTATTGTTGTAAATATGGTCACAAATACGACGTTCTAAAACAAAAATTGTGTGGTTTTTGTGGTAGTGATGTTGATGATGATACATAATTTAAAGCGAAATCTTCGTCGCTGGCTGATGCAAAACATGTCGACTTCTACATAAGCCGTAGCACTTCTGCCTTTCTTTAAAGCCTGGTTTCCATTTGGTCGCCACGATCGCAATGGTGTCCTAGTGGTCGATGTAATAGAGTGTCGATCTATCTTGTCTTTTGTCTGCTGTATGCAGAGCATGAGTCTTTACTGATTGCAGAGATAGATACACTCTATTGCATCAACCACTATGACACCGTGGCGACCAAATGGAAACTAGGCTTTCGCGTTCTGATACTCATCTGAACTCCATGAAATTTTGCCAAAAAAAACCCGATTTTGGCATAGGCGAAGCCTTTTTCAAAATAGTGTGTGATTATTATTTCTTCACGGTCCAACTCTGTTCCACACTGGGGACAAAATATGAAATATTGTTCGATCAAGCCGCCACAGCGCTCACAAAACATTACGCGCAAATTGCTTTTCAATAATTGCTTTCAACAACATCAAGGCTGAAAATTTTGAGACTGAATATAGGCGCCATTTTGAACTCGCCCCAAACGTCCGAATATGGATCGGGGGTTCATGAAAAGTAAGTTTTGTTTTGAAATAAATAATTTTATTTCGAAACGATAAAACCAAAATTATTTTTTCAAACAAAATTACTTTATTTCAAAACAATATTCTATCTTTCAGAACCAAGCAGAAAAGAAAAATTGAGATTGCAAAGAAATAAATTAGATTTTGAAGAAAGTATTTTGTTTTGGAAAAGAAAGTTTTGTTTTTAATTAAAAAGATTTGTTTTCAATAAAAGTAAATTGTTTTGCACTTGTGGGCCACCGTATTAATACTTGTGTAAAATTAAAGTGCCCATGACCCCAAATACGATATTAGTAATATATATTCTACATGAAGTAAATAGTTGAATGGCAAAATATTTTATGATTTGAGCTTTGCCTTGATGTTTTATAAAGGTTTATTTGTCAGAAATGCTACTAGTGTGACGTCATTTACGGCATCGTTTCGGATACGATATTCTACTGTTAAAGCAAATTAATCAAACTCAAACGTTAATGATGTACTTGACCGCTATAGTAAACATTTTATCAACTTTTCACTCAAATCCTCAACCAGTCTATCCCACGGAAAGCAGAAAAGAAAGCCAAATGCCGTAAATGACGTCACATCATTAGAATTTCAGTTGAAACAAACCTTTATAGCACATCAAGGTAAAGCTCAAATCATAAAATATTTTGGCATTCAACTTTTCACTTCATGTAGAATATATATCAGTAATATCGTATTTGGGGTCATGGACACTTTAAGATATTTGAACTTATGTGATATGCAAATGATTTTTTATTTTATAAAAAAATTTATGACGTCAAGAGGTTATCACATTTTTAGAAATTCAAGTATATATTTTTAGTTTATTTAACGAAATCATTTGAAACTTTGCACATTGCGACACGTCGTGAAACCAAAAAGGTCGCCACGTTTTGTATTTGGTTGATTAAAACAATAAAACAATAGAATCAACCACAAAGAAACCAATGTCCTAACCCTAACCATTTTTGTTCTATGTACGTATTTACCGAATCTAACATCATTACATCGAAATACAGTAGCAATGCCAAATTAATTTTCTGTTTCTAATTTCTTGATTTTCTAAAAATGTAGAAACATCTTTACGTCATTGGTTATTTTATTTTCATATCACAAAAGTCTAAATATCTCAAGAAGGACGCGAGATATGGAAGAACTCTAAATTATCATTCCTCATCATTTTAGAAGTTTATTTAAACATAGCTAAAATATCTGAGACTTAATTTTCGTTTCATAACCACTTTAAGATGAATACTAGTGTGCTGTATATTATTCAAAGAAGTACCATTATTAGGGAAGCTTGTTTCATTATAGTATAATGCTAATATCCAATAACTTCGGCCATAGTCAATGGAGCTATGGTCTGGAAACTCAACGAAATTCTGTTCTATCTTTTTTGTTCTCCTTTGTGCAAATTTGTGCATGGTGACGGTTAGGGCAGTACACACGAGACGCCGCCCTTACAGAAAAGGTCTATAGACACCTATAGGTAATGTGACAATTGCCTATAGAAGCCTATAGGCTAATAGGTTTCTCTATAGGTCGCCTATAGAAAATGGGCCAAATTCGCGGGAGCGAAATGTTGCGAGGACATTTCCCCTGTTGAGGACACACGACTTCGGGGGGACATTTCAGAGAAGGAAAAGGAAAAGGAAAATAACGTTCTTTGATTGGTTTATTTTAATTTTGTCGCAGTGACTAGTTGCTGTTTATACGATGGGACATGTTGCGGGGACAAAATTGTCCCCGCGACAAGATTTAGAATGGCGCATACGACGAGATTTGTCCCTTGTCCCCGCGACACGTCTCCGAGATTTGTCGCCTCGTATGTTGCAACCTTTATGATGTGCTGCGGTGTGCTCTGATGGAGCATGGTATTATCGCAAAGAAATCACTTTATGGGTTAAAGTAATATTAGTTTACCTTCTATAATAACGAAGTTACTCAACGTATTCTCGAAATAATATCTTCTTTACGTTATCTTAAAAACTTCTTTGAATATTTTCTAGGTATGTGGATCGTTTAACAGAATCACTGCAACATAAATTAAAATTATCAGAAAAAATGCAAGCTTCTTGTAAAGTAGTAGCAGAAAGAAGACAAGAAGCCGATGCTCTTCAGAGAGAACTGGAACCGAAACTTGACGTCATTGTAACAAAAACTAAAGAACTTCAAGGACAGGTAAGTGAAATATAATAACTTTACTAAATATGTTTTATACTCATCTAGTTAAAGTACTACTGCGATGAAAATACGTGAAAACTTGAAAAGAGTTGTAACTTTCTAATTTTAATGCCTTTACTTACTGGGTACTTACATACTCAAAATATTTTTCCCAATAGCTACGTCGAGATGACGTCAGTACAGATGTTTGTCCGCTTTTACCGCCATAATTATTGCGGCCATAACAAAATAAATAGCTCATTTGCAATCATTTGTGAGTCAAATTTGGTTTGTTTGTCTGCTTTTTGAGCTATTAATAGCAAGCAGACGCTATTCGAATTGGAAGTACTATATTTTTGTAATTCTTTCTACGTTTGCCATTGAGCGCACGTCGCCAGCTAGTACTCGGAAAGTAATGGGTCGAGTACGAGTTGTGACGTCATCCAATCAACAGGGAGACTTTTAGATATGGTTTTAGATATTGTAGATATTATCGTGATTACCCTGTTTAAATAAAGTTTTATTGAATTGAATCACTGTCACTTGATGACTTTTATAAGTCTTACAGTGTACAAAGGTCAAGAAGCAGACCGCTGGTTAGAACTTGCGGGCCGATCAAGCGACAACTTAATAATGGGGAAGGCCCACTGATCTCTAAATAAAGACTGGATTGAGCTTTCTATTGTATCTGATGAGCTGATTTTGAAGCCTGCATATTTGCATAATATAAATTAACGAGAGACCATTAGAAACTCCGAGTTTGCAAGCAAATCAAACTGTGACGCTAGCAAAATAGGTTTAGTGTTTGGCCAATATAGTTTCTTTGTTAACATTAAATGCATAAAATCTTGAACCTAATTTGACGTCTCATATCAGGCTTCTCTCACTGGATAATTAGAGCCAACGGCGGCCATTGCTAAGGGACCAAAGTCGCAGTAAATATGTAGGTAGGCCATGAATCGTTTTACCCAGTAATTTGAAAAATGTTTTCTGGTCCTCTTTATAGTAATATTATTTTATTTTGCCGATGGTAAGAGCACATAAACCATCAAAAAACCTCATAGGATTCTCACTTGGACCCTTAGTAATGGCAGACTTCCGGCTTCATTTTCTGAACAATAGTTGCTCGATCCAGTCTTTATTTAGAGATCAGTGGGAAGGACATTTTCGTCTCTTGTCTCATGTAAATTTCTCCACATTACTTCATTCAATTTTCAAAATGTTTTCGAATTTAGAACATTTAAATAGTATAGGTTTATTTCAAGTGGAAAATTTAATTTTTCAAAACACACAATTTTCATGGCGGTAGTACTTTTTTAATAACATTTATTACACAAAAAAGTCTTGGTGTACCAATATTTTACAATCCTTCTGTTAAAGTACAATCCTTCTGTTAAAATACAATCCTTCTGTTAAAGTACAATCTTTTAATGGAAAAGTATAACATACTCGGATTTGAGATGACATTTCAACAGTCTCATGGAATATATTTCTTTTTCTAGATTGCTGAAGAAATTTCAAAGAAATATGACAACAGGGTAGTGAATATTATGGGAGAAATAAATTCAATCTAAAATCTTTATTTAAAAAAAACGATTTTATACTTCATCGACAACTTAAAGTGTATATGAAATGAATTGTTTCGTTGCGGTATTTTATCAAATATGAAAAGAAAAGACAATTACGAGGGGTGACGTAAAGCTGTGCTTTCGCTTTAAGTACTTATAACGTCAAAAAAATGTATTGTTTTATTTGGAAGAACTTTTAAAATGATAATGTAACATCTTTTGAAGATTTTCGTGTTTATCCTATTGTTGCACCAAGCAGTAGATACATTAGTGCAATCCCAACGAAAACATTGCTCGTACAGCCTTGGAAGCGATTTGACTCGGATAAAAGGATAAAAGAAGCCACAGAGTTGCCTGCGGAGGAGGCTATAGATACATAACGTTGAGTGTGCCTGTTTTTATTTTTCATTTCATATACACTTTAACGGATTGCTCGTCCTGCATTCAGAACAAAGCTAAAAGGATGACATAAGCTTTAGATATGTATAATTCGTTATTAATAGTTAGTAATAATATTAAATAATGTAGTTTTTTACCTTCCAGAAGAGGTTCGTGAATGTATAAGTCATCCATCCACATAGATTCAAACCATTCGCAGAATATTTATCAATTATTGAATGAGGTTGAGCATGATAAGAAGAATTATCATGAAGTTTGTGTTATCTGCCGAAGGCTGAGGCGGATAACACAAGCTGAGGCCTTCATAATTCTTCTTATCATGCGAAAACCGAATTCAATAATTGTTTTTATTATTTCTTTAAAATAATTCGTGATCGCTGATGCCAGCCAACGGTGAAATCGTCATATCAACTCATTGCCCTACCAAATATGGAGTTGTGACATCAATGGTGCAATATGACAAAAGATTATTACACGATTGACGTCACCTGGTGCAATATTAAAAACTAATATTGCACGCTATGACGTTTTTCCAACGATGCAGTTGTTAAATAGTTTATAAAGTTAATATTTTAAATGAATAATAAAACAATTATTGAATTCGGTTTTCGCATGATATGAAGAATTATCAAGGCCTCAGTTTGTGTTCTCAGCCTTCGGCTTCGACAGATAACACAAACTTCGGGGTTGAGCATGATGTGAAGAATTATCAAGGCCATTCATCACCAACCTCATTCAATAATTGATAATTATTATGCATTCTCTACTCTATCTCGATTGCCATACAGCTAATTCATGACATCAGCTTCATGTGACGTCAATGTTCCCGATATTATGGTTCAAAAAGTATAGTTATGACATTATTCCAATATATTGTTGTTTACGAAGTAACGTGTTTTTGACCTTGTAGCACTATAGCTTATTTTAATATATTTCGTCAACAAATTGCTTTAGCCCTTCTTATGCATAATAAAACAATTATTGGATTCTGTTTTCGCATGATCTCGAGAATTATCAAGGCCTCGGTTTGTGTTATCCGTCTCAGCCTTCGGCAGATAACACAAACCTTGTCCTTGTTAATTCTCGATATCATGCTTTACCTCATCCAATAATTCTATAATAATTAATACTTTTATGAAAGTGTTACCAAATAGTAATCAAACCACAGACAGGGAGCCCAACTCTGACGCATGTGATGTGTTTCTCTGTTTTATACTATATTATGGAAATTCCGATGTTTTATATTTAATATTCAAAGAAATTAAGTGTCGCTTGTGAGACCGCGGCGCTTATGTGAATAGTGCACGCGCGGCACGGCGGTAATTTGAAACTCGAAACAGCTCTCACTGGAACCTGTACCACACCGCAAAAAGGATTATGGGACAGAACTCGTGTTGTGGTCTGAGCGGTATTATATTTTTCTGTTTTTAAGTTTTTATGTTTATGGTTTATGGAATAAAGAGTTTATAAATACATTCTAGTGTAGTCTGGTTTTCTACACCCTGTTTGAATTGTCACTCAAACTCTGTAATTAAAGCTCTCGTAAGCGACCAGTTCTACAATAATTGACAACATTGTTGGAACAAAGGTATCACAAACCGGTTTTCTGCCCCCTCTACTGCACTCCCCTATTCAACGTTGCTTTTACAATGACTAAGGAAATTTAGGGAATTCCCTAAACAATGTCCTAAAAGCCAAAACGTTAACGGTTTGTTCTCAGTTGTTTCCTAATAGCTTTCAGTCATTGTAAAAGCAACGTTGAATAGGGAGTGCAGTAGTATCCAGTTAAAGTAATTTATTAAATTTCTCATAATTATTAGGACATACATTTCTCAATTTGTTAAAACTAATTTTGTCAACGATTGTAGTTACTAACCACCACCATTGTGAAACCCTGTTTGAATTGACACTAAAACTCTCGTAAGCGACCGTGGTCACGGTTGGGAATTACCAACTCGGTAACTGATCTTTTTCTTTGATTTTAAGCTCTTGTAAGCGACTACTCAAAGAGTTTGATCACAGGGAGCCCAACTCTGTGTTGTGTTTCTCTGTTTTATTCTATATTATGGAAATTCCGATGTTTTATAATTAATATTCAAAGAAAGCGGCGCTTATGATTTTTCGAGTTTCAAATGACCGCGCGTGCAATTGTCGTCTCAGCTTTCAGTGATGGTGGCTTGGAATAGACAGACGATACATGTACGATCGTCAAGCTCATATCCTCAGAAAATTGATTGCTGGAATATCGTAGTTTGAGGTTGTAAAAATGCTCGCAAGCGTTATTAAATATAATTAGTGGGGAATATGAATTTATTGTTTTGCCATTGTTGTCAGCCATTCTTTTCAGCCTTGCACTCCCAAAGAGAAAACAAAGAAAATGAGTCGTGTGGAATATATAATTAGTTATAATAAATTGAAACAATGTTAGCAGTGCATTTAACAACGGCAACTATCCCCACATTCCAGGTCCACATCATAGTCATATTAAAGTTATGAAAAATACCTTTACTATGATTTAGATCTAACATTTCAGTCTAACATTTTAATATAGGATTTAAAATCGGCTTATAATTTAAAGCAAAGTAGAAATGCAGTGTCACCAGTTCAAAACAACTGAAGGTTAGTACAATTGATTGACGTATTGTTTAATAAACTCGCAGCAGTGTTTTATCAGATATAAAACACGAGGGCGTAGCCCGAGTGTTTTAGATCTGATAAAACACGTGCTGCGAGTTTATTAAACGGCTTCAAACACGACCCATTTGATAAGTTCATTGGCGTTGTAATTTTGAAAATCGATGTTGTCTAAGCCGAGAAAATCAAAGATAAAGTTTATGTAAATCAGGACGAATCTTTATCACATTTAAAGACACGATACGGTAGTGATTTTCTTTTGTCTTTTCCTCATGAATTATTAATGAGTGTTTGAAAATTGTTTAATATATGAGGAAATTGATACATATTTAGGGTGATTTGTTACAGCAATAACGAATTAGGATTTGTCTAAACAAAGAGCGTCAGCTCCGAGTAATGGTGTAATGAAATAAAGACCAGCGCGAGCAGAGATTCCAGTGAATTGCGCAACACAAGGCATCCCACTTGTGGACGCTGTAAGGTTAAAAAACTGTTGTAAAAACAATGCGGCATTTGAATAATGAAACTTCCTTGATTTAAGTCATATACTGATGCTGGTTTGGATATCAGATCATTCAGTTTGCTTTCCGTGTTGATATTGTTTCTGTAAAAGGTCTGCAAAGCGCGAAAAGGGTGGGTAAATTAAGTTCGACAAGACCCGATCACTATGCGACAGGTGTGGATGGGTAATTCTGACTGCACGACGTTGGATGCCCTCAACTTTGAGCTTCAAAGTCAGGGAAGGATGCCATACAAGACAGGCGTACTCCAAAACTGGGCGAATGAAATAAGACAGCGTAAATCATTTGTATGTATTTTACTATATTTTATACACAATGGAATATTTAAAATCTTACAAGACCTTCTGTTGTGTGTCTTCGTGTACAGTGGACGTCATTTACTTGTGCATTATATGATGACGGAAAACATTTAAATAACCTACAGATTCAAGTGTTGTGTACTATTGTATATTAACACTATATATAGATTATATATAGATACTGTATATCTCACAATATTAACTACTTCCATTACTAATATTAGTTCCCAGTTCCATCGTCGCTCTCTCCGCCATTTGAGTCAAAGCTGTAGTTGCTGTTGCTTCAGCACTTTGTTGATCACTTGACATCTCAACAATGAAAGGACAACCATCTACAGTCAAATGTTCAAATAATGCTGGATTCATTTTCTGTTGTGTCAAAGATAGAGGACAGTCTCGATGAGCTAAGAGAAGACCTTTTAGCTGAGCAACTTCATGTTTCAAACAGGAGATCTCATTCTAAAGATGGCAAAAGGGAGAAATAACTTGTTTAAATTTTAAACCCATCAATGATAATAAAATGTGAAGTAATCTAAGATTTATTTTTCATCATTCCATTGATGATATATATCTATACTTAAGAAATTTCAATCTCAACACGTTTCACTTTAACAGTTTGTAAGTTAGAAGTTTAAATTTATTTTTATTAGTTTCTTGGACTTAATTAAAGTGTTTGTATAATGTATATAGACTTTTAGTATCAACCAACTAGTGGTCTATTACAAATTCGGCATTCTGATTGGCTGAGCTACTCACTGTCTATTGGTGATAGACCACTAGTAGCGTTATCCAATCTCCTGCAAGCAAAACCTGAAATCTAGTCCAAACATGGCGTCCACTAAAATTTATATACGAGTGATGAAATCATGAAAACATTGGCCCGAAAGTAATGGAAAATTGTTCAGTTTGACATTTTCGAATAAGAAAATGAATTCGCTTATGCCTATGGAGTATATCTACACCAAATTTGAAGCAAATGAATTACAATCTCGTTTTTTTGTGAGCGATTGTTTATCATGTGCCACCGAGCTACTCTACATTTTGAATGGGGAGACTTTTACAAACAAAAAGGTGAAACTATCTGAAAATTTGGAACAATGTTTGATAAGACTTTTTTACGTAAAAGAAAAGTTGTTTATGGTTGATACTAAAACAATTAGACAACTCGCCCTCGTTGTCTTATTGTTAAATAGTACAGTACGTATTCCATATATTGTCTTGAGCAAATACATTGCCCTAACTTTTATATGTTCTGCACATTCCACATGGGTTATGTCCTAGATTAGTCTAAGTTTGGACAACTAAATAGGGGGAATTGATGGGGTAATGAGAATTGATGGGGGGTAATGGGAATTGATGAGGTGGGGGATAGCGGTCGGGGATTAGGTTTGTGGTCCTGGTAACTATGGCAATGTATTTGCTGTTCCTTATATGTCATGCTACGTATTATAAGTACCTTCAGCGTTTGAGCTCATATCCTCAGAAAAATTCCCAGACGGACTTTCAGATTTCCGGAGAGACACTCTAACCTTTGAACTACCGAGAATACATTCACTACAGCAATGTATATATTAACACATCTAACCATTACTGATATATAGTGAATGCCGTATAGGCGGTATATACACGTATATCAATCGAACTGTAAGCTTCGTTCTCCATCTCGATCGTCAAGCTCATATCTCAGAAAATGGGAATCCCGAACAGGAATCGAACCTGTGGATCTCTGGGATCTAATTGAATCTACCGTTGCTGATGTTAAGGTATGTACTGAGTCCTGACTCGACGATTCTGTTGCAAATGGAGAATTATTTCCCCCGGACAGAGGAACACTTATAACTCCACTGGCAGCGTTTTCATTGCTGTGTCTACTGGCCTCGTTTCTACTATAGAAAGACCGAATGAGAAACAGACTGCAAAATGGTAGGAGTTGACATATGTATAACAGGCTGTAAGCATCTCCTTATATGGTGCTTTTTATAATTCGCATGCACGAAGGAGATGAAAAGAGCTTTTACAAACTTCAGCCAACATTAGTAATGCCATCTTCTAAACATCAAGATGATGTGAATATCAGGAAAAACGTCGAAAATGCCTATTTACTAAATAAAGAAATGATCCTTTTGGGAGACTTTAACATCGATTTCCTAAAGTCAGATCAATTCAACAAGCACAAGGTCGTAAAAACATTTAAAAATTTGCATCTGTCACAGCTCGTCAAGCAAAGTACAAGGCCCGTATCCAAAAAAGGCTTAGATCATATCTGGAGGTTAAGTCAATTGGATTATCCGATCACCTTCCAACAATTATTGCACGTCGTTACAAAGGTCATTACGTGCAAAGAGATAAACAAACCCACAAGTTATTTACCTAGAGGGATCTGAAACACTTGAATGAGAAAAGTTTTATTAAAGCGCTAAATGATGCCCCGTGGGATTTAGCCTTTGCTGGTATAGAATATTTAATGATGTTTTAGAGAGCCAGGTACCGATAAAGCCCGGCGCACACTAGAGCTATCTGCTTAGCCAAACTTCATTCGTGACCGATGGCGTAAGGCGTTAGCTCCAGTGTGCGGGGCAGTTTTATAAGCATTTCGTCACTCGTGCCGTCTTTCACAAATATTCAACATGTTGAATAATTTTTGTCACGAATGACAATTTCCTCTAGTGTGCGGGGAAGTGAAAGCAGCGAGCTTACAACTTTACGGCAATACGCATGCGTGTTGAGGTTCAAATTTCAAAACAACAAACATGGCGGATCATTTGGAGGAAGAAGACGAAGAAACATTGTTGTTTCTGTTGCTTTTGAGGCGACGTCGTAGACGTTAAAGAGCAGCAAACAGACAGATATGGACAAAACGTTGGATTTTAAGACGGCAAGGACAAGGGGTATATGCAAATCTTGTTCGCGAACTAAATGCAGAGGACCCCGAGAAATTCCGGCGATCTCACATCGTAAAGGCATGGATAATCTGGCCAAATATCAGCTATTTGATCGTCTAACATTACATCAGCCACCAATACACTATAGGTGCCGCCATGTATGTTTTTTTGAAATTTGAACCTCAACACGCATGCGTATTGCCGGAAAGTTGTAAGCTCGCTGCTTTCACTTCCCCGCACACTAGAGGAAATTGTCATTCGTGACAAAAATTATTCAACATGTTGAATATTTGTGAAAGACGGCACGAGTGACGAAATGCTTACAAAACTGCCCCGCACACTGGAGCTAACGCCTTACGCCATCGGTCACGAATGAAGTTTGGCTAAGCAGATAGCTCTAGTGTGCGCCGGGCTTTAGGCAGAAAAGGGTTAGAAACAAATCGCAGCCAAATTGGTTTACCACTAACATAAATGAAGAAATTAAGAAAAGAGATCAGCTATTGAAAAAAGCAAGGGCATCTGGAAATCAAGATGACTGGTCGATTTTTAAACGAGTAAAGAATAAAGTTTGCATACAAATTAGGTTGGTTAAAGAAAATTATTTTAAGACACAAATCGCAGAGAACAAACACAACCCAAAAAAGCTGTGGTCGCTTATCAAGAATTTAACTAGAAATGATGTAAATAATCATGCTACTCTAAACCAGTTGAAGGAAGGAACTACTATCGTCACGGATAAGCTTGGAATTGCTGAATTGTTCAATTCGTTTTTTGTGACTCTGCCTCTGAAATTGCTTGGTTACAGCCATATGTCATCAAGATCATCGACGGAGGTCTCCCAAAGCAACAACATCAAAGATTGGAGGAAAGAGTTTTCGCCTGCCTTTAACCTTCCGCATATCACCCCGCAGAAGATCGAGAGTCTGTTAGAGCATATGCCGACTCGAAAAGCTACTGGTGTTGACGGTCTGGGACCAAAAATCCTAAAAGCAGCTGCTCCTGCAATTTCCTTGCCCCTGAGTCGTCTGATAAACCATTGCATCGATACTGGAGTTTTCCCTTCAGTGTGGAAATTCGCGAAAGTTACCCCTATATATATAAAGGCCAAGGAGTTAAAGATGACCGAAACAACTATCGTCCAATTTCAGTGCTGCCGTTACTTTCTAAGATATTTGAAAAACATATCCATCAAGCGCTCTATAGTTACACAAGAGAAAATGATTTAATATACCACCTACAGTCTGGTTTCCGAAGATCACACTCAACTGAAACAGCTCTAATCCGTCTGATTGATCAGCTATTATTAGACATGGATAGAGATCACATTAGTGGTCTCGTATTTATTGATTATAAAAAGGCTTTTGACTTAATTGACCATGACATTTTGCTCTCCAAATTATATACGTATGGAGTGGAATCAACGGAACATATGCTAATTGCCCATTATTTGCAGGGACGAAAACAAGCTGTTGTCATAGACGATGTGCAGTCAGAGCCAATGCTAATTACACATGGTGTCCCGCAGGGATCCATTCTCGGCCCATTATTGTTTATTTTATTTATAAATGATCTTCCACAATCAGTCACAAAATCTGTAATGGACATATACGCGGATGATACAACACTGAGTACTTCAGCTGTGGTTACATCGCTTCCTGAAATACAGCAACGATTCCAAGATGACATGGATAAAGTAACGAAATGGTCTACTGAGAACAAGATGGTTATTAATGCCCCAAAAACAAAGGCTTTGCTCGTAACTGGAAAACGACTGTCAAACAAGATTTTGAACAGTGAATTGAATGTTACAGTTAACAATAATCAAATAGAACAAGTAAATGCTCAGAAACTACTTGGTGTAAAGATTGACGCACAGCTAAACTTTAATGAGCACATTGACGATATCTGCAAGAAGTTATCACAGAGAATTGGCGTACTCAAAAAAATCAAGCGAAATTTGCCAGTGGAGGAGCGTAAGCTGTTTTATAATGCGATGATTAAACCTGTGATGTTATATGGATCTTGTGTCTGGAGTATGACATCTTGTGAAAACATAGAGCGTGTGTTCAAGCTCCAAAAGCGAGCTGCGCGCGTAATACTTGATGCGGATATGAATGATCGAAGTGCACAGTTATTCAATACCCTAAAATGGATTCCATTATCTGCTGAAATAAAATTGCAAAAGTGTTGTGTAATATACAAGTGTGTTGTCGGAGAATCACCTAGTTACATACTAGTTACATGAACCAAATTTTTACCAGAAACTCGGACATGCACAGCAGAGCTACACGACATAGTAACTACAACTTAGTTTGTCCACGCTATCGTAGGGAGACTGAGGGTGGAAAAACTTTTCAAATAAATGGTGCAAAACTGTGGAATACTGTTCCTATAGATATTCGCAAAAAAGAGACAATCGGCTCTTTTAAGTTTGCTCTGAAGAAGCACTTAATGTTAGATGACATAGATTTATGTTCTATTGTTTATATTTATAATATTATTCTTTATAATTTGCCTCATACTATGTTTTTTAAATTTTAACTTTATCCTGAATTTTATCTATATTTACTGATTATCCATTGTAAATAAGTGTTTTAGAATTCTGTAATTTTGTAGTACTGTTTAGTTTAAATATTGAGGGCCACGAGTTTATCAGTTTTCTGTCAAGTGTCTACCCTCGTTAAATAAAGTTGTCTATCTATCTATCTATCTATCTATCTATACGCAGAAAAGACCCAATGTACAGAAACATTAAACATCTACAGCAGTCCAGATTAAACTAAGGGCGGCGCACTATCTCACTGATGAGACAGGGGATGGATCCAGCATGATCTGGTAGGGGGGTTGCTCTGGTGCCAAGTTGTGTCGGTCATGCGCGCCGCGCGCCATCAGTATTCTGGCGGTCATGCGCACCACGCGCACATCAGTATTCTGGCGGTCATGCGCGCCAGAACTAGTCTTGCTTGACTACTGTATTTGAATTGTAATTGTTGTTCACAGTTCACTTATCATCATGCATGTTATTACTCAAATTACTGTATCTCATTTTGTCTCTAATATTTTTTTGCTTTATCATGAAAAATAGCATGGATAAAAAAACCCGTTTGTGGTCCTTGTTTAAGCAGGCAAAAGCTGATCCACTGGTATACCATCCCCGAAAAACCATGGGTTACTGGTTTCTGATGCTACTGGCAAAGACTCGTTCCTGAACACCATATTTTACTCTACTTTTACGAACATCGCTACAGATTCAGATACGACAGTCCGTTTCCAGATATGCCAGAAATTCCCATCATAGAACAGGGATAGCAAACCTTTTGAAGAACGTAAACCCCCACAATGCCACAGGGCCTGATAAAATCCAGTCTATGGTTCTAAAATAGTTGGCTCAATGATAGCATCTACTTCCAGGAAATCTATATGCTAACTGCTAAGTCGCTCAAAGTTCGTCAAGTTACAGATGACTGGAAACTAGGAAAGATTACCCCAGTGTACAAGAAGGGAGACAAAGACCATGGTATTAACTATCGCCCCATATTACTCACATCATACCTATATTATGTAACAGACGTATGGAGCACATAATCACCAACAATGTAATGTGTCACCTTGAAGAACTCAACATCTTACATCCTCCACAGCATAAGTTCAGATCTGGAGGTCCTGTGAGACCCAGCTGCTCGACCTTACACTCGAACCTTACTTCTCGTAAACAGACTGACCTCATCGTGTTAGATTTCTCCAAGGTTTTCAATAAAGTCTCCCACAGAAAGCTGTTGTCAGAGCTCGACTACCATACGGGATCAAGAAAGGAGACACTCAAATGTTGGATACAGGACTTTCGTGGGAACAGGCAACAATGTAGTTGACGCTGCTCAGTCACCTTATCTCTGTCGGAAACTGTACGGTAAATACATAATAATAGGATAATAATTAGGGACAATCGGGTTAACAATGATTTGATGTAATAATTCACCATAGGAACCATATATATCATATGACGCACAATTGCCAGACGGTGTTGACATGTGTTTTATATAATCGTATCGTATAACTAGAGTAAGAATTTTGAGTTGTGTGTTGTGAGTAAACGGTGAGTAATTTAGGAAACGTGTTCTACCGCGTTTTCGACAATCTCCCAGTATTGTCTCATGGTGTCCCTCATTGTTCAACGATTGGGAAACGACCTGCCGTAGTATGTAAGATCAAACGTCCACCTGAACAGATAGATTAACAATTCTACTTTTTATCGAAAATAGAGTTTTTGGTGGCGTCAACAATTCGCGCGAGATGGCGTGAGCAACTTCGCCTGGTCACGCGAGTTTTTCATGCTAAGTAATCATTTTTAATATTTTCTGCTCACCAGCAGTTGACTATTAACTTCTGACATTTCTTCAGCTTTTTTCTCCAATGCATAGATCCATATTTTACGTTTTTCCCGACACCTCGTGGCAGCAGCCCTGGAAAAAAGTTTAGTTACTAGTAAACGGAATAAACATGATGAGAAATATTTCGCCATTAAGGAAATGGAGGACAATATTTGGTTGATTTTGTTTAAAAAAAACAATAATGTTAATACCTGTTTCGTTCTAAGAACTTGTCCCGTTTCTCGTCTGGGGTAAGATCCTCTTGGGACCTACGACTTCTTTTCCTGGAAAAAATGAAACTTGCAAAAGTTAGTTACAGTACGCATATGATTAAATTTATTTATCTACTTGATTTGCCACATATACAAGTAACTTTAGAGTTACATAGAATAACATAGAATAACAAGGAAGAACACATTTAAAAACAGACAGTGTTAGGGGCGTCGGAAGCGGGGGCAGCAGGGCTTTGCGCCTTCACTTTTTTGGTGGGGGAGGGCATGAGTATGAATACAGTGTCATAGTGATAGAAAAGAATAATAACAACAACAAAGAGAAAAAGGAGTGCAGGGATACCGCAATAGCTTACACCAATTACTGCGGGTACAGACAAGTAGGGAAAAGGTTTATGAGCTAAAAGGAGGGAAATAGGATTATTGAATAGCTAATTATAGCAGTGGGGATATCCAAATTGTTGGTGTTCCACGTTTTTACATATATGTAAAATATGACCTTTTTATGTAACTTCCCAAATTTCAAGAAATTCAGAATACGAGATTACGTCGCCATTTACTCGTACATGTTCCGGAAGTGACGTCAAAGCCAAATACCCGTATCGACATATACACCTGTAAAGACTAGTTTGGGAAACTATTCTATATAATTCTCGACATTTCGCAAAAATATATAAGGAAAACTATGGAGGGAAGCCAAACTGCACCAAACGTGCTACGCAGTTGAGTCTTGGACGTCACACAATCCTTTGATATCGCGGGCTCGTTAACAACAAGTTTTGTGCAATGGTGGACAATGTTTTGGGAACTGTAGAGCTTAAATTTCTTGTGATAGAACGTTTGTTCATGTTGTTCATCTTTTTTTGACAAATCTGAACATTTATTAACCTAAATTATTATATTCCATAATAACAAACGGCAGGAATCCATATCGTCTCGGGGCCACTTTAACATGCATGGAGATGACAGCCATTGGTGAAATATTTCATGAAAATTGAAAATGTGTTTTATCATTCATCTAAAATTATTGATTTTCGCCATGACAAGAAAATAAATATTTATTGAAATGCATTTCAATAAACGCGATTTCAAGGTTATTGCCGATGTTGAAATGGGGGGGCAAAGAGACTGGGACGAGCGCGATTTGATAGAGTATAAAGCCTATTTTCCACTAGGCGGAATTTTCCGCGCGGAGCGGAATTTTTCTTTGTCTTTTCTCATTAGTTCTGCCCGATGGCTCACAAAACAAAGAAAAATTCCGCTCCGCGCGGAAAATTCCGCCTGGTGGAAAACAGGCTTAATAACGGTCTAAAAGACGCAAAATTGCCATATTTTCGTGCTCTTTAAATTTTTTTACATTTCATTTGAATAGTTTGTGCCTTTTAACAATAATAAGTCTTATTAACAGACACAACAGACGTGTGACTTTAGAAATGTTAAGCTCGAATGTGGACGCCGGAGTCGAAGGTATGTCAAAGGCGACGACGGAGCATAGCTAAGATCAAAGTGTTGATTTTACTGAGGGAGGAAAACCGGAGACCCCGGAGGAAAACCCTCGAAGCACGGGAGAGATCAACTAATAACTCTCACCCATCTGCAGCGTCCAAAGAGCACACACCCGTGCCACCCTAAATACGATTACCTGATACGATTATTCCGGTAAGAAATCTTCAATACAGTACATGTAGATTTCATCTTGTGATTGAAAAGGCATAATAATTTTGTAATAATAATAATCAAGCAAAACCGAAACGTAAATTTAAGTCCAAACCAAGTGTAGAAAATATGGCGATTTTAGCCGCGCTCGTTCCAGTCTCTTTGCCCCATTTCAACATGGCGGCAATAACTTTGAAATCATCTTTCGCACCCCTCATTTTACTTTTCATGTTTTCCCTTAAAAATCCCTCAATGGTTGACGTTGTGTCTCTTACACTGTTTTTTTATCGTCGTCTTCTAGTAAATTGTTATTTATTGAATTTATTTCATAAGACGTCTCAGCTTCATCCATGGCGAGACTTATAATATTTCCCATGTTCGTTCGAACATCATTTCCTTGAGATTGATGGAAACGGATATT
The DNA here is from genome assembly GCA_035772405.1 of Chrysogorgia sp. JL179-B06. NCBI lineage: Eukaryota > Metazoa > Cnidaria > Anthozoa > Scleralcyonacea > Chrysogorgiidae > Chrysogorgia > Chrysogorgia sp. JL179-B06. Next base: position 128,567 of record JAYKKM010000494.1, on the reverse strand, counting down.
TTCTTTCAATTTCTATATTAATTAGAGAGATTTGAAAACTAGTTGTTAACATGTATTGAACATTGTACATTACAAAATTGATTGTTAATTATTATAAGAAAAAAAATACTGTACTTCAGCCTCCTTCGCCAAAGGATATTTCAAACTTTTGCCTAGCAACTCTCCTCTTTGTTTGACAAGGATGAGAGTCTTGATAAACGTAGATCTAACAAACTCTCATACAAACTCTTATCTACTGACGCTCATCCTCTTTGCTGCAATGCCTCACGGCTTCAAGAACAACGTATTTGATTTTATTGTTTACTTTCTGCAACTTCTCTTATGTTTTTTGTTTTATTTGGCTTTTTAGGTTTTATAGGATTTAGGTTAAGATTAAGTTCAGAGTTAGTATTTGGATTAAGGCCACGTTCACACTATTATGGTATGGTGGTGGTCTGGATTGGGAGAGGCATGCCGTAGCGAAAAAAAATTGTGTTTATTCTATTATGCTACGGTAAATTTACCATAGCGTAGTAATTTGCAGCTGGAGTGCTTAGCGTAGTGACTACACTATGGCAAACCACTCCGCAATAGTTTTAACACAACAAAGAAACGTAGTGATTTTTAACTGAAGACTTACCATAACTTAAAAGTGTAAACTGGGCCTAAGATAACAATTACGAAGTGCGGTTAGCCAGTCCTTTTAAAATTGAAATTGAATATGGGCTGATAATCAAGAGTTAATTCTGAATTTGTTCATATTTTGTTATGGAAATGGTGAGTGTGACCCCCCACACACACAGCTCATTAGGGCCTCGGGAAAACCTTATATAAATACACTATTAAATAGAGGGTTGTTGTTGTTCAGTACCTGTTTTGCACTTTTAATGAAAGATCCTGGTTTTGCTGTAGGACTAACAACAATGGCTGGTGTTGGAATTGATAGTTGAATACTACTGACCACTTGTGGTGCTGGAGTTGCTTTAGGAACACGATTTGCTGGATGGGCGATAAAAGCAGGGATTGCTTTTGGGATACCTATGTTTCTAAGAACAGACACCTTAGGAGATTTTATCTTCACATCACCAACTAAATTGAGAAAAAATCAAACAATGAATTTTTATTACTGAGTGTACATATAACCCTTAAATTACATGTGTACAGTAAATATAAACAGAAGATTAAATATTGTGCTATGTAAGGTTCACAGCCAGGCCACACCTCATTTTATTCTGGCTAACAGTGGCTCAGTGGGTAAGAGGTTTAAGAGTTGAAATAGTGGAACAAAAAGGGTGATAATCTCGCCCGGGCAGGGATCCATTTCTCACGTACATAGAAGGATCATTTAATCCTTATAAGGAAGTAAAAAGTTGTTTTGGGTGATCCGTTTGAATCGAATTTTGGCAGAAATGCTAGCCGGCATTGGCGATTTGTGATCTAACGAACTACATAGAGGTTTTTACGAAGGGTATACACGTTTACGTAATATTTATATGTGTGTTACTTATGTATTTAGACTCGCTAATTCCAAATCTGTTTTAAGAATTGAAAACGGTTAAATATCGATCAATATAATGTAAAAAATAATATACGACGAAGTGGGTGCTTGATCGCCGACTAATTTCTACATGTAAGTACATAAACCGTTTTTACAAAGGGTATGCATGTTCTCGTAATATAATAGACACACATGTTATGTACTGTATTTAGACTCGGTAATTCCAAATCTGACTTCAGAATTGAAATAGAGTAGTCATATTGACCAAGATAACGTTCAAAATCTATGTGTGATTTGTTAACAGCAGACAAAGCAGGGACCGCGGAGCAGGTCTTTTTCCAAACATGTGATTTTTATATAGCGATTTTTATATAGCCCTAATTATAGCGTTCGCTAGCCCCCCAATCCAAAAATTGTTCCGCGGTCCCTGCAAAGTGATATGCCCGGGCCAGACCGGCAGCCGGTTATTTAATCAGCGAACGACTTTTTCACTTTGAATACATTTTTATTTTGCTTTCTGTTGAGCATGCTGTCCTAGTGTAGTGGTTATTTGTGAGTTTTCTTTTAATTTTTTTCTTGCATTTTTTGTCTTGATTTTTAACAGTTAGGGATTGGTTAAGGTTAGAATTTGGGTTATGATTAGGGTTTATTTTAGAATTATTTTTTACGATTACCAACTGCCGGTCATGTGCGGTTTGTGGGCCCTGGGGACCATGAATGGGGAAAAGAAACTCTAGGCGGGGGTGGAGAGGAGGCAGGGCGAGGGGTTATTGCTGTACACATACATGTATTTCTAGATAGATTCACTAAATATTAAGAACCATAGCTTTTAAAACTGGTTTTGAGGGGTGATAGCCATGTTGTTATAGTATTGTCCAGCCAACATGCTGTAACAACATATTGTGCCATGCATTTTTAGCTGTGTAGTTCCTACAGGGAACCTGTACCTATAATTATACAATACCTTGCATGATAGCTTGTGAAGCTTGAATAAGAAAGTCTGTTGCATTAGGAACTGTGCCATCAATGACAACTGTCTGAATTACAGCAGGAGCTGAGTTATCAATCAAGGAAGCAGCACTGGTAGCTGATTTGTCATTTGATGTATCAACTATTACAACTTCTTGGTTTGTGTTTTTCAAATTAAGACCAGCAAGAACAGCTGAAACTGGAGTATTAACAACTGAACATTCCACATGCTAAAAGTAATAGTTGCTGTAATTAATATATATGAAATTATTACTGTATAGAGTTTTTTTTAGCCTGCAGGGTACAGCCTGAATTAACTCATATTCATGTTCTATACAGTACACAGCAATTTTTTTTAAATGGAAATTTTGTTTAAATTTAATTTCAACTCTATAGATATTGGGTTAAACTATAGTGTACAAAGATATCCAGGATTAACATTTATGGTAAACATTAGACTTGCTCCAAGTCAGCCTCTTGATTGTTTCGGGTTTGTTTAAGACGGGTTTTTTTCAAGAGTGGTTTGGTTTGAAAGACGGGTTTGTTTCAAGGTTTTGAAAAGGCGAAAAAGTGGGCAGGACTAGGAGGAAAGGCGGGCAAGCAAAAAAGCGGACGGGCGGGTGGAAAAGCAGGCAAGCGAAAAAGTGGTTGTGTAGGAAGACGGGAGGAAAAAAGGCGAGCATGTTGCCAGCACGCTACTGTGGTAGCCAGAGTCTTAAAATGGGCTCTGTTTTTTTCCTCCTTTTTATTTATGTCGAGAATCTGCATTACGTCATCCCAATAGGCTTTGCGAAACATGCAAGAAATGGTTGCGAAACTAATGCATGCAAATATTCAGTTCATCCTTGTTGTCAATGAATCGCAGTCGGAAAGCATTTACGAGACCTGTAAACCCGCAAACTAATGCAAAGATTCTCTCCAGGATAACTGGATGAGAGAAACACAGATGAGAGATTAAAAAAAGAACTGACGAAACGTCAACATGACATGTAGTCGTTGCAAGGCAATGCAAGCGAATATTTGAAGCGAGTTTTGGACTTTCGTTTTATTGGCAATGAATCGCAGTTGGAAAAGTTTACCGAGACCTGTAAAGTGTAAACCCGCAAAGATTCTCTCCAAGATGAGAGAAACACAGATGAGAGATCAATCATGAAGACGGAATGGACAGCCGAAAGGACAGGGAAATATTATTATACTGTGTTGACAAATATCCTGTGAAACTCCGTAATATTAATCACTATGAAATGTTGTGTTTTTGTCCGATTTAAATAAATTCTATATCGAAATGATCACTTGAATCTGGCGAATCGAACGCTGTAGGTTTCGTCTACTTAAAATGTGAAGATCAGATGTTATATGAGAAAATGCGTGGCGATTATTAAAGTGAGACTCGTCTTTAAAATCAAAGGACATGGCTTCAAGATCTATTCGTCATTTACCCGATGATTTATTGCTTTTATGTCCATTAAACCGATGTAATTTTGTAACAGATATGTTTCGTACACCTTGCCGTTGATTTTTATATAAATTTTGACACACGAAGACCTTCAATCAAACAAATATTAGAAAAATAGCATTGCCGTGTTTAATGTTTACATTAAATTTCGTCTGCGTGTCAGGCGTTCTGCATTGGGGGGGTAGCCTGTGTGTAGACGCCTGATTTTTCTTCGTCCTCATTTCTAGCCCAACTTGCTTCTAAAAGTTTCCCACTTTAAACGAGCGCTGCACAATGGCTTCAGTGCCTGATTACAGAAATCAATGCATTAAAAATTATCCTTTGTATAAGACAAGTGAGCGGGTTTTCTAATTCCAACACGGCAGCAGAACTGTCTAACATGCCACCGTGATGCCACCAATGCATACCCATCTCCGCAGGCAATATGCACTCCATGTCCCTAAAAATAGCCCGAGTTAACGCCTAGTGGGCGTCTTGTTCACATTTAAAATACAGTAAAGACCCATTTGTAAAGGCTTGTACATGTACTATCCGTGATCACTGGCCAGGGCTTGAAATAACAGCCGATCACCGATCAATGATCGGCAAGAAATTGTTTATGATCGGCAGAAAAACAGGATTTTTAATCAGGAAAAGCAGGGAAAGTCATGACTACCGATCACCATGATCGGGAACTTTGGGAGTGTTATTTCAAGCCCTGCTGGTTATAATTGTGATTTATCCAATTTAATTTGCAAGTACCATACTGTACCTCGCCTGCACATGTATTATACTAGCTGTACTGTACGTTATATTAACATTTATATAGCTTTTAGAATAGAGCTCCTACCTTTTTGTCATCATCTGATGTTGCTGTCTTGAAATCCTAAATTGAAGTAAAAACATGCCACAATACATATTGGTCTCTGACAAAATTTACAAATTATTTTTAAATTAATAAATTTGTTGTTTCATGGTGTTAATTATACATTCATGAATCCATAATTTGAATTATTGCTATCTAGACAAGGTTGAAATTAAGTTTATAAGTTATAGTTTGTCCACAACTTACTGTAGCTTTTATTATGAAAGAAAACAAAAAAGTCCTACCATTCATAGACCATTTTGGAGTTAAACACTATAGTATTGGTCACCAAATCCCACTGACAGGATTTTCTGGAATTTTAATGCAAAGAGCTGGCAATACACAGGCTGGATTTTCAGGCCCTAATGTATTGCCCCTACAGAGCCCTGAACCCCATGTCAATTTGGCATTGTTCACTCAATTTATTTTACACTTTTTCCATATTATTGCTACTTAAAATCTTCCCAGGTCCTTAGAATGTAACTGCGCACACTCGACCATGTTTATGGACCTAGTACAGTACCTAGGCACACTGCCCTATTGATGGCCTAGTACAGTACCCTGTTTATGGACCTAGTACAGTACCTAGGCACACTGCCCTATTAATGGCCTAGTACAGTACCCTGTTTATGGACCTAGTACAGTACAGTACCCTGTTTATGGACCTAGTACAGTACCTAGGCACACTGCCCTATTGATGGCCTAGACGCCTAGTACAGTAGAGGTGTAACGATACAGTCAGTCCACGATACGATACGTATCTCGATACAATACTAACAATAGCCACGATTCGTAACTCGATACAGTGGCAATACAAAATAACAAGTGAAATACATACTGTAACTGTAGATTGAAATTAATATCTTTATTGTTATTGTAGTAATGTAGTTGTTAACATCTTTAATTTTCATTGTCTAATTCAGTAATTCTAAATGAAACATGAAATTTAATTCTCATGAAAATTAAATAGATGTTTCAAAATCCGTTGAAAATTAAATTGATGTTTCATAAATCCGTTTTATGACACGGGCAGTGCGTGGGCGGCACGTGGCCAAGAGTAAATTGTACTTCCGGTTTTAAGTTTAACGTTGTTATTTTGAATTTTTGAGTTTGACGAATATTAAAAACATCATGCGTATCATATATTCGTATTGCGATACAGTTCTGCGTGTACCGTATCGTGTCGTGAGCCAAAGTATCGCGATATATCGTGTAACGGTATATCGTTACACCTCTATAGTACAGTACCCTGGGCACACTGCCCTATTGATGGCCTAGTACAGTACCCACCTGGCACACTGCCCTATTGATGGCCTAGTACACTACCCTATTGAATTATTGAGTTAACCAGAATTCATACTACCACTAAGATGGTGTACTGTACGTTATTCCACAATTCATACTGCAAATGAGATGGTGTTATCCCCACACATACTTTATGTAATCTTTTAAATAACTTTTTATACAGCATAGTGTACATACACGATCAAATGGGTTATCACCATTATCTCCAAGTTCTTCAAATAGTCCTTCTTCATCACAATTTTTTAGAAATCGAGTAGGAGTAGGTGTTTGATCTATAAAAATAAATCAGAATGCTACATAAAGATTATTATAAACTAGAAATACTGTTGCTGGTACATAATTGTAACCCACAAACCAGCAGATCGAATTATTATATTTATTTTCCTTAATTGTTACAGATGGAAATAATAGTATTTGTCCAAACAATTGCTTCAAAAGAATGCTACATTTATTTTGATATGTAATATATTTAGTGGAACATTCACAATATTCCGTATAAAGTTGGGTTATAAACTCTCATGTAATCTATAAATTGTATTTAATATTGTTCAACTATACTACAAAAGATCTAAGGATTTATGGTCCTCTCAATATCTTTCGACAGATTTGTCGCCAGTGAAAGGCGTTAAAACATACAACTCACCAGGTATACTATCTTCGCCCTTCTTGCCAATTGTAAGGCTCAAATTATGTGTTTGACGATGAACCACGAGACGATCATTGTTGGTGAATGTCTGAAGAGAACACTGACGTCAGTTTAAGACCAAGAAATGACCTCATCATAATAATCATACTTCCATTTTGACACGAGGGTTAAACTAGAGAAAGACGCTACACTTACCTGTCCGCATCCTGGCACTTTACAAGCGAATGGTTTGTCATTATCTGTCATCATATTGTTACCTTTTACGTATCACTATTTACCAAGAAACTTAAAATCCACAGCTTTCCACGTTGTTTCTAAGAAGAAAGACGCTTTACATTAAAATTTATGTTCAGTTGAACACACACAAATAAGCATTTCAACTTCTGAGATGACTCGAGTCTCGACGAGTTTAAGACTAAAACTTTACCCTATCAGCTCTGTTCTTCTAACTTCTTATTTATTTTACAGTTAAGTATGACGAGTCAATCTTATAAAAATTGAAAAATGCTTGCTTCTATTAATACAACAATACGTAATAATAAAATCGAATGCCAAGCCCTGAGCTCACGAGACTTTTCAGTACAGCCTCGACTTCATACTAAATTTGGGAGGGGCGCGCATGATCTCGTCGGAAATCAAGAAAAGGTTAGCATTGGAGTTGTTTTTCTTCTCTTAATTTTTAACATTGTGAAAGCGCAAAGAACATGCAATAAAAGTACATGCCTTCACTCTTCAGCGTTACATCTCATGATCAGATGGAACCTCCCCCAACCCGCAGAGAGCCTGCTCGCAGGCTAATAGCCATGTGACCGCACGGTTATTGTTACACACCGGCCCAACATCGATCAATAACAAATTACTTCTCTACCAGAACGATCAATCGCTGACAGAGAAGTAATTTGTTGTTTATAACTTCCTCTGACTAGAAATGAGAAATATATATAAGCATTTTCCCACTTACAATGTGAAATAAAATATCTCTTGTTTACTTTGTTTTCAGGCCATGCACAATTATCAATGTTCCACCCCACAAGGTCCGACTGCAGCTCGACTTTGTCAGCCGCCAATTTCTTGACGTGAAATATTTGCAAAAGTTGCCTGTAGCCGCGCAATTTCTATCTCGATTAGCCAGCTTAAAAATGTAAAAAAAACTAAAGCCGTCATTGATTGTCGTAGACGCAATTTTTTGCGCGTCTTGCTTGTGGATTTTCAAGAGCTGCCTGCGCAAAATGACCATCCATATATTATATCATTATCGAATCATTTTGACCATCGTCTATTCTCTATTTGAGGATGGTAAATAACTGATCTCTACAGTATATACCTGCTCATGCATCCCAATATTGTGAACAGAAACCGTTTCAAACTTTATAACATATGGATAACACCATGGTGAATAGAAATTGATAATATAATTGAGATAACGGGAATAAAGAAACAAAAGCCTTCAATTGGTTGGATTTCAGTAAAGGGACACTCCACTCCAAAAGCAAGTGTTGCTTAAATGAAAGTTCTTTGTCGCCTTATACGAGAATGGGAATTCGTTTTCTTCCAATCGTTTTAGTTTTAGAGAAATTTGGCTTTGTTTATCGTATTTTGTAAATTGAAGGCCGCTATTTTCTTCTGATTGCGGGCGAATGCGGTCGCTCCTATTAATTTTTGACGTTACACTACATAAAGAAACCCTTCACAATAGCATGCAGACAATAACGGGTCTTAGTCTATTGTGTGGGATTTCTATTCACGCTATTGTGATTAATTTCTTTTCAAAGTGTTTCTATCACTCAAGACGTCAACAATCAATGGAATGACCGCATTCGCCCGCAATCAGAACAAAAATGGCGGCCAATTTACCAAAAATACGATAAACAAAGCCAAATTTCTCTAAAACTAAAACGATTAGAAGAAAACTAATACCCATTCTCATGTATATAAGGCGACAAAGAACTTTCATTTAAGTAACACTTGTTTTAATTAGTTGGAGCACATTAAAATTAAACAATTATACAATGATTTGCCTCTATAGGCTCTAATACTAGATATACACAATATATAGCTATGGTATTAGCTACAATATATAGCTATAGTATAGCTACAATATATAGCTATAGTATATTAGCTACAATATATAGCTATGGTATTAGTATTAGCTACAATACATAGCTATAGTATATTAGCTACAATATATAGCTATGGTATTAGCTACAATACATAGCTATAGTATATTAGCTACAATACATAGCTATAGTATATTAGCTACAATACATAGCTATAGTATATTAGCTACAATATTTAGCTATTTATTTATTTATTTAACTTCGCCTCTTAAAAATACATAGAAGAAGCACCACAACAGTTAAACACCAATTACAGTGGGCCCTTACAAAAATAAAATAATAACTAATAACAGCAAGTTATGGGTTCAATGAGGCTTCGCGATGTGTTGCACTTTAGGCAGACAGTTTTCCAAGTTCGAGGATCGTCAACATTGTAACAGGATAATAGAGCATTATTATAATCGTCTAATAGTGACTTCTTAATTTTTTAAAGTTTAAATGATCTAGCCTTAAGTGTTCAGGGAGAGAGTTGCAAGTCCTACTGTAGTTGTTCTAATAAGAAATGAGCGATTGAAAGTAGTTGTTTTACATTTACGCTATAATATTAGCTAATATGAAAATACTGGACATCAATATAGCTAACTTGACATAATGTCATTTTATGTTTTATCATATTAATTGGCAAACTATGACTATATTAAAATCTCGAACGAAAAGAGTTTTCTCAAATATGCAAAAGATATCACATTAAACCATCATCATTGAGCAATTAAGTCATGTGACTTGCTGATTGAGTAACATCATCATTGAGCAAGCAAGTCATGTGATTTGCTGATTGGGTACCATCATCATTGGGTTAGGGTTAATCTTCACAAGCACGCCTGTAACAATAACAGCTCCACGCTCTTTAGTTGACCATTCTAATTCATCATCTTTAAAATTAGGATCAAATGGCTGTGCTCGTTCAACTGTTGTTTTACCAATTGTATAAGAACTTGGTCGAATTAAAACTTGCAAAGCAACTTGTGCTGAAACTGTGGTGTTTGTTTTTGGGTCAGAAAAACTAGAAACAAGAATAAATAAATGAGTGACGTATTTTATTTCTATTTACTGAAAACAAATTATTTTCCCAATTCCATTTATTATCAAAACTTATAACTTATTTATTTCGATTCCTTTCTCGTGCCTTACTTGTTGTTTAATGTCACCACTCATAATCATCGGCCCAATTAATTAGAATACTATTTCAGATGATCATGGTATTGCAAATGCTTTAACTCTTTCCTGTCCGGCTGAAAGACATCCAAAATTGAACCACCTCTTTGTTCTATTGATATCTCTGGAAATAATCATAACTGTTGCGAAAGCTATACCTTTTCTGAAAACCCAATAAACAGGCTTTTACTAGTGCTTTTAAATTTCCCGAACAAGATACATTATGTAATATAAATTAGCATTAATTATCGTAAATCAGGTTAAAAACGTTCATTTTTCTAGAAAAGGCCATCTTGCGCGCCCACGTAGCATCATAAAAATTCAAAATGCCACCAATCGCAGAGTTGTTTATGAAATCAAATCAAACTTGTCGTGTGAGTGATCCTCATGTACCTGACGCTTGTCGATTTTCATTTTTTAATTTTGCGTTACCGTGTGCCGTGTTTTTCGATTCACGACTTAATGGTCTTTTATAAGGATCCATTTTGACTGGGCCGAACAGGAAAGAGTTAAGTGTACCAAAGACTGCAGGCTCTGCTGAAATCACGAATCTCGATTCTCCACATTTAATACAGTTTACAAGATAGAAGATTGGCAGCAATAATAGAAAATTCAAGGTGGCTTTTTCGATTTAAAAGTCGCCGGCTAGCGTCGTGAAAATGCCGGCTGCTATTTTAAACCCTGAGATGACTGGAAAAAGGCAAGAGTCATGTCGCCTATTTATAAAGCCGGATGAAGGAAGACTGTGGTAAATACAGAGTCCTATATTTCTGTACTTTCCACGAAAAATTGATTTGTTTTGAATCAATATTTGAAAGAACACAGTGTCCTAAGAGTCAATCAGTGTGCCCCAAAATGCACGAAATGCCATTTCAGAGGTCTAGCTCAGAAATGCAAAATTTCTCAAAGGGGGTCGTCACAGTTAGTCTCCCCCCCCCCCCAAGTGAAAAATTGTTCCTATGGCACTGACAATGGAACAGCCTGCTTAATTACCAAATAGACAAATAGTGAAAAAGAAATGTACGATTCCTTGTTTTAGACCGCGAGGTTGCAGTTCATGTCGTGATGTCAAAATAACACCTCCAATTGTTCGACTTTAAACTGAAATAAGGTTAGTCAGGACTAGGATGACGGTTAGGATCAGGGTTTGATTTTAGGTCAGGGTTAGTTTTGTATACCTAGAAAATAATCAAATAGTGTTGAAAATTGTGACGTCACAACATGAACTGCTGTACAATTAGTGACATCCGTTTGTAATTACAGGTAAGTATCAGCCTCGTGGCACTGCGAGCAAACCGCGCTGAGGGAGGTGAGGGTGCTTGGGGATGACGCGAACCCTCAGCGCGGTTTCCTCGCAGCACCTCATGGGTACGAGGCTGGGTAAGTACTACTATGGTTTACTATCTTAGTGTAGGTATAGATCAATAATTAGGGCATGTTAATAACAATCACTAAAACATTCAGTTCTGATTCAAACGAATTATAAAAATTGTGAGAAAAAATATCACCTTTCTTTCTTTGCGTAAACGGCACAGCCAGCATATTTGATGCTTGGAGAAACAAAGATTTTTTGTGTATCAAAACCTGGTGGTTTCCATGCCTCATTATAATGTCCTTTTCCTTCGCTCAGCTCTGTACCACCAAGAGCAACGTCACCTGTACGAATCAAAAATGATGACTTCAACGTATATTTTACAACTAGATATATATATATATATATAATTAATATATCAAATAGAATTTGGTGTGATATTAGTCTGATATAGAGTATCTGCTTAGGTATGTATATAAGTCTGTATAGGTCTGTATATAGGTTTATTTCATGATTGAGTCGGTTTCTATGATGAACCGCGTGTTTTATATAGCAGGCCCTATGAATACTAATTAGATAAGAAATGAAGAAAAACTAGGAAAATCTTTGTCCGGTGGAAAAAATAGACAAAACTTTGTTGGAAAACCTCCTCAATCATGAAATAAATCAGATAAATTCCCGAAAACTACGCGCCCTCGGGATTTGTATCTCTTACATATAGGTTTCAGTTTGTATATAGCTAGGTCTGTATAATAGGTATATAGGTCTATATAACGTTTTGAACGAAGACCCTTTGTCGCGGGGTGATTTTACCTGCCATAAGGAGAGAGCCGTTGTTTAATATTGGTTGTACACAGCATGCTTTTGTTCCGTGAAAACCCACGTGCCAATTCTCGAAGATGTTCAAAACCTTTGCTTGTGCTGGAGTCCTAAATCACAAGAACCTTAATATAAATATCAAAGTGTTGTGCTCCACAGATATTGTTATAATACAAATCAATAAATCATCAAATAATTCCCAACGCAAACAAGGTGATAAATCAGACATAGTTTGACGCTGGCTTTAAAAGGTTTTTTGAACGTAACTTTAAAAGTTACTATCCATGACCCAACGTTTCGATACTCCAATCTAGTGTCTTCATCAGGGGTGATCGTTGTAAAGTTAGGATCCCTATTTATACCCTATTTATACCCTATCAATAGCGCCCACGCCCTGCATTGAATCGCGATGGCGGTGGTTTGTTACCAGAAGCTTATTTGCATCTTGTTAATAAATAACGTCATCATCGGTTCGATGAGGGTATAAATAGGGACCCTAACTTTACAACGATCACCCCTGATGAAGACTGACGATTGGACTGTCGAAACGTTGGGTCATGGACAGTTACTTTTAAAGTTACTTTCAAAAATCATTTTAAAGCCAGAGTAGCGTCAAACTATGTCTGACAAATTAAAAACTCTAAAATGAATACTTTAGAAGGTTGGTTTACTGCCAGTGCATGTAGGAGGTCTAACATTCATCAGAGAGTAAAACGTAAAAGTTTCTCAGTATCGCAAGACGCAATTAAGACATTTCACTCTCTGTCAAAACGTTTGACTATCTGCTCACTATTTTGGCAGCCCACTAACCTTTTACAGTTTTGATCTGAATATCAATACACCGTGACATTATAATTGTTTATGTATACGAAAAATAAAAATGTTTTGCACTATGTAGAAGTAACATAATTGACTTATAAAGGGAAAGTTATAATAAATTACGAGTGACGCGTCGAATCATATATTTGCGAAAAATGCAACTCGATCATGGCCTTCCAGTTTGGAATTGAACCCGCGATCCTCAGATCTCTAGACCAGCCCTCTAACTGATTGAGCTACAGAAGCTTTTGCCGTGAGCTTAGCCACGAGTTCTGTATATATGGTAATGCTGCTGGTAATGCAATATAGGGTATATTAAAGTTAACATTTGGATTAAGATTAAGAAAAAATTATGGTAAATTAAGCAGGACCAGTTGCGAAAAATCAGTGTAACTCCAAGGCAGGGGCGTCGCTAACCCACTTTGATTGGGGTGGTGTCCAACCAAATTTGAAAATTGCCCGAATTTTATTTACATTTAATACTTTACAAGACCAAATTTTGCCCGAATTTAATGCTTAAAATTTCTTATTTTTGCCCGAATTTTCTCAATTTTTCAAAATATATTGGGGGGTGTGACACTCCCCACACACATACACACACCGCCAGTAGCGACACCCCTGCTTCAAGGTCTTCCGACTGGGAATTGAACCTGCGACCCCTGGTTCTCTAGACCAGTCTCAAAGTATATGATTCTATATATATATATATATGTTATTTACCGGCTGGGAGGTCCGTAATGGAAAAATATTTTCCCGAAATATTTTCTCAAGTCAAAAAAATTGCAATTTTTTGGCGCGAAAAGTTGCGAGAGGTCCGTACTGGTGTGATACGGACCTCGTTCTCAGCCAATCAAAGGGCTCTATTTTAGTTACGGACCTGAGTTACGGACCTCAAAATATATATATATATGTTATTTACCGGCTGGGAGGTCTGTATAGAGAAATATTTCCCGAGGGCTGAAAAACGAAATATTTAAATATTTCTCAATACAGACCGACCATGACCAATACAGTAAATTATTTATTTATTTTTTTCTTTGATATCCTGGCTTGTTTTTTTGGTCGTCATCAGTATTTCTAGTGGACAAAAAAGAAAAGTCTGCGCTTTTTCTTCGTCAAAGGAAATTGCAAGTTAAGTCTCTTTTCGATTACAAAAAACTCACTTATGTCTTTCAATATGCTCAATCTCGTTTGAGTTTATTTTTAAATGTTTTTAGAACATTTTACGTCTTATAAAACACATTTAAACCTGAAATTATGTCGAGCGATCCGATCCGTATATCCAACGGAAATTTTCAGAACTTTTCCTTTATTGGATTCACCGAGTGAGATGTTCTAAACTTCTAATCAGTAATGGGTCAACAAGACAGAGTTAGATAACATGAATGAAACATTTTAATTATATTTATATATTTTAATTATATATATTATAAAAAAATTATAAATTATAATTATATATTATATATATATATATATATATATATATATATATATACCCAAATACAGTTTACCAGCGTTATATAGTTCTTACACTATGTTCTTACTTCATTGAAAATCTGCTCCAACCAAGAGGAAGTCCGTAAGTCTTAGGCGGTTGACCTCGAGTATAACATTCCTTATCTCCACGAGCTTTGTGACAGTTTTCACAAAAACATTTATTGTACGCTGGTGTTTTATCAAAATATGCATCTAAAAACACAAAGAAACATTCACTACAGTAGTGTATAAATATTAACATGCACATCGAAGTATAATATGTTACTCGAAAACCATATAAACCAACCGACAATTTAAAAAAAAAAAGTAGAACATTCGAAATAATCCGAAAATTATCAATTATGGAACTTGATATCCAAGCAAACATTTGAGTTTTGCCTTTGTCTCACCTTCTACTTAATAGCATCACTAATATCAGCATTAATAATAGCATCACCACCCCCCCCCCTGCTTTCTTCACTGATCGACGCTAAAAATAACAACTGACTTTCCATCTTTTATACCTCATTATCATAGTATGGCTTGGATCGTGAGTAGTCTTAACGCAGCTTTTCTGCAATCTGATATATTTGTTCCTGAGCGATCTTAAAGCAGCTTTTCTGCAATCTGATTGGTCATTACGGAACAAATGAAAAGTTTTTAAAAAATGTGAAAAAATTGAGTAAATGTGAGACATTTAAAAGAGTCATAATAAAAACCTTATTAACTAGGTCGGTCTTTACGGCAAAATTATTCCGCCCTTTGTCTTTTCGCACAGACCGCCTCGCTCCTTCGATCGTCGCTTGGTGTGTACTGAAAGACTGTGGGAATGATAATGTTGCCGTAAAGACCTCCTCACTCCTTCGTCGCTAGGTCTGTACTTAAAGACTGCGGGAAGGAGAATATTACTGTAAAGACCTCCTCACTCCTTCGTCGCTAGGTCTGTATTGAAAGACTGTGGGAAGGATAATGTTGCTGTAAAGACCTCCTCACTCCTTCGTCGCTAGGTCTTTATTGAAAGACTGCGGGAAGGAGAATGTTGCTGTAAAGACCTCCTCATTCCTTCGTCACTTGGTGTGTATTGAAAGACTGCGGGAAGGATAATGTTTCTGTAAAGACCTCGTCACTCCTTCGTCACTTGGTCTGTACTGAAAGACTGCGGGAAGGATAATGTTGTTGTAAAGACCTCCTCACTCCTTCGTCGCTAGGTCTGTACTGAAAGACTACTGGAAGGAGAATGTTGCTGTAAAGACCTCCTCACTCCTTCGTCGCTAGGTCTGTATTGAAAGACTGCGGGAAGGAGAATGTTCCTGTAAAGACCTCCTCACTCCTTCTTCGCTAGGTCTGTATTGAAAGACTGCGGGAAGGAGAATGTTGCCGTAATGACCTCCTCACTCCTTCGTCACATGGTCTGTACTGAAAGACTGCGGGAAGGAGAATCTTGCTGTAAAGACCCCCTCACTCCTTCGTCACTTGGTCTGTATTGAAAGAATGCGGGAAGGATAATGTTGCTGTAAAGACCTCCTCACTCCTTCGTCGCTAGGTCTGTATTGAAAGACTGCGGGAAGGATAATGTTGCTGTAAAGACCTCCTTGCACTCCTTCGTCGCTAGGTCTGTACTGAAAGACTGCGGGAAGGAGAATGTTGCCGTAAAGACCTCCTCACTCCTTCGTCGCTAGGTCTGTATTGAAAGACTGCGGGAAGTACATCTGTAGAATGTTACTGTAAAGACCTCCTCACTCCTTCGTCGCTTGGTCTGTACTGAAAGACTGCGGGAAGGAGAATGTTGCTTTAAAGACTTCCTCACTCCTTCGTCGCTAGGTCTGTACTGAAAGACTGCCGGAAGGAGAATGTTACGGTAAAGACCTCCTCACTCCTTCGTCGCTAGGTCTGTATTGAAAGAATGCGGGAAGGAGAATGTTGCCGTAAAGACCTCCTCACTCCTTCGTCGCTTGGTGTGTATTGAAAGACTGCGGGAAGGAGAATGTTACTGTAAAGACCTCCTCACTCCTTCGTCGCTAGGTCTATATTGAAAGACTGCGGGAAGGAGAATATTGCTGTAAAGACCTCCTAGCTCCTTCGTCACTAGGTCTGTATTGAAAGACTGCAGGAAGGAGAATGTTATTGTAAAGACCTCCTCACTCCTTCGTCGCTAGGTCTGTATTGAAAGACTGCGGGAAGGAGAATGTTACTGTAAAGACCTCCTAGCTCACTCCTTCGTCGCTAGGTCTGTACTGAAAGACTGCGGGAAGGATAATGTTGCTGTAATGACCTCCTCACTCCTTCGTCGCTAGGTCTGTATTGAAAGACTGCGGGAAGGAGAATGTTACTGTAAAGACCTCCTAGCTCACTCCTTCGTCGCTAGGTCTGTACTGAAAGACTGCGGGAAGGATAATGTTTCTGTAAAGACCTCCTCACTCCTTCGTCGCTAGGTCTGTTTGAAAGACTGCGGGAAGGAGAATGTTGCCGTAAAGACCTCCTCACTCCTTCGTCACTTGGTCTGTACTGAAAGACTGCGGGAAGGATAATGTTGCTGTAATGACCTCCTCACTCCTTCGTCGCTAGGTCTGTATTGAAAGACTGCGCGAAGGAGAATGTTACTGTAAAGACCTCCTCACTCCTTCGTTACTTGGTCTGTATTGAAAGACTGCGGGAAGGATAATGTTGCTGTAATGACCTCCTCACTCCTTCGTCGCTAGGTCTGTACTGAAAGACTGCGGGAAGGAGAATGTTGCTGTAAAGACCTCCCCACTCCTTCGTCACTTGGTGTGTATTGAAAGACTGCGGGAAGGATAATGTTTCTGTAAAGATCTCCTCACTCCTTCGTCACTTGGTCTGTACTGAAAGACTGCGGGAAGGATAATGTTGCTGTAAAGACCTCCTCACTCCTTCGTCGCTAGGTCTGTACTGAAAGACTGCTGGAAGGAGAATGTTGCTGTAAAGACCTCCTAACTCCTTCGTCGCTAGGTCTGTATTGAAAGACTGCGGGAAGGAGAATGTTGCTGTAAAGACCTCCTCACTCCTTCGTCGCTAGGTCTGTATTGAAAGACTGCGGGAAGGAGAATGTTGCCGTAATGACCTCCTCACTCCTTCGTCACATGGTCTGTACTGAAAGACTGCGGGAAGGAGAATCTTGCTGTAAAGACCCCCTCACTCCTTCGTCACTTGGTCTGTATTGAAAGACTGCGGGAAGGATAATGTTGCTGTAAAGACCTCCTCACTCCTTCGTCGCTAGGTCTGTATTGAAAGACTGCTGGAAGGATAATGTTTCTGTAAAGACCTCCTCACTCCTTCGTCGCTAGGTCTGTACTGAAAGACTGCGGGAAGGATAATGTTGCTGTAATGACCTCCTCACTCCTTCGTCGCTAGGTCTGTATTGAAAGACTGCGCGAAGGAGAATGTTACTGTAAAGACCTCCTCACTCCTTCGTTACTTGGTCTGTATTGAAAGACTGCGGGAAGGATAATGTTGCTGTAATGACCTCCTCACTCCTTCGTCGCTAGGTCTGTACTGAAAGACTGCGGGAAGGAGAATGTTGCTGTAAAGACCTCCCCACTCCTTCGTCACTTGGTGTGTATTGAAAGACTGCGGGAAGGATAATGTTTCTGTAAAGACCTCCTCACTCCTTCGTCACTTGGTCTGTACTGAAAGACTGCGGGAAGGATAATGTTGCTGTAAAGACCTCCTCACTCCTTCGTCGCTAGGTCTGTACTGAAAGACTGCTGGAAGGAGAATGTTGCTGTAAAGACCTCCTAACTCCTTCGTCGCTAGGTCTGTATTGAAAGACTGCGGGAAGGAGAATGTTGCTGTAAAGACCTCCTCACTCCTTCGTCGCTAGGTCTGTATTGAAAGACTGCGGGAAGGAGAATGTTGCCGTAATGACCTCCTCACTCCTTCGTCACATGGTCTGTACTGAAAGACTGCGGGAAGGAGAATCTTGCTGTAAAGACCCCCTCACTCCTTCGTCACTTGGTCTGTATTGAAAGACTGCGGGAAGGATAATGTTGCTGTAAAGACCTCCTCACTCCTTCGTCGCTAGGTCTGTATTGAAAGACTGCTGGAAGGATAATGTTTCTGTAAAGACCTCCTCACTCCTTCGTCGCTAGGTCTGTACTGAAAGACTGCGGGAAGGATAATGTTGCTGTAATGACCTCCTCACTCCTTCGTCGCTAGGTCTGTATTGAAAGACTGCGGGAAGGAGAATGTTACTGCAAAGACCTCCTCACTCCTTCGTTACTTGGTCTGTATTGAAAGACTGCGGGAAGGATAATGTTGCCGTAATGACCTCCTCACTCCTTCCGTCACATGGTCTGTACTGAAAGACTGCGGGAAGGAGAATCTTGCTGTAAAGACCCCCTCACTCCTTCGTCACTTGGTCTGTATTGAAAGACTGCGGGAAGGATAATGTTGCTGTAAAGACCTCCTCACTCCTTCGTCGCTAGGTCTGTATTGAAAGACTGCTGGAAGGATAATGTTTCTGTAAAGACCTCCTCACTCCTTCGTCGCTAGGTCTGTACTGAAAGACTGCGGGAAGGATAATGTTGCTGTAATGACCTCCTCACTCCTTCGTCGCTAGGTCTGTATTGAAAGACTGCGGGAAGGAGAATGTTACTGTAAAGACCTCCTCACTCCTTCGTTACTTGGTCTGTATTGAAAGACTGCGGGAAGGATAATGTTGCTGTAATGACCTCCTCACTCCTTCGTCGCTAGGTCTGTACTGAAAGACTGCGGGAAGGAGAATGTTTCTGTAAAGACCTCCTCACTCCTTCGTCACTTGGTCTGTACTGAAAGACTGCGGGAAGGAGAATGTTGCTGTAAAGACCTCCTCACTCCTTCGTCGCTAGGTCTGTATTGAAAGACTGCGGGAAGGAGAATGTTGCCGTAATGACCTCCTCGCTCCTTCGTCACATGGTCTGTACTGAAAGACTGCGGGAAGGAGAATCTTGCGGTAAAGACCCCCTCACTCCTTCGTCACTTGGTCTGTATTGAAAGACTGCGGGAAGGATAATGTTGCTGTAAAGACCTCCTCACTCCTTCGTCGATAGGTCTGTATTGAAAGACTGTGGGAAGGATAATGTTGCTGTAAAGACCCCCTCACTCCTTCGTCACTTGGTCTGTATTGAAAGACTGCGGGAAGGATAATGTTGCTGTAAAGACCTCCTCACTCCTTCGTCGCTAGGTCTGTATTGAAAGACTGCTGGAAGGATAATGTTTCTGTAAAGACCTCCTCACTCCTTCGTCGCTAGGTCTGTACTGAAAGACTGCGGGAAGGATAATGTTGCTGTAATGACCTCCTCACTCCTTCGTCGCTAGGTCTGTATTGAAAGACTGCGGGAAGGAGAATGTTACTGTAAAGACCTCCTCACTCCTTCGTTACTTGGTCTGTATTGAAAGACTAAGGGAAGGATAATGTTGCTGTAATGACCTCCTCACTCCTTCGTCGCTAGGTCTGTACTGAAAGACTGCGGGAAGGAGAATGTTTCTGTAAAGACCTCCTCACTCCTTCGTCACTTGGTCTGTACTGAAAGACTGCGGGAAGGAGAATGTTGCTGTAAAGACCTCCTCACTCCTTCGTCGCTAGGTCTGTATTGAAAGACTGCGGGAAGGAGAATGTTGCCGTAATGACCTCCTCGCTCCTTCGTCACATGGTCTGTACTGAAAGACTGCGGGAAGGAGAATCTTGCGGTAAAGACCCCCTCACTCCTTCGTCACTTGGTCTGTATTGAAAGACTGCGGGAAGGATAATGTTGCTGTAAAGACCTCCTCACTCCTTCGTCGATAGGTCTGTATTGAAAGACTGTGGGAAGGATAATGTTGCTGTAAAGACCTCCTCACTCCTTCGTCGCTTGGTCTGTATTGAAAGACTGCTGGAAGGATAATGTTTCTGTAAAGACCTCCTCACTCCTTCGTCGCTAGGTCTGTACTGAAAGACTGCGGGAAGGAGAATGTTGCCGTAATGACCTCCTCACTCCTTCGTCGCTAGGTCTGTACTGAAAGACTGCGGGAAGGAGAATGTTGCTGTAAAGACCTCCTCACTCCTTCGTCGCTATAGGTCTGTATTGAAAGACTGCGGGAAGGAGAATGTTGCTGTAAAGACCTCCTCACTCCTTCGTCACTAGGTCTGTATTGAAAGACTGCTGGAAGGATAATGTTGCTGTAAAGACCTCCTCACACATTCGTCGCTAGGTCTGTACTGAAAGACTGCAGGAAGGATAATGTTGCTGTAAATACCTCCTCACTCCTTCGTCGCTATAGGTCTGTATTGAAAGACTACTGGAAGGATAATGTTGCTGTAAAGACCTCCTCACTCCTTCGTCACTTGGTGTGTATTGAAAGACTGCGGGAAGGAGAATGTTGCTGTAAAGACCTCCTCACTCCTTCGTTACTTGGTGTGTATTGAAAGACTGCGGGAAGGAGAATGTTGCCGTAATGACCTCCTCACTCCTTCGTCACTTCGTCTGTACTGAAAGACTGCAGGAAGGAGAATGTTGCTGTAAAGACCTCCTCACTCCTTCATCACTTGGTGTGTATTGAAAGACTGCGGGAAGGATAATGTTACCGTAAAGACCTCCTCACTCCTTCGTCATTTGGTGTGTATTGAAAGACTGCGGGAAGGAGAATGTTGCTGTAAAGACCTCCTCACTCCTTCGTCGCTAGGTCTGTATTGAAAGACTGCGGGAAGGATAATGTTGCTGTAAAGACCTCCTCACTCCTTCGTCACTAGGTCTGTACTGAAAGACTGCGGGAAGGAGAATGTTGCCGTAAAGACCTCCTCACTCCTTGGTCGCTAGGTCTGTACGGAAAGGCCGCAGGAAGGATAATGTTGCTGTAAAGACCTCCTCACTCCTTCGTCGCTAGGTCTGTATTGAAAGACTGCTGGAAGGATAATGTTGCTGTAAAGACCTCCTCACTCCTTCGTCGCTAGGTCTGTATTGAAAGACTGCGGGAAGGATAATGTTGCTGTAAAGACCTCCTCACTCCTTCGTCGCTATAGGTCTGTATTGAAAGACTGCTGGAAGGATAATGTTGCTGTAAAGACCTCCTCACTCCTTCGTCACTTGGTGTGTATTGAAAGACTTCGGGAAGGAGAATGTTGCTGTAAAGACCTCCTCACTCCTTCGTCACTTGGTCTGTATGCTTCGAGGGTCTCAGCTTCGAAGATTTAGAAAGCTGGTTCGTAACATTAGAAACTTTTTCAGACGACGTAGCAAACCGAAGACTAATAAAACACATCTGATGCGTTGGTACACAACAAACCAGATCTGTAAAAAACCTAGCGCCCACATCGAGTAGTTTTTTTGTGGAAGACTATATATAGTGATGACTTCCACAGCACTTCAACTATTTGATTTCGATGGTCACCAAATCACGACGGTTAATCACAACGGTGACATATGGTTCAAAGCGAAAGAAGTCGCGAGCGCTCTAGGTTATGCTCGACCAAAAGATGCAGTAAACGACCACGTCGAACCTGACTGTAAAATGAAGATGGAACAAGCCTCGTTTATCAACGAACTTGGGGTCTACTCATTGACGTTCTCGAGTAAAATGGAGCGTGCGAAACAGTTCGGAAGGTGGGTGCACTCAGAGGTCTTGCCAAGCGTTAGAAAGGGTTTAGCTGACGTCGGTCTCAAACACAATCAGTTTAAAATGATCACTGAGTTCGACCTTCATACGAAAGTTGTTGGTTTTCTTAGGAAATATTATCCAGAAGCTATTTTGATAGCCGCTTGTGGTGAGAATCAAGACACTTCGAGTAAAAGAATAAATTCGTGGAAAAAAGGTTACCAACGTGGAACGCCTGACTTGATTATTGCCAACGCAAACCGACAGCATAGCGGACTCGTGATTGAGTTCAAGAACCCAGGTGGCACAGGTAAGACATCTGAAGAGCAAGACTCTCTGCTGCTCAGATACAAATCCGCTGGTTATCTAACATTGTTGTGCGACTCATACGACGACGCTATTACCACGGTAATAAAATATTTCTTTGACGTTGGGTCTCAGTGTTCCCAGTGTTTTCGTAAATTTAAAAATAAATCAGCGTTGAGTAACCACGAGAGACACTATTGTAAAGAGACTTTTTAGACAGCGAGTAATAAGTCGAATTAGCACTCGTTCTCGTTGTTGAGACGACGTTTGAAGCGACAACTACTCTAGCATTTTTTAAAGACGTTTTTTTAACTCGATAAAAATATCTGCGAAACTCTCTCTCTTTATTTCACAAACCTTCTGACCACTGTGTGAAAAAATGTTTCTATGACATTGGACGCTTCATGTGTCCAATGTCTAAATTTAAAAAAGTGGGGTGTGTTGAGAACACCCTTAATTTTGTGTGGAAGGATGATGACGTCTGCACACTGCACGATATTGCTCAGCACCACCAACGAACGATTGTCCTGGGTTGTATCTCCAATTGAATGGTGCATCAACAGTTGTTCCGCGAGTGTCACGACAAACGGCGCAATACGCTTTTAGAAATGTGATGTCGTCTGCTACTGGGAACAGTGTGTCGAGCTCACCAATTCTTTTTAAGCGCTCCGTTGATATGAGACCACAAATAATGACGTGAATGCTGGCTTTGACATATTCGCGAATAATTGGGAGTATAGATCAGAGTACCAATGGCCTTCATCAATTCCTATGACGTCGTAGCCAGCTAGCTCGAGAGAACTTGGGAGGTTGGTGATTAACTTTGCAGGTAAACTATCTGATCCGACAACAATGGTCTGACGATGTGTGGAGAACGTGTGGTCAGTTCGTCTAGTGTCACCTGCGTTGTTCATGTAAAGGACTCTAAGCCCTGATTTACTTAACGCAACTAACCTGCGGAGAGTCTCTGTCGTTTTTCCTGCGAACATGGGACCAATCACGATTTCTAGTTTACCAACTTTTCTCATGGTTACTATACCCTCAGAGAAATATTTTTTATTGTGGTGGAAACCGTCGTTCCATGTTGAATATCCGCTGGAGCTCTAAGTTTTTAAGATGGGACCTCGAGCTCTCATGTCTTAAGCGATGCAGTGGGTCGTTGGTGACCACACCGCACGGGTGACAGGTGTACACGTTTTCATCTCTCACAAAGTGTCTGTGGGCGGGCGAGAGTACGTGGTCCCTGATATCATCCGCACCCAGTATCTCATTACACCCCACCTTGCAAACGTGAACGTCGCGGTTTGCGGCGAGCTCTAGCCACGCTTTGGCTTTGGTTGGGCATGGTTTCCACATAAGGGTCGCTAAGAACACTTCGAGGAAGTTACCGAGTAATGTAGCGTTGGACTCACGAGGGTTGTTCAAGTAGACACCACTCGCTAACATAAGGTATTCGAATGGTGAGTAACACCACACAGGGATTATGCTAGCTAATCTATCAGCAAGCTCGTTGGCTCTTTCCTCCCGAAGATCGATCCAAGCGTCGAGAAGATGCCTAGTACGGTTGACCTGAGAGCCAAACCGTTTTGGCAACCCTCCGTCGGGGTTGAGGTCGAGGAGCGGTGAGCATATTGAGAAGTACTCGTTTCAAGACCTTGGGTCCAGGGGCGTCTTGTGGGGTAGACACACTGGTAAAGGCCGTTCTCAGCATGTTGGCAATATCTTCTTCGCTAACCTCTCGGGCTTGAGTCATTATGTTATACTCCCAGAAAAAACCCTAATTTTTTAGTGCGTTTGGTCTGGAACTGTGAGATACCTGTGAGGTCAACTGTGAGACACCTGTGAGGTCATCTGTGAGTAAGATAACACGTGATAGTGTATTAGATGGTTGAAGACCCACACTGTAAATTTCAAGGAGTAAAAATTACCCCATTTTTGGGGTAAAATGTTCAAAGTGGATGGGGTGACTTTTCAGGGGGTAAAAACTACCCCAAGATCTGGGGCAATATGTCCAAATATTTACCCCTTTGTTGGGGGTAACGGAGGGTAGTTTTGCAATTGGGATTACGGGGGTAAAAATTACCCCATACGTTTGGGGTAACTGGGACGATGCCAATATATTTTCAAAATGGCGGATTCTTTACGAGGAGTGAATTTGATGCGAATTTTCTACGGTTAGTACATCCCGTTCTATTATTCTGTGACTGAATTGCTGAAAAACTTTAATAATATGCTGGTTTGTGTCATACCAATTCTAAAGAAATGGCTGATCATCAATTATTCGTCCTTACAAAATACCGGCTGAGGGAAATACGGCAGTGATGCGATTTCATGCCTTCAGCAAAGTTCGAAGACGAAGGTAAGTCTGACTCTGTGCTAAACGAATGTTTGAATGTTTGATTGCAGCAGCTATATCAATACAAAATCAAATATATAGTTGTCACTTATCAAAAACTTTGTCTTTTAGTTATAATTTTTCAATGGAGATGTGGATACTTAAGGTGTAAAGACTGTGTTGATAAACGTTCTCAGAAAGCCAACATTTATCTGGTCTTAAGAAACAAAGTGGTATGTTATACAAACATTTATCGAGATTAACCGTTTACATAACCTTTATTTGTAAATGATGATTAGGTATGAATATAAACAATCAACAACAGGGCATTTCTAAGATTTAAATCCTTGCTGAAAAGCACAAGTTCAGAGAGTGAGTTCATATGTGATATTGGTTTGGTTTTAGAAGTGTTGTTATCATATTTTTATGCAGACATTTGGCATTATTCTATGGGGTGCCGAATGTCCGAAAATTACATTTCTTTGTTATATTATATTGTTATATTACTATGTTTATTATGACAAAATTATTTGATATAATATCATTTTTGTTAAATAATTAAGTTAATGGCAATTCTCATTGTTTAAAATAATATTTCGAACTAAAAAAATATTTTATATAATGTTTTATATAATTTTTCAGTTGTTTTGCATTGTGTTTAATAAAATGTTTTGAGTATTCATATTATATGATATAATACTTGTTTCTACAACTGTAATTGTTTCAAATAAACATTTTAGCCAAATTAATTATGTCATAAAATGTATATTATATCATATTAAATGCATATTATATACAGTAATATAATGCATATTATATCATATAATATAAATTATATGATATAATGCATTATGTGATATAATGCATTATATCTGAGTCATAATGCATTATATTATAATGCATTATATTATGATATAAATATAATGTAAATTATATCATATAATGGATTATACAGTATGATATAATGTAAATTATATATATTTTATATTATCGGTGGCGAATAAACTAACCCCAAAACAACTTAGACCCTAACCCTAACATATATAATGCATTATATCATATGTTAGGGTTAGGATCTAAGTTGTTTTGGGGTTAGTTTCTTCGCCACCAATAATATAATATAAATTATATGATATAATTTACATAATATATAAATATGACATAATGATATAATGTAAATTACTGCAGTATATATAATTTATATTATATGATATAATAAGCATTATATTATATAATATGCATTATATTATATATAATATTCATTATATGATATAACCCTTGTGAAAACCAACACTATTTTTTCCCTATTTTTTCCCTACAAAATAGCTATTTTTTTCAACCCTATTTTATTAATGGTAATATTATTTTAAACCTATTATAATACTATTTTTTACCTATCACTTTGCTATTTTAAATGGGTTTTTTTGAAACAAAAAATAGGCTATTTTAAAGTTATTTTATTTTCTACAGTTTTTGTTGTGCCAAAACACTGGATATTAATAGGGTTAAAATAGCAATAAAAGCCATTTAAAATAGTTCTTATACAAGGAACTTAGATTGCAAAATAGCAATAAAATATATTTAAAATATATTTAAAATAGTTAAAAAATATAGAAATAATAGTAATAAAATAGCAATAAAATAATGCCAAATAGCTAAAAAATAGTAATAAAATAATGCCAAATAGCTAAAAAATAGTAATGAAATAATGAAAAATAGCTAAAAATAGTAATAAAATAATGAAAAATAACCTAAAAAACAAATAAAATAATGAAAAATAGCTAAAAAATAGTAATAAAATAATGGAAAATAGCTAAAAAACAGTAATAAAATAATGATAAATAGCTAAAAAACAGTAATAAAATAATGGAAAATAGCATAAAAATATGAATAAAATAATGAAAGACTAAGCTGAAATATAGTGATAAAATAATGGAAAATAGTAAGAATAATATACAATAATAAATGCTATATAGTTTGGACTATATATTTACCGGTAACAATTACAGTATATACAGAGAACATGCAATGAGCTAACTGAAAGAACAACATGACTGTAACAAGGATTGAGCTGTAATTAATTTATTAGATTTATACAGTAATAGATAATATAACGATATGTTTGCAATTTGGTTCATAGGTCACTACTACTGCTGTTTGCTTTCGGCTTCTTTTGTCTTCCAGTATTCTGAAAAACAAAGTATTAACAATATATTATATTATATATAATATATATTATAATAACATATTATATAACAACATTGTATATACAATCATGTTTTAAATATATTAAATTGAATGCAATTTTTGACAGCTGCTATACTGTATATGAGTGCATTATGGATATTAATTATCTTGGAGTAATCAGGTTTGTTTCTGCTAAAATGCTAAATTGCAGTGAATAACTGGAGTGGGCCAATGGTACTGCCAGAGGTTAGCCTCCTTGAGCAGACGATGTGATGTGTTTCTGTTTTACTCCATCCCCTCACTAACGTCGAAGTACAACGGAAGCGCCTGACAACTGAGATCTGCCTTCTTGTAATTAGGCGCATTTTCCATTTTGCATACACAAACAATTAAGAAGATAAACAAGGGAATCCATGCTTTCTTTCACGTATGCTTTCTTATGACAACATTAAATATACATTGCTTATTTGCTTTGTCAGTTAGTGCGTGCATTTTAATAAACCAAACAAAATACACAATAGCGCCAAGCCAAGCACGTCGACAACCCGAAATCACATTTCTCGATTTTCAGTATTTAGCGAAGGAGCGTATCCCACGGAAAGCTACAAGTGACCTTTCAGACAACTTATCTAGAACCCTAACTCAAAACGAATTGACATTAAAGTTCATTTTAATAGCACCAGAGCTTGATGGCCGAGATCACTTCGAACGCGAAGCACAACACGCCGTGATTTTTCAACGCTAACAAAACCGGGATTACTGTAAAGGAATTGGTGAAAGCCGTGCATCACAAGCGATAAGGCGTGTTTGTTGTAGTGTTCTCTTTAAAAACTTTACATCAGGGTGGATTTAATTCGCATCAAAACATCACCTTGACTTCGGACAATGTATCGTCGGTAATCAACAAGATGTTTACATAAGAAACGCGCGTGTTGTATACGTATTACCGCGCATTTTGTTTGATAAATGTATATTCTTAGTCTAATACCTTACCAGTTAAACTTGGAGCTTGAGATGATAGGATAAATAGTCAAACGCTGATGGGAGAAACTCCTTGTCAAACGACCAACTGATCGATAAAACATAGACACATGAGATGAAAGCCGCGTCTCTGATGCATTTTGAAATATCCCGCCATGCACGTGGATAACCAGTTTGCCCCAGTTCTTTTCGACCGTCACTAGACGCGCGATAGTCTATTTTATCTGTATTTTAAAAATATGCTTTCCTCTTCAAATGTAAAATAGGAATTAAACAGTCTATTTTATTCTATTTTATGGATAAAGAAAGATAAATACGTTTAAAATAGTCTATTTTATCTGTATTTTAAAAATATGCTTTCCTCTTCAAATGTAAAATAGGAATTAAACAGTCTATTTTATTCTATTTTGCAGATTAAGAAAGATAAATACGTTTAAAATAGTCTATTTTGTCTGTATTTTAAAAATATGCTTTCCTCTTCAAATGTAAAATAGGAATTAAACAGTCTATTTTATTCTATTTTGCAGATTAAGAAAGATAAATACGTTTAAAATAGTCTATTTTATCTGTATTTTAAAAATATGCTTTCCTCTTCAAATGTAAAATAGGAATTAAATAGTCTATTTTATTCTATTTTGCAGATTAAGATAGATAAATACGTTTAAAATAGTCTATTTTATCTGTATTTTAAAAATATGCTTTCCTCTTCAAATGTAAAATAGGAATTAAATATCCTATTTTATTCTATTTTGCATTTTCTGCTGCAATTTATTGTGAAAAATAGCCTTAAAATATGCTATTTTATTTATGTCTGTGTGAAAATAGTTATAAAATAACGTAAAACAGGGATAAAATATAGTTCACTAATTTTTAGAAATATCGTGATAGCATTAAAATAGGGTTTTCGCTAAATAAAATATGATAAAAATAGGCGTGATAGTAATAAAATATACTTAAAATAGCAATAAAATATAGTTGTTTTCGTAAGGGAATATACATTTTATGACATAATTAATTTGGCTAAAATGTTTATTTGAAACAATTACAGTTGTAGAAACAAGTATTATATCATATAATATGAATACTCAAAACATTTTATTAAATACAATGCAAAACAACTGAAAAATTATATAAAATATTATATAAAATAATTTTTTAGTTAGAAAAATTGTTTTAAACAATGAGAAATATTGCCATTAACTTAATTATTTAACAAAAATGATGTTATATCAAATAATTTTGTCATAATAAACATATATAATAAAGAAATATAATTTTCGGTTTCGGACATTCGGTACCCCATATATCAAACGATTTCTTCATGTAATATAAATTGCATACTGGTTGTCAATTAGTTATAGTTTCCTTTTATGGAATTAAAATGCAACATGGGCGATCTCAGAAAATCCTCAGAAAATGTCCCAGACAGGGCTCGAACCTGTAACGTTCTGATTGCCTGTGACATATGCTCTATATAATATCAAGACTCTTATAACGGATGAGAGCGCAGGTTTGCTGGTTTGATTGCTATATATACATGGCATATGCAACATTCACTATATACTAGAATTAAATGCTTGGGAAAATGTCTGGGATTCATTTATGAGAATTTGAGCTTGGCAATCATCCATATATCATAATAATAATCACTACTGTATATATTTTGCATAACAAGATAGTTTAATGAAAGACTTATAATAAAGTCACATAATTAATGTTAATCCATTAACTTTTTTCTAATTTATTATTAATTGCTACTGCCATTTGCAAGCGACCGTTAAGCGTGCGATTTTTTTCATGTTTGTTTACGTTTGAAAGTTGGACGTTTCACACGAAAACGTTGAACGTTTAAAAACAAATCAATCAACTTGCGGCGTCATTTTGACAGGTTTCTTTGAACTGACGCCGCAAGTTGATTTATTTGTTTTTAAACGTTCAACGTTTTCGTGTGAAACGTCCAACTTTCAAACGTAAACAAACATGAAAAAAATCGCACGCTTAACGGTCGCTTGCAAATGGCAGTAATTAGGTTGTTTCTTGCTTTTTAAAATATTATAGATGTGTTGCAATTTTGCCATTCCTGCTTAAACAAAACTTAAAGAGAAGAACAGCTGAAAACATTTATTGAGCTTATTTTGGTAAGTTTGAGTTTATCTTATCTACTAATATTTTTTATTTTAAGAGCATATACATGTCTTCAAAAATCTGAATGATTTTTAAATAATTTGAAAACGTTTTCTCCTTACCAACAAAAACTGGGTGTTCAGTGGATGTACACGGTACACCTACTTCACCAACTCATTGAAAGTGTGCGCACTCACTAGCATTATTGATTGAACATTTACAATACTATAGTGCTTAAGTACTTAGTAACCATGTACATTGTTTCACCAATAGACTGAATTGAAGCCACCAACTAGCTACCATAAATATTAGAATATGGCCATCCAAAAGATGGCTGGCTAAAACTCTCTCCATCCTAGCTCAATCTCACCAACAATCTGAATGTTACATGTTCAATCCCTAACTGGGATTCAGAATTTATATACGGTACATAGTTATAATTCTGGATAATATTAAATAAAAAATAACAATAAATAATTATTAATGTTATTAATAATATTAATAACATTAATCCTGACATGTTTAGTTCACACTCAATAACTACATTTTCTTTCCCCCCTTTTTAAATCATTACTTACATCTTACTGGTGAGCACCTTACATGGGAATTAGTCCCGTTTGTGCTTTGCCAATTTTTGGCGTATTACATGTACATTAGATTCACCCTTTATTATTTTCTTAGATTTATATATCCTTTGTATATACCTGTACATACATGTTTGTATTAATAGTGTATGCAATTATCAGTTAGTTTAGTGCCAAAAATAAAGTTATTAAAACAATTTTTTTTTTAATGTATTAATGACATTAAGTTGGTGACTTGAAAAGTGCAGTGGTATTAAATACAGTAAATTGGGAGAATGTAATGCTACAGTATGTATACAGGTAGTTACATGTATTATATGCAATATAATATGTCAGTGACTTGGAAAAGTGTGGTATTAAATTGCCAGAAAAGAAAATAATGCTGAGTATGCAAATTAAAAAAAAGAAATGTTAATGAGGTTTCCATTGTATGTACTACAGTAAATGCTCCATGGAAACCTATTGGTAATTTTCAGAATAAAGCATGGTATGATATAATAGCCTACCAGTATATACTGTATGCATGTAATGTATCTTGTTGCAATTTAGGTTAAACACATACAGGTGTATGTACACTGCATCAACAATGAATGACAAATGTTTCAAATTTTTAAGGTAGATCCAAATATTGAACAGATGTTGGAACAATTCTTCAAAAGTCAAAAGCTGTCTACAAGATAATCCAGAAATATAACATTTATGGCAAAACATAGAAGTAAGATGTACTCTAGTCTGATTAGTCTGATAAATAACAAACTCTGCATGTAGTGTTTAAATATCTATTTTATAGTATATATAGGTTTACCATTAATATATTATTTATAGTTACTGCACAGATTGACCACGGTTAATACAAAAGTATCTCTTGTCAAATAAAACTGAGCAATCAGTTTTCTGAGTTCTCGTGCTTATAACAAAAGATGACATGGTTTTGACAGGTCGTACCTTCATCCTTTGTTTGAAGTTTAGGAACTAACAAAGCTGATTGGTCAGTTATAATTAAAAATTATGCTAACTTTTGTAATAGCAGCCTTGGTTTGCCAGTTTTAGCAGTAGTTTTGGTCAGTAGAACCTATATTTAATAAAAAGTGTTAAATGTTGAACTATATTTTTTATCGCTACAATTAAATATATATTTTATAAAGCCATTTTGTTGTGACTACATCCATAGATTTTTGTTCATGTGAGTCTTGGATATTCCAAACTGTGAGAAGAATGATTTTTATATTTAATCTGTGAGTTCATTCACGTTTTAGTTTTTCTTTGCAATGGTAGAACTGCAGCATAAGGAATATTGCTCAGTAGAAGTGGCTATGCAATGCAATGAAAATTTACCCCAGTTTTTTATGCTTGTATTTGCAAGAACAGTTAAAATAATGAAGAATGGCTTTTACAGTTGTTCATTCATCCTGAACACGTTCGTTTAGAGACGTCTGTATTTAGTTATTTGTAGGGCCCTGATTGATACCAGTGAGTCATCACTGATGCAGGATACCCTGAAATTAATTTGATTTGTAAACCTTTAATTACGTACAGGCAAGTGACAACGCGAAAGTGTTTTATTACCCCGGGGGCGGGGGTAATTTTTACCCCGGATAGTGGAGCAATTTTTACCCCACGTTGAATTTCTACCTATTTTTACCCTTAAAAACGGGGCATTCTGTGGAAGTCTAATTTACCCCACATTTGGGGTAATTTTACCCCCTTAAATTACCCCTTTAAAAGGGTAACTATTACTCTAATATTTTACCCCTGTTTGCGGGGTAATTTTTAATTTACCCCGAAAAACGGGGCATTCTGTGGGAAAAAAACTACCCCAACTGTTTGGGGTAATTTTTACTCCCTAAAATTTACAGTGCACAGACGGCTGTTGAAGCGAAGATCACGGCTGATGTGAAAAGTGTTAAGGTGAAGGACCCAAAGCGTGTCGCCGCTGGTAAAAAGTTGGCTGAGATATCGAAAGCTGCGAAAGAAAAAAAAATGCGCGAAATGATAGTTAACGAAGAACAGGGTGGTGAGTGGAGCTATGGTTACATTGTTGGAACACTTGGTGTTATCATTGCCGCTGCTTCGCTATGGTACACAATTAGCAGTGAAAAAGAGACACAATTAGAACCTGTGAGTGCCGCACCAGCTAGTGTGTCAGAGAGTCATAAAACTCGTCGTCCAGCGTTAGACACATTTGATTCTTGAACAAAACACACGACAATGTATATGACTGCGATCGATCGAAAAGAACTCATGAACGAATTGTACGATGCGCTACTTGTTACGACTGGTGCTGTGGCAGTGAGTATGATTTCTAAAAAGGCTTTGGGAGAACCATTGGGAACACCAGAGACAGTGAAAGGTACAGTGAAACTCGCTGCGGCTGTTGGTGCAGGAACGCTGTTAGTAAAATGGTTGCAATCGAAAAAGTGGATACCGACAGACCCATTTAAATCAGTGTAAGTTAATGGTGAGTGTTGTGGCTGGAGGGATTTTTAATGCAGTGGCTTTTGCAGGCGCTGGCTTTATGTTTTCGAAGTTTAATCACACAGGCTATGAAGCTGAGATGAAAAGACACAACCATGCGTTGGAACAGTTAGCCAGTGCGAAAGAAGTGTGGTATGAGAACGAGGTCGCTAAGAAAGATCAGATCCAGCGTTTGCGACAACAGCTCTCTGATGCTAACGCTGACATCAATGACACAAACCACGCGTTGGAAGAACTTAGAAGCGTAATGACCATTCACTACAGCGGCCGAGTGTTCACTGAGAGCCCGAAGATTGCGGATTACTACCAACCGAGTGCGGAGATGAAGGACTACCAATTATTGTTTGTTGGCGCGTTAGGTTTGGGTAGTGGAATAGCGGTATGGGTACTAGTTCGGTGAAAAAAATGTTGGAGTAGTATAAGTGATGGACAAACTTATGAGGCAGATGAGTTACGGCTTGACAATTGACGAGATCGCGAGTGAGACGCAAACTGAGTGTGGAGACACCTTCAGAATTTACTACTGCTCGGATTGTGACGTTGTGAAAAACATGACTGACTGCGGTGGGTACGCGTGTCCAAAGTGTGGCGACATCGAATGGGGCTACATTCAGAGTTATGGTGACATGAGACTCACGCGACTAAAAAGCGTTCACAAACGGTCTTGGTGGATGGGAAGGAGACTACGGAATGTTGTGAAGGGTGAGCACCTTGAGTTGATAAAAGAGGACTTCCTGAAAGTTGTCAATGTGCTGCACTCATGCAATTTGATAAAGGGTAGAAATGTCAGCAGATACGGATACTACATTATTAGGTTGTGTCATAGAAGACAACTCGAGACACTCAAGAAGGTGCTTGACCTCAAAGACGGGAAGGTGAAAGACTTGTTTGACAACAATCTGTTTGGGGTGGTGTACCCAAAGCTGGGATGGTGTGAAAGTGGCGATATTTATTACAATGAGTGGCTTAGGAAAAAAAATAAGCGTAGTGTATATAGAAGCCAATGAGTCGGACTGTGAAAAACCCACTGACAAAAAGACGGGCGCATAAGACGAGTGCAGCCGTTGTCAATTCACTAACAGATGAAGCGACCAACGTTCACGGCTTCTTTAGAGATCAAGAGGGACAACCTGTAGTCGAAGACCTCGCACCGTCAACGCATCTGTTGGATCGAGCACTGAGAGGGTTCACGAGGTCCTATGAAGTCGAAGTAATTGACGACAGAGACATCAATCAGGTAAAACGCTAGTAGAAGTGCTGTCACTAACCTTTTGAGACGTGAGCTGGGTGAGACCAACGGAATGAAAGTGGTGGAGACAGTCAAGGTCACTTTTGAGAAAGTTTTAGAGCGTGATAAGACCACGTACAAAACTGCCTACTTTAACAGCGAAACGTTCGTCGTCATTAACGAGCATGACATCGAGGGTGTTGCCAATCGCGGGTCGGAGCAGATTTTGACGCGGATAGCTGGGTGGCTATCTGAGGGGTCTGGATGGACTATCGACAAAATAGACGCACACTACGTCAATGTCGCTATTTACAGACCTTTGCATGGGAGTAGCTACATTGCGTTGCCAAAGGAGCTGTGCAACAGTATGAAGGGCTTGATAAACGTGAATAATGGGGGTGACAACGAGTGCTTTAGATGGTGCCACCTTGCACATAAGTTTCCTGTTGGAAAACACTCTGATAGAACGTCGAAGTACGCTAGGCATGTCGGTGAGCTGAATTATGACGGAATTGACTTCCCAGTCACACTCAAAGACTACAACAAGATCGAAAAGGCGAACGATATTAGCATAAATGTTTTTGGGTATGAAAATAAGCAGCCATTCCCTGTGTACGTTTCTAAGGAGGCGTATCCTGACCATATGGACCTATTGTTGATAACTAATGACGTGAGCAACAAGCATTATGTGTACATTCGCGATTTTAACAAATTCATGTACCGTCAGACAGAGCATAAGGCGAGAAAGCATTTTTGCAGGTATTGTTTGCAGTGTTTCACCCGCGCGGACGTGCTTGAAAGTCATATTGAAGTGTGTTTGGTCATCAATGGGAAGCAAGCTATTAAAATGCCGCAAAAAGGTGCGAAAGTGAAATACGAGAATTTTAGCAGACAATTAAATGTACCATTTGTGGTGTACGCAGATTTCGAGGCTATCACTACACAGAAGGTGCACACAGCGACACCATCAAGCGAGCGTAGCTACACAAATGCTTACCAGAGGCACGTTGACTGTGGTTATGGGTATAAACTGGTTTGTTGCTACGATAACGAGTACAGTAAGCCAGTGAAAGTGTATCGCGGTGAAAATGCAGTTAACAAGTTTATTGGGGAAATGTTAGAAATTGTCGAATATTGTAAAAAGACATCTGAGAGTCACTTTAACAAAGAGATGACACTGACTGACGACGATAAGAAGAACTTTGACGAGGCTAAAAGTTGCCATATTTGCAGTGTTGAGTACACTGGTGCTGACGTTAGAGTGAGAGACCACTGTCACGTGTCAGGTAAGTACAGAGGGTCCGCACATCGCGACTGTAATGTGAACTTTAAGTTGACTGATAAAATTCCTGTGATCTTTCATAACTTACGCGGTTACGATAGCCATTTCATTATGCAGGAGATTGGCAAGTTTGGTCAAGACATAAATGTGATACCGAACAACATGGAGAAGTACATGGCGTTCATGCTTGGGAAAAACTTGGTATTCTTGGACAGCTTTCAGTTCATGAGTAGTGGTCTAGACAACTTGGTGAGGAACCTACCAAGGGACGCTTTCAAATACACGTCAGAAGTGTTTCATGATGAGGGGTTGACACTTATGACAAGAAAGGGGGTCTATCCCTATGATTATATGGACTCCTTTGATAAATTCGATGAATGCGAGCTACCCTCCAAAAAGGACTTTTACAATATTCTGAATGACGAAGATATTACGGAAGAAATGCATGAGCGTGCTTGCGATGTGTGGGACTACTTCGACGTTGAAAACATGGGTGGGTATCACGACCTGTATTTGAAAAGTGACGTGCTCTTGCTTGCCGACGTTTTTGAGAACTTTAGAAAGACATGCCATCGCGAGTATAAATTAGACCCGTGTCACTATTTCACGTCGCCTGGATTGGCTTGGGACGCTATGTTAAAGATGACTGGAGTAGAACTCGAATTATTGTCCGACATTGACATGTTTCAGTTCGTAGAATTAGGTATGCGTGGTGGTGTGAGCTACATATGCAACAGACATGGCGTGGCGAATAATAAGTACATGAAGGGGTATGATAAAGCGCAAGAGTCGAAATATTTGATGTACCTTGATGCCAACAATTTGTATGGGTGGGCGATGAGTCGAAGTCTACCTACGGGCGGTTTTAAATGGTTGACTAAGAAAGAAATAGAAAAGGTTAATCTATGCGACTATCACAACAATAGTAAAAAGGGGTTGCTGCTCGAAGTCGACTTGGAGTATCCAGACCATTTGCATAACCTACACAACGATTACCCGCGGTGGCTCCTGAGAAGATGGAAATAACTGTTGACATGTTGTCGGAGTACTGCACGAAAATCAAAAATAAGTTCAACGTGAGTGTTGGCGGCGTGAGGAAGCTGGTGACTAATTTGATGGACAAAAAAAAGTATGTGTGTCACTATGGAAATCTGCAGTTGTACACGAACCTTGGGTTGAAAATCAAAAAGGTTCATAGGGTCCTACAATTTGATCAGTCCAAGTGGTTGGGCAAGTACATTGACTTTAACACAGTCAAAAGAACTGCGGCTAAGAACGCTTTCGAGAAGGATTTCTTCAAGTTGATGAATAACAGCGTGTTCGGGAAAACAATGGAGAATTTGAGGAAGCGTGTGGATGTAAGATTAGTGACCACCGAGAAAAAATTAGAAAAGCTTGTCTCAAAGCCAACGTTTGTGTCTTGTAAGATATTTAGCGAGAATTTAGTTGCTGTCCATAAAGTTAAAGAAACGCTGACACTAAATCGACCTGCATATGTGGGTATGTGCATACTAGACTTGAGCAAAACGCTGATGTACAATTTTCACTACAATTATATCATGAAAAAGTACTCTAGCGACACCTGCAGATTACACTTCACCGACACTGACAGTCTGTTGTACACAATCAAAACCGATGACGTCTATTCTGACTTTATGATGGAGTGCGAAAAGTTTTGACAATAGCGATTACCCTGCAGACAGCCCATTCGCTTTTAAGGAGAATAAGAAAGTTATTGGGAAGATGAAAGACGAGTGCGCTGGAACGCCAATTATTGAGTTCGTTGGGTTGCGCAGTAAAATGTATAGCTATTTGAAAGAGGATGGAGGTGGTGGGAAAAACCGCTAAAGGTATTAGAAAGAATATAATTAAAAAGGTAATCAGACACGAAGATTACAAAAGTGTGTTACTCGAGCAGAAACAGTTGCGACACACAATGAAGACCATTAGAAGTGTCAAACATCAGCTCGGTAGTTACGAAATTAATAAAGTATCGCTATCCTGTTTTGATGATAAACGATACCTTTTAGAAAATGGTATTGACTCCTACGCATATGGTCACAAAAACATTGTAGTGAGGTGACAAACGTTGAAAATAGTGAACAAACGGACTAATTCGCGAAACAACCGGCCACCTGTTAGTATGCAAAATTAGTCAATGTTGCTAACCAATCAAAAGAGCCGCCATTTTGCTATCCATTTGGGTACTTGTTTGGATAAAATATTTGTTGTGGGCGCTGGTGTGGGTTGACCAAATCAAAAGAGCGCCATTTTCGCTATCCATTTGGATAAAAACATCACCACTAGAATCAAAATCTAGTGGTTTTTTTTTCGCGCGTGAATTGGAAATGTGTCAGTCAAAAAAGCGTGAAAATTTTGAAGCGACACAAATTTGTGAAAATGTTGAAACGACTATTTTTAAACTTGACTGAAATGTGGTTTGGTATAAATTCAGTATTGTTTCACGAGTCTCGCGTGTGTTTGACATTAATCGGTGGAGAGGGGTGTGTCAAGCCAAATTAACGACCGCTGTAGTAGTATAGCAAGTGGGGCTGCGGGCTTATTCGACGTCAAACGTGAATATAAATACCAAAACATTGCCAAATTTGTCGAGTCGTGACTTGGCACAAATTTGGTGATGTTTTGGTATTTATATTCACGTTTGAAGTCGATTGGGCTCGCAGCCCCACTTGCTATACTACTAACATATAAGGATTTTCGCACTTACAATATGAAATAAAATATCTCTTGTTTGCTTTGTTTTTTGCCATGCACAATTATCAATGTTCGATGCACCACAAGGTCCGACTGGAGCTCGACTTTGTCAACCGGCGCAACCGCCAATTTCTTTACGTGAAATATTTGCAAAAGTTGCCTGTAGCCGCGCAATTTCTATCTCGATTAGCCAGCTGAAAATGTAAAGAAAACTAAAGCCGTCATTGATTGTCGTAAACGCAATTTTTTGCGCGTCTTGCCTGTGGATTTTCAAGATCTGCCTGCGTAAAATGACCATCCATATCTTATATCATTTTCACCATCGTCTATTCTCTATTTTAATTTGAGCGTGGTAAACAACTGATCTCTATGTACCTGCGCATGCATCCCAATATTGTGAACAGAAACCCTGTTTCAAACTTTATAACACATATGGATGACACCATGGTGGGAATAAAGATACAAAAGCCTTCAATTGAAAAAATTACCATAATGATGAAAACATGAGACCCTCGGTACGAGGTTGATTGTAGCCATCAATGTTTCATCACCAGCGTATATAGGTTGGATTTCATTAAAGGGACAAAAGCAAGTGTTGCTTAAATGAAAGTTCTTTGTCGCCTTACATGAGAATGGGAATTCGTTTTCTTCTAATCGTTTTAGTTTTAGAGAAATTTGGCTTTGTTTATCATATTTTTGTAAATTGAAGGCCGCCATTTTCTTCTGATTGCGGGCGAATGCGGTCGCTCCCATTAATTTTTGACGTTATTGAGTGATGGAAACACCAATAACGTGTCTTAGTCTATTATGTAGGATTTCTATTCACGCTATTGTCCTCAATGACGTCAAAAATTAATGGGAATGACCGCATTCCCTCGCATTCAGAACAAAAATGGTGGCCTTCAATTTATAAAAATACGATAAACAAAGCCATATTTCTCTAAAACTAAAAAGATCAAAAAAAACTAATACCCATTCTCATGTAAGGTGACAAAGAACTTTCATTTAAGCAACACTTGTCTGTGGGGTGGAGTGTCCCTTTAACACTAAAAAATAGAATAGAATAGAATAAAATAGAATAGAATACAACTTTATTTCATGAGGGAAAAGACGTATTAACCATAAAGATTATCTAACATACAACCTTCAATATACTACAATATTTACAAATACAACAGACATAACTAATACACTATATATACAGTGCGACTAATAATGTGAAGTAAACTAATTAATTTGAAATACATTTACAATTCAATAAAAACTACAGTTGAATCAAAATAGGTCTTCTAGATGGTCAATACAAGTTAGTTTTTTGAAGAAAATAATTACGGAATTTGCGTTTAGTGGTAGTTATTCTTAAAGAAAAAACATCAGAACTAGATGCAGGTGACATGGCGAGCTGTTTGCAATTAGTGTCTAAGGCATTAAAAAGAATCGAAGCGCTGTAGAGAAATGTACATTTACCAAAATCAGTACGCAGGTAAGGCGGCTTGAGATCATATACGCAGGCTCTAGTACGAGAGTGTTGTCGAGTGGCTGATAGGAAATTGAACCTAAGTTTAAAGGAAGGTGGAGCATTAGGATTTATTAGCATATTAAATAGCAGAAGAAGTTTCCTTAACTTAATTAGATAAAAAACTGGAATCCATTTTAGCTTGGAGAAAAGAATAGGAGTAGAATAGTTATCAGCTAAGATAATGCGTGCTGCACGCTTTTGAATGCGAAGAATTCGGAGCAAGAGCGTTTTGGAACAATTGCCCCAGGTAACAGAGCAATA
The DNA here is from genome assembly GCA_035772405.1 of Chrysogorgia sp. JL179-B06. NCBI lineage: Eukaryota > Metazoa > Cnidaria > Anthozoa > Scleralcyonacea > Chrysogorgiidae > Chrysogorgia > Chrysogorgia sp. JL179-B06. Next base: position 88,609 of record JAYKKM010000494.1, on the reverse strand, counting down.
AATTGTATTGGCATGAATACAGGAGTTATAAAAACGGAGAGCACAGTCTTGAGTTAAGAAAGGCTTAATCCTACGCAGTAATGCTAGTCTATTATTGAGATACGAACATAATTTTTCGATGTGATTGGTCCAAGTTAAATGGCTATCTAAGATCACGCCAAGTATTTTAGCGTATGTGACCGAAAGAGATTGATCAGAAATGAATATATCTTAACTTTTGGGAAGAATGGATGAGTATGGCTTTGGTCTTTGATGTGTTAACTACCATCCTGTTTTGTTCAGCCCAAGCTGAGAGATCATTGGCAACAAGATTGAGATTTACACGTAAATGCAGATGAATAGAAGAGCCTGTTGTTAGTATAGTGGTGTCGTCTGCAAACATTATATAATTTGAGTGTGGTAGTTGAGAAGCAAGATCATTTACAAATATTATGAAAAGAAGTGGTCCAAGAATGCTTCCCTGAGGAACACCAACCGTAACAGGAAGCATATCAGACAATGTATTGTACCTTTAAAGGAAGTGCGTTTGCAGCGATTTTTAAGATAGGAAGTAAACCACTCCACGCTAGTGGAGAAGACCCATACGCTTAAGAAGTAAGATACGATGGTCAACAAGATCAAAAGCCCTCTTGAAGTCAATAAGAAGTAGTATATTTAATAATTTGTTATCCATATTAGTTAGAATATTATCAGTGAGTTCAGTGACTACCTGTTCACATGAGCGAGATGTCCTAAATCCAAATTGATTATCAACCAAAAGATCGTAGCCGTTAGAAAATTAGAAAATGAAACATGAAAACATGACGTTCAAGCACCTTAGAAATTATAGCTAAAACAGAAATTGGACGGAAGTTAGAACGGTCAAAAAGCGAACCCATTTTAAATAGGGGAGAGACTTTGGCAATTTTCCATAAATCAGGAAATATACCTGAAGTAATACTATGGTTATAAATCCTCGTTAGAATGGGCGATATAGATGGTGCAGCTATTTTAAGAAAATACCCGTTAACTCCATCCAACCCAGCAGCTTTCGTTACAGACAAATGCTTAAGTAAATTGAGTACAAAATCCTCTGAAATTGGGGGAATAGAAAATGTGGTAATTTGGCGGAAGCTTAGAAGAAACAAAATTCATAAGGTAGTCCCAGTTAGGGTTTCTAGGAAATCACGTGGCGAAGCTTGTCATTTTTCATTTGAGGAAGATATCGTAAAAACTAACCAATCACGGCTCATGATCGACTACATGTATCTGCAGATAGTGAAATTGACGTGAAATTGACAACGATTATACAATTATTTTTGCCTCTAGGCTCTAATACAAGATATACACAATATATAGCTACGGTATTAGCAATATATAGCTATAGTATATTAGCTAGAATATATAGCTATTTATTTATTTATTTAACTTCGCCTCTTAAAAATATATAGAAGAAGCACCCCACAGTTAAATAATAATAATATAAAAAAATAAAATAATAACTAATAACAGCAAGTTATGGGTTCAATGAGGCTTCGCGATGTGTTACACTTTAGGCAGACAGTTTTCCAAGTTCGAGGATCGTCAACATTGTAACAGGATAATAGAGCATTATTATAATAGTCTAATAGTGACTTCTTAATTTTTTTTAAGTTTAAATGATCTAGCCTTTCAGGGAGAGAGTTCCAAGTTCTAGTTGTTCTAATAAGAAATGAGCGATTGAAAGTGGTTGTTTTGGCATTCACGCTATAACATTAGCTAATATGAAAATACTGGACATCAATATAGCTAACTTGACATAATGTCATTTTATTTTTTATCATATTAATTGGCAAACTATGACTATATTAAAATCTCGAACGAAAAGAGTTTTCTCAAATATGCAAAAGATATCATCATTAAACCATCATCATTGATACCATCATCATTGGGTTAGGACTTAGGGTTAATCTTCACAAGCACGCCTGTAACAATAACAGCTCCACGCTCTTTAGTTGACCATTCTAATTCATCATCTTTAAAATTAGGATCAAATGGCTGTGCTCGTTCAACTGTTGTTTTACCAATTGTATAAGAACTTGGTCGAATTAAAACTTGCAAAGCAACTTGTGCTGAAACTGTGGTGTTTGTTTTTGGGTCAGAAAAACTAGAAACAAGAATAAATAAATGAGTGGCGTATTTTATTTCTATTTACTGAAAACAAATTATTTTCCCAATTCCATTTATTGTCAAAACTTATAACTTATTTATTTCGATTCCTTTCTCATGCCCAGGCCCAATTAATTAGAATACTATTTCAGATGATCATGGTATTGCAAATGCTTTAACTCTTAGTTCCTGTCCGGCTGAAAAACATCCAAAATTGAACCACCTCTTTGTTCTATTGATATCTCTGGAAATAACCATAACTGTTGTGAAAGCTATACCTTTTCTGAAAACCCAATAAACAGGCTTTTACTAGTGCTTTTAAATTTCCCGAACAAGACACGTTATGCTAATATAAATTAGCATTAATTATCGTAAATCAGGTTGATAACTTCCATTTTTCTAGAAAAGGCCATTTTGCACGCCCGCGTAGCATCATGAAAATTCAAAATGCCACCAATCGCAGAGTTGTTTATGAAATCAAATCAAACTTGTCGTGTGAGTGGATTTCATGTGCCTGCGTTACCGTGTCCCGTGTTTTTCGATTGACGACTTCGGGGGTCTTCTATGACCCCTTTTGACCGGACAGGAAAGAGTTAAGTGTACCAAAGACTGCAGGCTCTGCTGAAATCGCGAATCTCGATTGTCCACATTTAATACAGTTTACATTTGCAGCAATAATAGAAAATTCAGGGTGGCTTTTTTCGATTTAAAAGTCGCCGGCTAGCGTCGTGAAAATGCCGGCTGCTATTTTAAATCCTGAGATGACTGGAAAAAGGCAAGAGGTCAGCTCGCCTATTTATAAAGCCGGATGAAGGAAGACTGTGGAAATTACAGAGTCCTATTTCTGTACTTTCCACGAAAAATTGGTTTGTACTGAATCAATATTTGAAAGAACACAGTGTCCTAAGAGTCAATCAGGCAGGTTTTCGAGAGGATCATGCAACTGGTTCCTCACTTTTGGCATCAACAGATATACTTAATATGGATACTGGCTTGTTTCTCATTCAGGGAGCAATAACAAGTGTGGATTACAACTTTCTCTCTATCTTCGAAAGAATAAGGTGGTGTGACGTTTACTCACATTACATTGTTAAATAGACATTGTGGTTACACCACGTACTGTAGCCAGCGAGTTGTGACCGCTGACAAACTGCGCGTATGTTCACAAAACGTACAAGACACGTTTTTTGATGACTTTAAATCATGTTGGAGAAAGTTTCTAGTTTAGACATTTAGGCCGTTCCTTTTTGGTCTTATAGCCGAAATCAGATGTAAGTCAAGTTGTATGTATTTTGTGTGTCTTTCTTATTGTTTACTCTTAGTCATAGCTCTTATTTACATATATTTTCTATGTATTATTCCTAGTTTTTACCGCTTGTGTTTACGTGTATTTTGTTCAAATAAAAACTATAAAATAATAATCTGGATCTTGGAGTGAATCGCACAACACAGTGGTTTATACATGCGAACCTGGTATACTAGCAACTACTCGTGGTATGCTGAGAACGCGACAGTAAAAAATCTGATGGCTCGAAGGAGATTCAAGGTAAGCAATCAAACCTTTTTTTACAAGTATGAGCAACTATGGTCATGGACATGGTGACGAAGATTCGTTCGAAACAAGTCAAGTACCAGACGGTCAAATTATGGAGAATCAAAGACGGAGAATAACTCGATCTAGTAAAGGCTTTCCAAGACGCTGTACACGACAGGCTTGAGACAGCAATTTGTAAACGTAGTAAACTCTCTGCACTATTAAATGACTTCAAACTGAAAAAACGAAGACTATATCAATAAAAAGCATATAGATGAACTAGCCATGCTAACCGATGAGTATGAACTTATTGCAAGCGAACTAACATGTTTACTTGAGCAAGACAAATATGGGCTTTTTAAGGATGAAACTGATTGGCTTAAACAGGATCAGATTGCTAGCCAAGCATATCAGGCAATGAAAGAATTAAAGATTGTCCAATCTGATAGATGTTCGGAGGTTCCCTCCCGGCACTCAAAATCATCCCATTGCAGTCGCCGATCATCTTCCTCAATGAGTAGTAATACTAGATTAAATGCCCTAGCAGAAGTCGCTGCAGCTCGGGAAAATGCAAGAATACGAACGGGTGATAGCAGCTAAAGAACATGACTGTCGCCAGCGAGAATTGGATCATGAAAAGGAAATGTCGATACTCATTGCAGATAAGAAAGTGGCTATTGCAAACGCAAAGCTCAAAGCTATTGAAGAAGCACTGCAAGCAGAGGGGTCAGCGGAGAGAGTTAGCCCTCCAGAAATCCCAGATATGAGAGTTGAAGAAAGAACCAGCGACTGGGTCAACTCAGTCCTCTCACAGGAAAACACCTCGCCTGGGTTAAATAATATCAACAACCACCCCACTTGCGACATTGGTGATAGTCCCCATCCTCCCCACAAACCCACCACAACCCGCCGCAGTCCAGCGATGAGCATAGGCAACAGCCTGCATCGAGCACCCTATATGCCCTTCGTTTCACAAGTCCAACAAATTGGAGATGCAACCGGAAGTCAACTTATAGAGTCGCTGACGTCAGCAAATCGGCAGGTGGTCGCTGGCCTAGCGCGACAAAACCTGCCTAAATGCCATCCAGACCTCTTCACTGGTGATGCAACACTCTTCCACCCCTGGAAAAGAGCTTTCAAAGCCATGATCAAAGACACATCTGTGACCGCTGAACAAGAAATCAATTATCTACGCAGTTTCACTCGTGGAGAAGTCCAACGTGTCGTAGACAATTTCCGAAAACGTCATCAGAACGACCCCACGACCCTCCTCCGTCTCCTCTGGAAAGAACTCGAGACACGTTTCGGAAGCGCAGCTGTTATTACGAATGCCCTGTTGGAACATTTACACAGCTCGTCAAATTTCCACGAAAACGATCATGCCAAACTTCAAGAATTTTCAGATCTATGTGCGGACGTGAACAGTCAAATTGAGCACCTACCTGGACTAGCGTGTCTGCACTACCCTGGAGCTATTAGACCGGTCGTTGAAAAATTACCAGCCTCCCTAAGAGCAAAGTGGGAGAAAGAAGTCGTCAAACATGCTGAGAGTCACCATGATGCCTACCCAGGCTTCAGTACCTTTACTCGGGTAGTAAAAGCCCAAGCGACGATCAAGAACCACCCAAACATTCTTGCAGGCGGCCTTCGAAAACCTGTTCTTCGAAAGAAACAGAGAGAAACCGAGAGATCACAGGACCCTGAGCACAAACTTGGACGGTGAAGTGAACACTCCCCAGAACCGACCACCACGTGCCGAAAAGTGGTTGCCCCTACCACAAGTGTGATCGTCATGGGCTAACCGAGTGCAAAGCCTTTGCAACAAAATCGCTAAATGAGAAGACAGAGTGGATCCAGAAAGCCAGACTCTGTTTCCGGTGCCTCGAAGAGGGACATCAAGCCAAAAACTGCGAAGCCAAGACTAGCTGCGCCATTTGTGGAAGTGATCGTCACCCTGCTCTCCTACACAAAGGAAAAGTTGACCGAGATGGTAAAGATGAGAGGTACACACATATCGACGGTGAGGAGGATACAACAGAGCAAGTAAACATTACATGCACCGCGGTGTGCAAAGATAATGGCGGTGGCGTTTCCTGCAGTAAAGTCTTGCTGGTGGACATCGTCAACCCGGAGGAACCAAATGTATCCTACCGAGCATATGCAATTATCGACGATCAAAGTAACAGCTCCCTTATTAGCAGCGAGCTAGCCGACAAGCTTGGAGCAAACGGACCGAAAGAAAAATATTACCTGTCAACCTGCAGCGGAAATAGAGAGACCAAGTTCGGTCGACGAGTTTCCGGCCTGGTCGTAAGATCTGCTTCAAACGGCAGAGAGGCGCTTTTACCAACACTTGTTGAATGTGAAAATTTCCCTGATAACAAGAAAGAGATACCCACTCCTGAAGTAGCAAGGAAGTTTCCCCATCTTCAGGACATTGCTCAAGAGATTCCACCTATAGACGAAAGTGCAGGCCTGCACATCCTTTTGGGTCGCGACGCAGGTGAGCTGCTGAAGGTTCGAGCGTTCAAAAACGGACCAAAGGGTGCCCCCTGGGCTCAGAAGCTGTTGTTGGGATGGACTATCACGGGTAAAATGTGCCTGACTTACTTGAACGGAGCCGTCCATATCGAAGTTCATAAGGCAAGCATCACTAGTTTGTAGCAGTCACAAGGCACATGAAGCAGTAGCATCAACCTCCGTAAAAGTGGATGGTGTGAAGTACGACGTAACTCCATGTCCAAATCAACTGCAGCTCACAGACAGTGTCACCGGTAGTAAAGTGTTCTGCTCAACTCCGCTCGATAACGAAGTCAGCCTTTCTATCGAAGACCAGAAATTTCTTGAGATGATGAAGAAACAAATCCATAAAAACAGTACTGGACACTGGGAAATGCCCCTGCCATTTCGCCAGACAGACACTGCTTTGCCCAACAACCACGCTCAAGCTGTTCATCGCCTAAACGGTCTACTGAGGACACTGAAGAGAAAGCCACAAATGGAGCACGACTACCTGGAATTCATGGAGACAATGATCAGCAAGGGACATGCAACACCTGTTCCACGAGAGGAAATGCAAGGTCAGAACGGTCAGGTTTGGTATTTACCGCACTTTGGAGTGTATCACCCAAAAAAGCCGACCAAGGTACGCGTTGTGTTTGATGCATCGGCCGAGTTCAATGGCGTGTCATTGAACAAGGTCTTGTTACCTGGTCCCGATCTCATGAATAGCTTGCTCGGCGTCCTGTTTCGTTTCCGCAGAGGAAGAGTAGGAGTCATGTGCGACATCGAGCAAATGTTTTATTCATTCTACGTCAATCCTGAACATCGGGACTATCTACGGTTTCTCTGGTACCAAGACAACGATCCGCAGAAGAAAGTGATTGAGTATCGCATGAATGTCCATCTCTTCGGAAATGGACCAAGCCCAGCTGTGGCCACCTTTGGGCTGAGAAAGACCGCGTTAGAGGGAGAGGAGAAGTATGGCGAGGAGGTTAAGGACTTTGTTTACCGTAACTTTTACGTCGACGATGGCCTGGCGTCTCTTTCTACCGACGAAGAAGCAGTTAACCTCATCACCAGTGCCCAAAGCGCTCTCGCAACGGCGCACCTAAGGCTGCACAAAGTCGTCTCCAACTCTGCGCGTGTTATGGAAGCTTTCTCCACCGAAGACAGAGCGAAAGCTGTACGCGATTTAGACCTCCGTCAAGATACCCTTCCGCCCCAGCGGTCCCTTGGTGTCTATTGGGATCTCGAACACGACGTCTTCACGTTCAACGTTTCCCTGCCCGACAAGCCCTTTACTCGTAGAGGAGTCCTTTCGGTGATCAATAGTGTGTACGATCCCCTCGGAATGGCAGCACCAGCTGTCCTCGAAGGCAGAAAGCTGCTACAGCAACTGGTAGCTACGAGCAAAGGGACTACCGGCGAAATCCCACTTGCATGGGACGACCCTCTTCCCGAAAAGATCACGAGTCAATGGCAGTGTTGGAAAGGTTCCCTTCAAGACTTGCAACATGTCTCTGTTCCTAGATGCTATAGTCCGAACGGTTTTGGCACGACGACGAGAGCAGAGCTCCATGGTTTCTCAGACGCAAGTGAGAACGCGATTGGGGCGGCGGTATACCTAAAGCTTTGGAATGAAAAAAAAGAAGTGTCGGTATCGTTCGTCTACGGGCAGGCAAAATTGGCTCCGATACATCCCGTCAGCATACCTCGTCTGGAGCTATGTGGAGCAGTCTTAGTAGTCGAAGCGGTACAGAAGGTATTAAAGGAAATCGATCTCGACATCGCACAAGTCACCTATCACACCGATTCGAAAGTGGTCCTAGGCTACATTGCCAACGAAAGCAAGCGCTTCTACGTGTACGTTGCGAACAGAGTTCAGCTCATACGAAGCCTATCATCACCAGATCAGTGGAGGTACGTCCAAAGTGAGCGCAACCCAGCCGACCTGGCGACGCGTGGTGTTCGACCCAGTAAATTGATGGAGTCCACTTGGCTATCCGGTCCAGAATTCATCAACAGACAGGATAACATCTCTCCACCAAGTGAAATTGTCACCCCGAGCGAGAGTGATCCTGAGGTACGATGTGAAGTCATCAACTTGGCGACCAAAATCGATGAAGGTAACAACACGATTAGGCTGGGAGCGAAAAGGTTTGAGCGGTTCTCAAGCCTCTCATCACTACAGCGGGCGATCGCGTTACTTATAGTTACAGTAAGGAAATTCAAGCGCCGAAGGAGTAAGCAACTCGCCAGATCCGAATCAGAGAAGGACGGACAGCAACATTCCATTACGGAGGCGTTAACAGAGGCAACGACTGTAATAGTTCGTGCTACGCAAGAGGAAGGGTACAAGAGCGAACTCAAGCAACTACAGCGAGCGGCTACGAATCAAGACGCTAGACCACGCGGAGAAGTTACCACCGATAAAAGTCGCAAAGAGGCACCCGTTTGTATCGCCTCGACCCATTTGTAGACAGCGACGGCATACTTCGCGTTGGCGGACGTCTTCGGCGGGCAGAGTTCGAGTTAGGAGAGAAGCACCCCATCATCTTGCCGCGGAACGACCACGTCTCCAAGCTGGTAGTACGACACTACCACCAGCGAGTGCACCACCAAGGAAGATGCATCACTCGAGGCGCGGTTCGCCAAGCGGGCTACTGGATAATCGGGGGACACTACGTCGCATCGAAAGAGATACATTCGTGTGTGACCTGTAAGAAGTTACGAGGCCGACCCTTAGAGCAACAAATGGCCGACCTCCCCGCAGACAGAATCATGGTTGGCGCCCCGTTTACAAATGTCGGATTTGATGTGTTCGGTCCTTGGGAAGTCCTTACGCGAAAAACCAGAGGTGGTGCAGCGAACTCAAAGCGATGGGGTCTCGTATTTACTTGCCTCACCAGCAGGGCAATCCACATTGAGCTCTTGGAGTCCATGGATACAAGTGCCTTTATCTGTGCACTTAGGCGGTTTTTTGCGCTACGCGGCCAGGCGTCGATACTCCGATGCGACCAAGGAACAAACTTCGTAGGAGGAAAGTCGGAGTTAGATTTCGAAAAGGTCCAACGATTCGTCATGGAGCAAGAATGTCAGTGGAAAATGAACCCGCCGCATGCATCGCATTTCGGTGGTGCGTGGGAGAGACAGGTTGGAACCATTCGTCGTGTTTTAGACGGTATGCTTCTCGAACTTGGTAAGGCTCAGCTAACCCACGAGCTTCTAGCAACCCTGATGGCGGAAGTAACCGGAATCGTCAACGCTCGACCATTAACCGCAGTGCCAACGGAAGTTGATGATCCACAACCCCTCTCACCCGCCATGTTGGTAACCATGAAGACCCGTCCTCTAGGACCTCCACTAGGCAGCTTCCTTCCTTCAGACTTGTCCTCGCCGACCAATTCTGGTTGAGATGGCGCCGAGAATACCTACAGTCTCTTCAACCAAGAAAAAAGTGGAACCTGCCGCGGAGAGACCTCGTCAAAGGCGATGTTGTACTGATGAAAGAACAAGGGGTATACTGTAACCATTGGCCCCTGGCACGAGTCGCGGACGCCATAAAGAGCGAAGACGGTAAAGTGAGAAAGGTTTCCATCTCAATTATAAGAGACGGCAAGAAGAAAATCATGTTTCGCCCGATCAAGGAACTCATCCTTCTGGTGCCCGGAGACAACGTTCACCACAAAACGACCTAAGACGGTAAATAGAAATAGCAAGGATGTAGTCATCCTTGGGCGAGGAGTGTGACGTTTACTCACATTACATTGTTAAATAGACATTGTGGTTACACCACGTACTGTAGCCAGCGAGTTGTGACCGCTGACAAACTGCGCGTATGTTCACAAAACGTACAAGACACGTTTTTTGATGACTTTAAATCATGTTGGAGAAAGTTTCTAGTTTAGACATTTAGGCCGTTCCTTTTTGGTCTTATAGCCGAAATCAGATGTAAGTCAAGTTGTATGTATTTTGTGTGTCTTTCTTATTGTTTACTCTTAGTCATAGCTCTTATTTACATATATTTTCTATGTATTATTCCTAGTTTTTACCGCTTGTGTTTACGTGTATTTTGTTCAAATAAAAACTATAAAATAATAACTGGATCTTGGAGTGAATCGCACAACACAGTGGTTTATACATGCGAACCTGGTATACTAGCAACTACTCGTGGTATGCTGAGAACGCGACAGGTGGAATAAACCTTATTCCAAAATGGCGGCCATTTATATTCATAATTTATATGCATTTTAATTAGCCCTGATAGCCTTGTTTCAGCGGATAAATTATTTTCAATTTTGTACAATAACGAGGCTAAAAGAGCTAACTTTATGCACGTAAAATAATTTTAAATTGGCCGCCAATTTAGAATAAGGTTTATAAGACGTTCTTCTCGTAGGTTTGTCTTGAAATATTGTTGAATTATTTGTCGAATTTGTTCTCCAAAATTACGATGGACCCCTTGAGAACTAGTCCCCACTTTTTTCGCACCTTCCTACTTCACTTTACCAATCTTCATTTCAGTCAACCCCGGGTAACCAATTGAACACCGCTATCTTGGATAAATTGAGGGCAATTTTATATTTCATATTTATATAATATTGTCCCAAGTTATAAAATGGTCCAAGTAACAATCATGGCCGTAGGAGCCGGGGGGCTGTAGGGGAACATGTGCCCCCCCCCCACTTTTTCCCCAAATATTCTTATTTTATTTTAGAATATTTAAAGATACTTTGAAAAAGTAATTATATGTAATATTTCACTAAACAAACTAAAACTATACAGTAAGTGCATGTATTTCAATTTTAAGAAACAAATAGTCTTGCAGCCATGTCCAAATAATTATTAGTGGCTACATGAGCTTTGTTGGAGGATGTGTTTGCTGCAAGCTTGCAGCAAATCTGCTAACAATTTGTAGTAAACTGTTTATTTTGTCAAGGCTTAACAAGCTTGCAGCCAGTAAGTTTGTTTGTTGCAACTTGATATAGGTGCAGAACCGTAGGACATTGTTGAAACAATCCAAAAATGCTTGTTGATATAAACGAGTATCACAACGGTTACCAACAAGCTTGCTGTCAACCATAGTTATGGGTTAACCCATTGCAGATTTGTCACAATTTCGAGAAAAAATGTCACTAAACACTCCCTATTTCGGACTTTAAATTGTGTTAACTTCTGCTCCCCAAAATGCAGGAAATGCCATTTCAGAGGTCTCAGAAATGCAAAATTTCCCCCGGAACCCCCTGAAAGGGAGTCGTCAAAATTAGTTTGCCCCCCCCGTGAAAAATCGTTCCTATACGGCACTGACAATGGAACAGCCGGCTTAATCACCAAATAGACAAATAGTGAAAAAGAAATATACGATTCCTTGTTTTAGCACTTGGGTACGAGGCTGGGTAAGTACTACTATGGTTTACTATCTTAGTGTAGGTATAGATCAATAATTAGGGCATGTAAATAACAATCGCGAGATTGCATGTTCTATTCATATTAGGGACTAAAACATTCAGTTCTGATTGAAACGAATTATAAAAATTGTGAGAAAAAATATCACCTTTCTTTCTTTGCGTAAACGGCACAGCCAGCATATTTGATGCTTGGAGAAACAAAGATTTTTTGTGTATCAAAACCTGGTGGTTTCCATGCCTCATTATAATGTCCTTTTCCTTCGCTCAGCTCTGTACCACCAAGAGCAACGTCTCCTGTACAAACCAAAAATGATGACTTAAACGTATATTTTACAACTAGATGTATATATATATATATATATATAATTAATATATCAAATAGAATTTGGTGTGATATTAGTCTGATATAGAGTATCTGCTGCATATATAGGTAGTGTAGAAACACAAATCGAGAACTGTAAAAGGCTAGTGTACTACCACTAAATACTGTATATAGGTCTGTATTATAGGTCTGTATTATAGGTATGTATTAGGTCTGTATATAGGGCTGTATAGGTCTGTATATAGGTTTATTTCATGATTGAGTCGGTTTCTTTGATGCACCGCGTGTTTTATATAGCATACAACCCTATGAATACTAATTAGATAAGAAATGAAGAAAAACTAGGAAAATCTTTGTCCGGTGGAAAAAATAGACAAAACTTTGTTGGAAAACCTCCTCAATCATGAAATAAGTCAGATAAATCCTTCGAACGTCGGAATCTATGCTATATTGTATAGTCCTCGGACGCTACGCGTCCTAGGGGCTGAATATAGCATCCCTCGTTCTCGGGATTCATATCTCTTACATATAGAATAGAAACTTTATTTAAAGAGGGTAACAAAATCTGGTTAGCAAAAGCTAATCTTACCCACGGCCCTCTATCAATTAAATACATCAACTATTATATATTACTGTAGCTACTAAATTATTAAAAAGAACAAATTAATTACAGTAAACTAAAGTGAAAACCTAATAACAAAATAATTTAAAAAGTGTTAATATAGGTTTCAGTTTGTATATAGCTAGGTCTGTATAATAGGTATATAGGTATATATAAACTTTTTGAATGAAGACCCTTTGTCGCAGGGTGAATTAACAGAATTGGTTTTACCTGCCATAAGGAGAGAGCCGTTGTTTAATATTGGTTGTACACAGCATGCTTTTGTTCCGTGAAAACCCACGTGCCAATTCTCGAAGATGTTCAAAACCTTTGCTTGTGCTGGAGTCCTAAATCACAAGAACCTTAATATAAATATGATATCAAAGTGTTGTGCTCCACAGACATTGTTATAATACAAATCAATAAATCATCAAATAATTTCCTAACGCAAACAAGGTGATAAATCAGACATAGTTTGACGCTGGCTTTAAAAGGTTTTTTGAACGTAACTTTAAAAGTTACTATCCATGACCCAACGTTTCGATACTCCAATCTAGTGTCTTCATCAGGGGTGATCGTTGTAAAGTTAGGATCCCTATTTATACCCTATTTATACCCCATCAATAGCGCCCACGTCCTGCATTGAATCGCGATGGCGGTGATTTATTACCAGAAGCTTATTTGAATCTTGTTAATAAATAACGTCATCATCGGTTCTATGAGGGTATAAATAGGGACCCTAACTTTACAACGATCACCCCTGATGAAGACACTAGATTCGAGTGTCGAAACGTTGGGTCATGGACAGTTACTTTTAAAGTTACTTTCAAAAAACATTTTAAAGCCAGAGTAGCGTCAAACTATGTCTGACAAATTAAAAACTCCAAAATGAATACTTTAGAAGGTTGGTTTACTGCCAGTGCATGTAGGAGGTCTAACATTCATCAGAGAGTAAAACGTAAAAGTTTCTCAGTATCACAAGACGCAAGACATTTCACTCTCTTGTCAAAGGACTTCGTACAAAACGTTTGACCATCTGCTCACTATTTTGGCAGCCCACTAAACTTTTACAGTTTTTATCTGAATATAAATACACTGACATTATAATTGTTTATGTATACGAAAAATAAAAATGTTTTGCACTATGTAGAAGTAACATAATTGACTTATAAAGGGAAAGTTATAATAAATTACGAGTGACGTCGAATCATATATTTGCGAAAAATGCAACTCGATCATGGCCTTCCAGTTTGGAATTGAACCCACGATCCTCAGATCTCTAGACCAGCACTCTAACTGATTGAGCTACAGAAGCCTTTGCCGTGAGTTTAGCCACGAGTTCTGTATATATGGATTGGTAATGCTGCTGGTAATGCAATATGGGGTATATTAAAGTTAACATTTGGAATTTACACTTGGTGAATCAGATTAAGAAAAAATTATGGTAAATTAAGCAGGACCAGTTGCGAAAAATCAGTGTAACTCCAAGGCAGGGGCGTCGCTAACCCACTTTGATTGGGGTGGTGTCCAACCAAATTTGAAAATTGCCCGAATTTTATTTACTATTTAAATACTTTACAAGACCAAATTTTGCCCGAATTTAATGCTTAAAATTTCTTATTTTTGCCCGAATTTTCTCAATTTTTCAAAATATTGGGGGGGTGTGACACCCCCCACACACATACACACACCGCCAGTAGCGACACCCCTGCTTCAAGGTCTTCAGACTGGGAATTGAACCTCTGCGACCCCTGGTTCTCTAGACCAGTCTCAAAGTATATGATTCTATATATATATATATGTGTTATTTACCGGCTGGGAGGTCCGTATGGAGAAATATTTCCCGAGGGCTGAAAAACGAAATATTTAAATATTTCTCAATACAGACCGAACATGACCAATACAGTAAATAATTTATTAATTTTTTTGTTTGATATCCTGGCTTGTTTTTTTCGTCGGCATCAGTATTTCTAGTGGACAAAAGAAATTGCAAGTTAAGTCTCTTTTCGATTACAAAAAAACTCACTTATGTCTTTCAATATGCTCAATCTCGTTTGAGTTCATTTTTAAATGTTTTTGAATATTTTACGTCTTATAAAAGCATTTAAACCTGAAATTATGTCGAGCGAAACGTATACGAGCGCTCATTGTTAGCCAACGGAAATTTTCAGTAAACTTCAATCAGTAATGGGTCAAGACAGAGTTAGATAACATGAACATGTTCTTTCCTAATATCAGTCGTGAACCAAAGAGTATATGAAACATTTTAATTATATTTAATCATATTTAATTATCATATTATAAAAAAATTATAAATTATAATTATATATATATATATATATATATATATATATATATATAGCAAAGTGAAAAGGTGGTAAACTGCCAAGAATTTAGTGACGAGATACTGACGTTTCGAGCGGAGCCCTTCATCAGAGTAAGACGAGATGAAATAAAATAAATAGGGCTTATATATATGCCAAAAGGGTGTCACAGGTAGAAAGTAGCCAATCAAATGCACGGGAAATAAACTAACTAATAATTAATGAGATGGGAAAAGTTAAATCATTTGCTATTTTTAAGGTCGATCAATAAGCAGACTGAGGGGGTGGGAGAAATGACAGGTCCAATATTCAAGGGGATTAGGCGATAATAATAGAAACAAAGACTTGAAAAGGAATGAAAGTGCATAAGCTAATAATAAAAAGTTCCAAGCAAACTAAAATAACAAAGAACTTTTAGGAAATTAAATAAAAGAAAAACGTTCGTTGAGACCAAGAGGATGTGTGGTGCCAAGTTTAAAAATGAGACGCTTCTCTTGCCGCTTGCGGTTATCGTTGCCACCGGAGATGGGAAGGATGGCACAGACTTTCATGTCTGAAACCAAATAGTTGGAGCTGTTGAAATGGCGGGCTACAGGTTTGTCACCCATCATTGATCCTCACGGAACGAAGATGTTCAGCAAACCTGTCTGAAAGGCGTCGCCCAGTTTTACCGATGTAGATTTTAGGGCATTTATCGCAAGAAATGCAATAAATTATGTTGGTGGACGTGCATGAAAAAGCATGACGGATTGTGGTCGAATTTGGGGGCAGTAATAACTGTAGTGGGATTGAGAGAAGGGCATGTGTTACAGCGGGAACGGCCGCAAGAAAATGTTCCCGCTGGTGCCGAGGTATTTTGTTTAAGGGCACTATGTACTAAGGAGTCACGAATGTTTTTATTATGGCGAAAAGATACCAAAGGGTTGTCGGTGAAAATGGCTGACGTCTCAGGATCATTTTGTAAAATGTGAAAATTCCGATTAATAATATTTTTAACTTTAAAATTGAAAGGATGAAATGTTAGAACTAAAGGAATTTTATTGTTTGAAACTCGTTCCAAAGATGGTTCAAGGGCGTCTAAACGGGGGACGAGAAAAGCTTTCTGAACGGCGAGGTCTAAAAGGTTGGTAGGGTAACCACGTTGGACAAAAAAAGATCTCATTTCCATTGATTTGGCTTGAAAATCTTGGTCGTCGCTACATAAGCGGCGAAGACGCAATAATTGAGAGTAAGGGATGGATTGCTTAGTGTGGTTGGGATGAGAGGATGAAAATAGAAGATAACTATGGGAGTCAGTAGGCTTGTACGAGACCGACGTTTTCAGCGAATCACCATTAATCGAAATTAAAATATCAAGGAACGACACAGAGGTCTCGCTGATTTCCCACGTGAACTTCAGAGCAGGATGAAAATCATCAACAAAGTTGATGAACTGCTCTAAAAGGACACGTGAACACGACGCTGTTCCTAAACAGTCATCGATAAATCTGCCGAAAAAATCAGGCAAGGGACCCGTGTATTGTTCAAAGATCTGTTTTTCAACATAACCAACAAATAAGTTAGCATAGCTTGGACCCATTTTGGTGCCCATCGCAACACCACTTATTTGTTGATAATGTGCAATTGTTAAGGGTAAGCACTAGTTCTGCTAAGCGGAGTAACGTGGTTGTGGAGGGTTCTAAATTAGTGCGCTGATCAAAGAAAAACTTCAGAGCTTCAAGGCCATCACAATGGGGAATGACGGTGTATAAGGACTTGACGTCCATCGTGAAGATAAATTTATCGGAACTACTGAAACGTAACTGGTCGAAAATTTGCAAGGCATGTTTAGTATCTTTGATATAAGAAGGCAACTTCTTTACCAAAGGATACATAACGTTGTCTAGAAAACTGGAAACGAGCTCGGTGGGGCAACTACAAGAGGAAACAATCGGCCTGCCAGGATTGTTAGGTTTATCAGGATTTTAGGTAGGAAATATATGACAGGCGTTCTGCGGGTTGTTAATATAAGGTTAGATGCAGAGGCAGGCAATTCACCGGCTTGGATGAAATTCTTGATGGTAGTTTTGACGGATTTTTGGTGAGATTGAGGGATCGGAATTCAACTTAGTATAAAAGATGGTGTCGCTGAGTTGACGAAGAGCCTCTTGTCGATACAAGTCTGCTCTCCAGACAACTACAGCGCCGCCTTTGTCCGCAGGTTTTATGACAACGTCATTTCGGCATCGTAATGAATTCAAAGCTAGAAGCTCTTCTTTGTTAAGGTTATGAACTTATTTTCTGCGCGGCGGGTGCAATTTATCAATGTCATGGCGGCGTTGTCTTACGAGAAGATCAAGGGAAGAAAAATCGCCTTCGGATGGAGACCAAGACGACTTCTTGGGGTTGCGTTCTTCGAAAATATCCTTATTGCTATTGAAAGTGGGCTTATCATGAAAAAAGGATTTGAGGCGCATGCGGCGGAAGAAAGATTCGGTATCCTCTTTAACTGAAAATAGATCGATGGGCCCGGAGTTGGGAACAAACTTGAGACCTTTCGCAAGAACAGATCTCTCGGGGTCAGATAATGGCAAATCAGAGGGAATAGTGAAAACTAGACGAGTGACTTCGTTAGAGGAACTAGTGCTTTGGGAGGGATTCGGGGAAGGACCCAGTAATTTGGCCAATTTGGACGCCTTAACGTCTTTAAGAAAAACATAGAGTCTGGAATTTAGCATGCGAATTTGTTGAACGATAGCGGTAAACAAAATAGGTGGGCAGACCTGGGAGCCGAGAGAGGACTTACATCCCGAGATGTCGTCATCAGTATGTTGTAAATTACTGGACATAGATTTAATAGTGATACGCATCAAACGACGGGAATGACTCGAACAAGCCGCTGATATGTGATGGGAATAACAACGATCGAAAAGACAATAAATCAAAAGAGGATCTAAAACCGTAGGGAATGACCCCCCGATATAAACAACGACTAATAAAAGTAATGTGACTGGAAAAACGGGTTTTAGATAAAATAAGGTCAAACAAACGTAGAGCATGATTACTGATCGACGGTAAGAAAGGAAGCAAATAACTTACCATTTCGTGACGGAGACTTTGACGAAACTTCTTAAGGTTAGGCATGTCGCAGCGGTATATAGAATATCCGAGAGTAGTAAAAAAGTAGAGTGCTGCGTAGACAGTGTTATATATATTATTATAGTTCAATCTACAGACACGTGTTTCGCTGTACCACAGCTCATCAGTGTAGCTTGGAACAATCTGGATGAGTCTGGCTGCATTATTATACGCTTGCTATCGTCATTGATAACCGCTTGTGGGACAGCACCGGCGATCAGAACGGCCAGATAGCGTGAAGTGCGCATGGGGCCAGAGCGCTCAAACTGACACAATGCGGGTAGCGAGCGTTGCATTATTGCTAAAGGACACCCACGCTACATACATATATATACCCAAATACAGTTTACCAGCGTTATATAGTTCTTACACTATGTTCTTACTTCATTGAAAATCTGCTCCAACCAAGAGGAAGTCCGTAAGTCTTAGGCGGTTGACCTCGAGTATAACATTCCTTATCTCCACGAGCTTTGTGACAGTTTTCACAAAAACATTTATTGTACGCTGGTGTTTTATCAAAATATGCATCTAAAAACACAAAGAAACATTCACTACAACAGTGTATAAATATTAACACATCGAAGTATAATATGTTACTCGAAAACCATATAAACCAACCGACAATTTAAAAAAATACAGTGGAACATTCGAAATAATCCGAAAATTATCAATTATGGAACTTGATATCCAATAATAATAATAAAAATAATTGATATCCAAGCAAACATTTGAGTTTTGTCTTTGTTTCACCTTCCACTTAATTATTAGCATCACCACCCCCCCCCCCCCCTCCTTTCTTCACTGATCGACGCTAAAAATAACAACTGACTTTCCATATTTTATATCTCATTATCATAGTATGGCTTGGATCGTGAGCAGTCTTAACGCAGCTTTTCTGCAATCTGACTGGTTCCTGAGCGATCTTAACGCAGCTTTTCTACAATCTGATTGGTTGTTGAGCGGTCTTTAATTACAAACCCGTAAAGATCGGTCATTACGGAACAACTGAAAAGTTTTTAAAAAATGCGAAAAAATTGAGGAAATGTGAGACATTTAAAAGAGCCATATAATAAACCTTATTAACTAGCTCGGTCTTTACGGCAAAATTATTCCGCCCTTTGTCTTTTCGCACAGACCGCCTCACTCCTTCGTCGCTTGGTGTGTACTGAAAGACTGGGAAGGATAATGTTGCCGTAAAGACCGCCTCACTCCTTCGTCGCTAGGTCTGTATTGAAAGACTGCGGGAAGGAGAATGTTGCTGTAAAGACCTCCTCACTCCTTCGTCGCTAGGTCTGTATTGAAAGACTGCGGGAAGGAGAATGTTGCTGTAAAGACCTCCTCACTCCTTCGTCACTTGGTCTGTATTGAAAGACTGCGGGAAGGAGAATGTTGCCGTAAAGACCTCCTCACTCCTTCGTCGCTAGGTCTGTATTGAAAGACTGCGGGAAGGAGAATGTTGCTGTAAAGACCTCCTCACTCCTTCGTCGCTAGGTCTGTATTGAAAGACTGCGGGAAGGATAATGTTGCCGTAAAGACCTCCTCACTCGTTCGTCGCTAGGTCTGTATTGAAAGACTGCGGGAAGGAAAATGTTGCTGTAAAGACCTCCTCACTCCTTCGTCGCTTGGTGTGTACTGAAAGACTGCGGGAAGGAGAATGTTGCTGTAAAGAGCTCCTCACTCCTTCGTCACTAGGTCTGTATTGAAAGATTGGCGAAGAGAATGTTGCCGTAAAGACCTCCTCACTCCTTCGTCACTTGGTCTGTATTGAAAGACTGCGGGAAGGAGAATGTTGCTGTAAAGACCTCCTCACTCCTTCGTCACTTGGTCTGTATTGAAAGACTGCGGGAAGGAGAATGTTGCTGTAAAGACCTCCTCACTCCTTCGTCACTTGGTCTGTATTGAAAGACTGCGAGGAGAATGTTGCTGTAAAGACCTCCTCACTCCTTCGTCGCTAGGTCTGTATTGAAAGACTGCGGGAAGGAGAATGTTGCTGTAATGACCTCTTCACTCATTCGTCGCTAGGTCTGTATTGAAAGACTGCGGGAAGGAGAATGTTGCTGTAAAGACCTCCTCACTCCTTCGTCACTTGGTGTGTATTGAAAGACTGCGGGAAGGAGAATGTTGCTGTAAAGACCTCCTCACTCCTTCGTCACTTGGTCTGTATTGAAAGACTGCTGGAAGGAAAATGTTGCTGTAAAGACCTCCTCACTCCTTCGTCGCTATAGGTCTGTATTGAAAGACTGCTGGAAGGATAATGTTACTGTAAAGACCTCCTCACTCCTTCGTCACTTGGTGTGTATTGAAAGACTGCGGGAAGGATAATGTTACTGTAAAGACCTCCTCACTCCTTCGTCGCTAGGTCTGTATTGAAAGACTGCGGGAAGGAGAATGTTGCTGTAAAGACCTCCTCACTCCTTCGTCGCCAGGTCTGTATTGAAAGACTGCGGGAAGGATAATGTTGCCGTAATGACCTCTTCACTCCTTCGTCACTTGGTCTGTATTGAAAGACTGCGGGAAGGAGAATGTTGCTGTAAAGACCTCCTCACTCCTTCGTCGCTAGGTCTGTATTGAAAGACTGCGGGAAGGAGAATGTTGCCGTAATGACCTCTTCACTCCTTCGTCACTTGGTCTGTATTGAAAGACTGCGGGAAGGAGAATGTTGCTGTAAAGACCTCCTCACTCCTTCGTCACTTGGTCTGTATTGAAAGACTGCGGGAAGGATGACCTCCCGCTCGGTCAATAAGTGTTTAGTAATTATTTGTTGTTGTTTATCGTATCTGATTGGTTTATTTTTGTCACATGATTATTTTTCATATATGAAAGTTTGATACCCGGTTATTTAATTTCACTTTACTTTTCACTCTCTGACGAATCACTTTCTCTCTAAACGTTAGACCTCCTACACACTATTTTGGCAGTTGATTTGTATTTCTATACTAGGAAATATCATAACTAGAAGGCACTCAGAGACTGCATTCCATATTATCCATCCAGCATCCATATTATCCACCCAGCATCCAATCCACCTTACATTCATATTATCCACCCACCATCCATAATCCATATTATCCACCTTACATCCATATTATACACCCACCATCCATATTATCCACCTTGCATCCATATTATCCACCCAGCATACATATTATCCACCTGTCCATTTGTTCACACAAATCGACTACACTCAGGAGAAAGAGGAGGAAGAGGAGGAGTAGGGGAGGAGGAGGAGAAAGAGGAGGAGAAGGAGGAAGAGGAGGAAGAGAAGGAGGAAGAGGAGGAGGAAGAGGAGGAGAAGGAGGAAGAGGAGGAGGAGAAAGAAGAGGAGGAGGAGGAAGAGGAGGAGAAGAAAGAGGAAGAGGAGGAGGAGAAGCTGGAGAAAGAGGAGGAGAAAGAGAAAGAGGAGGAGAAATATGAGGAGAAGGAGTGGGAGGAGGAGGAGAAGGAGAAGGTGGAGAAAGAGGAGGAGAAGGAGAAGGTGGAGAAAGAGGAGGAGAAGAAAGAGAAAGAGGAGGAGGAGAAGAAAGAGGAGGAGGAGAAGAAAGAGAAGGAGGAGAAGAAAGAGGAGGAGGAGAAGAAAGAGGAGGAGGAGAAGAAAGAGGAGGAGGAGAAGAAAGAGGAGGAGAAGGAGGAGAAGAAGGAGGAGGAGGTGTAGCATTTCGAGCGACTGCCCTTCGTCAGAAAGTGAAACGTCCATTACACCTCCTCCTGCACAATATTTCAGTACACCAACATTTTATTTGATTTCTATTTTTAAACTCCCTACGCAGCACAACAAAATATCATTCATTCTATACCTTACCAGGAATTTTTAAAGAGTCAATATAACGTTGGCATTTTTCGCGATACTCGCACTTTGTGGAAACTGCTGCAGGTGTAGGTGTGCGCGTGGGCTCAGCTGGTTTCTTGGGGCTGGAATCCTGCACTGAAAGAAATTCAAAATAATTTAATGCATGTTGTGCAACATGGAACAAAATCTATAATTCTGTATAGCTTATGTGGCAGATAAATCATTGCAGGGCACAAGGGTAATTTACTTCGCATCAAAATAAAATGCTTTTTTGATTTTCAATTTTTGCTTTTATAACGAAACCTAAAAAGTACCGGTAATCCTGTCCAGGAAATATTTTCTACGGATTTGTGCTTGACAATCGTCCATATATTGTCTGTCTATTCCTAGCTCGCACATTCAATTACATCAATGTATTCAACATATTCTGTAGTATAGAGAGACTTACATGTCATTAAGGTTGAAGACTTGGTCATTGAGTGATTGGCCATATGCCTATCATGAAGGAAATACACTTTGAGTTTAAATTTCATAACATTCGCAATGTATTTATTGCAGATTAGACCTTTGCTGTGCGTCCTCATATTAAAACGTCAGTGAGAATTATATGCTTACTTCTAAAGCACCATTATTTTAGTAGCAATGGAATAGAAAGGCCCATTATTTTCGTAGCAATGGAAGAGAAAGGCCCATTATTTTCGTAGCAATGGAAGAGTTACGAAACAAGTTGAGTAATTGATTTCTTCGCATTGACAAATTGGTTTTATGGAATTCGTTGAACAGCTTCCTTCTTTGTATTTTTGACTCATTGGTTGTTTAAAAACCAATCAAATACGAAGTAAGAAGTTGTTCAACGAACTTCATCAAACCAATTTGTCAAGGAAATGAATTGCTCAACTTTTTTCGAAACTCTCCATTGCCACGATAATAATAATAATAATAATAATAATAATAATAATAATAATAATAATAATAATAATAATAATAATAATAATAATAATAATAATAATAATGAGCTTTATTTTGAGAAGGTAAAAATGCATAATAACTGTTAATTTGAATTTATTGAATTAAATTCATACCAAATCAAATAAACATAATGCAAATACAAAAAGAAAAAGAAATAACAACTAAAAAGGTATATTAATTGTGACAAGGAAGGGAAACAGAGCTCTCGCCCCAATTGATATCCAACACTTATGACTAAAAATATTAAAACTAGTACATATATTAACATAAAGTACAATAACAACAAGAAAAGACAAAAGCAGTACAAAAAAACTAATGACTATGAAGGTTGGTAAAACGGTAGTTTGTCCATAAAATGTTTGTGTAACCGAGGTTTGAGAGACGAGAGAGTGTTACAGTTTTTGCAGTGCTGCTGGGGTAGGTTGTTCCACATGAGGTTAATAATAACTTGTGGAAAATATGAGAACAGAAAATAGTTTTACTTATGAAAGGAAGTGACGCGTAAATTGTTAGAGTTTGAACATAGTCAATCGAGATATGGTCTGGAAACTCGGCAAACTTCAAAGCGACTATAACGAGCTACGTTTTGATGTTGAACCGCTACGATTTGATGTTGAACCGTACCTTACACCGTACACATCCTTTGTTTTAGGTTTATTAATATTTAAACAACACGGTTGAGCGATTAAACCCAAACGATTCTATTGGATGATTGCTTCATTATGCTAAAATACAAAAGGTTCAGTGACCGTGCACAAAATTGCATAAAGACTTTAACAAAGACTTTAGCTGAGTTTCCAGGCCATATCTCGATTGACTATGGTTTGAACTACGAGTAGCATACAATTTGCATAAGGCCAGTTTATATCAGTTGGAAACGTAAAAACGTAAACAAATCATAGTTTTCTTCATACCTTCCCGGCCAGTTCTTTGTTGATTTACAGCCAAAGCAGATATCAAAATCGTCGCATACCAAACAATGAAATCTTGTCCCAGTGATAAATCCTCCACAATCATTGCCATCACATCTGTATCTAAGATTATAAAATAACATTTTGAAAAGGTGTGGTTAAACAAATTTCTTATGACGGGTGATTTCTATGATTGCTACTACTAGTGTATAACTATAGATAATTACATACATATATATGATTGCTACTACTAGTATATAACTATAGATAATTACATACATATATATGATTGCTACTACTAGTATATAACTATAGATAATTACATACATATATATGATTGCTACTACTAGTATATAACTATAGATAATTACATATACATATATATGATTGCTACTACCAGTATATAACTATAGATAATTACATACATATATATGATTGCTACTACTAGTGTATAACTATAGATAATTACATACATATATATGATTGCTACTACTAGTGTATAACTATAGATAATTACATATACATATATAAATATATGTCTCATATAAATCGATAGTGAATAATCTAATTGTTTTAGTAGAAACTCGATATTTATCGACAGTTAGTAAATATTCTTATTGGTTAATCGACTATTATCTATCAGGCGTTAATAGAAACTGACCATGGTCCATTACAAATGCTGAATTCTGATTGGCTACTCAACCGTTGTCTATTCGTGATAGACCATGATGGCGAAACGCGCTCAAAACAATGGCAGAAAACTATAGTTTTGGGGAGGTTTCACATGAGTTTTTGGATAATTTTTTGAAGAATGCATGATTTGTAATAGTCCACTAATTTGTTTCTACTAAAACAATTAGACAACTCGTCCTCATTGTCTATGAGCGAATAGTCAACTCAAGCTTCGCCTTCGTTGACTATTAGCTCTTAGTAGAAACTGACCATGGTCTATTACAAATGCTGCATTCTGATTGGCTACTCAACCGTTGTCTATTCGTGATAGACAACGTTTGGGAAACGCGCTCAAAACAATGGCAGAAAACTCTCGTTTTGGGGCGGTTTCAGATGAGTTTTTGGATATTTTTTGGAGAATGCATGATTTGTAATAGTCCACTAATTTGTTTCTACTAAAACAATTAGACAACTCGTCCTCATTGTCTATGAGCGAATAGACAACTCGGACTCGTTGTCTAATTGTTAAATAGACAACTCGGACTCGTTGTTAAATAGATTCATTAGTTAAATAAATTGTTAAATAGTTCATTGGTTGGAAAGTGTCAGCGGTCAAACGTCAACAATGGCGTCTTTAGATTTGCCGTGATAGTGGAAATGAGATAAGATTTAAGGAAAACTGCTAGGCAAATGGAATGAAAATGTTTAATAGTTATATTAAAATGTTTAATAGTAAGACGTCTATATTGTTCACTTGGGTTTGAGATAAAATACATTTCAAAATCTCGCTCGCTTAATTTTCGAAGTTCGTTGCCTAAATCTAAGGCTAAAACTAATGTTAATCCTTTTGACGTTTTTCAACAATTTACATCAACTGGATAGAAATATAGGTTTTTGGAATACCGTATTTATTCCAATAGATGATAAACTCCTCTCTTCAATAAACACCCCCTCAACTCATAGAAATTTGTAATAAACGCCCCCTCCCCCGAATAATAATATAAGAATATATGTACACAAAAGTCCAAAACAAAATTTGTTAGTGTTTAAATTTTGTTGTTTTTAATTTAGTTTAGTTTATTAGATTTATCACACTTTTAGGTGAACGGAATACCCAAACTGTCTAGACGCCCAATTTGGGTTCCGAGGAGACCCGAAAGTCTTGATAAAATCTGATATTATTGCAAAGCCAGCACTTTCTCCTCAATTATTGTTAAGACCCTGAGTTCCCCCAAAGATCTTTTTACGAGTTTCAGTCGGCAGAAGTTGTATTTTAGACGTGTACGATTTAACACGGACAAGTAGAATCATTAACGTTTAGCACTTAATTTCAAACTACCAAATTTAAGACACAAATCTAATGTTGATGTTAAATGTTCTGTTTATATGTAAATGTGTCAACGAGAGAACACCAAAGACATAAATTTATTAAAATGTCATCATGTTTTCATTTCGTATTGAGAGTGCGTTGTAGAACTAATTAACCATCTCACCAGCTCCCAACGGAAAGAAAATATTTTGACAAGCTTCGATCGATAGGATGTAGTCCCCGGTACAAGCTCATGCGTCAGTCGGTTGAAATGAGCTTATACCCCCCCTGACACCCTGTAAAAATTGTTATATAGATAGTGAGTAACGTAATCTGCAATTTCAATATTTGCATTACACTATACTAATTTTATGGAAATACGGAAATTTTCCCACCATTCTTGAAATCAAACGAATGGTTGCTAAAACTGTTTTAAAAAGTTGAAAAGTTTAAAATTCTGATCTAGACAACATTCATGTATTTCTTGTCGTGCTCTTGTTTTTGCTCGCACAGTTCAGTCGGCACTAACAGCTGAGAGTGATTTTTACGTTCGTAAGGATAATTTTTATAATTTTAAAAAATGAACCTTATTCCTACGTAATCTATTTTCAAAATGTTATTTTATAAAAGAAATAGAAAACATTTTTTCAGTGTTCTAATTTAGCTAAACATGTGTGGAAGTCTCAACTCGCAATTTAGCTAAACATGTGTGGAAGTCTCAACTCGCAATTTAGCTAAACATGTGTGGAAGTCTCAACTCGCAATGAAAGAAGTCAGTACGACTTCTAGTTCTTTCAAAACTCCATTGTTTCTAGCAAGAACTCTAGGAAAACTGACGGAAAATGTTTTCAATGTCAAGATATTTATACTAACCTCATTTCTGCCACTTTGTGATTCTGCTGATGAGCTTTTGGAGTTTTCCTGCCTTTTAAAAACATTAAGAATAAACATAGAAATAAATTACAGTACTGCTCATAAATAATTCCTAACACTGCGTTCGCGTTCGGAACGCGTTCCAAAAACGTCCCGAACGCGTTCGGAACGTTGTGAGAACGAGCGTTTCGGTTTTGAATCGTAAAGTTCGTCGGATATCGTGATTTACCGACTGAAGCCGACTGCCAAACAGACTCGACTTAGTTATATATCCCGTTTACACATGGCGAAACTAGCCTGGGCCCTGCCCTTGTTTGGGCCCGGTCTGAGGCTCGGCCTGGGTTAAAAGTAGCCCTAACAGCGCTCGGCCAGCCCTAATTTTTGTAATGCTAATTGTAGCTAATTGTAATGCTAATTGTAATGTTAATTTTCGAACATGTGCAGTAATAGTTTACTATAATCCTACCCAGGCTCGGCCCAAGTTTGCGTTTACACACGAAATATATAGACCCAATATGATTGTTTTGAAAATTGCGTGTAAACACAAACTGGGCTCGGGCCTGGGCTAAACTAGGCTCGGCCTGGGCTAAACTTCTAGTGTAAACGGGGTAATAGTCACTGGGCCGGGAGACACTTTCCGGTGGTAAGAGAAAGCATTATGAAAATACCGTCTTTCGTCGAACAAGTGATTTTCTTGATCACGACAATTAACTATAAATTTCAAAGCTAATAGTCGCGTTGACTCGTTGTCATTGGTGAAATTGAGTTTTGTAAAGATTACCCGCGTCATATGTTTACATGCTGAAATGCATCCTATGTTGAAATGAAATTGTCTGATGTATGCGAGGAATTGAATGAGATACGTGATGTGTTTTCTTTTCAAAACACATGCTTTGGCGGCTTCCCCTGCCTAGCTTTCGTCGCCCACGGTACCCACATTGAGAAGAACCTATCGCTATCACCGGTATTTCAAGCACTTATACACATAATCCACAGCGTGTTAGTGAATGAATTGTTTCAAAAAGTTACTGTATGAACACTCACAGACCGAAAGTGACATATTTCACCTGTGGCAATTCGCAAGCATGGTGCCACTACTCGCTCATTTGCATGAAATTTCCATTTACTGATTGAGCATGGCATTGAAAAAACATGCCACTTTAGAAACACCCGCAGAACGAAACACCATCCTTCATCTGTGCCAATTCCTGTCCGAAGCGCTCGGTATTTCTAAATAGTTTTAATAAACTGAACGGATCAACCGCGATGAACACTCAGACCGAAAATGACATTCTGTGGCAATTCACAAGCGCGTGATTTCATCATAGTCATAAATGCTATTACTCGATCATTTGCGTGAAATCTCAGCTCATGCGCTCGGTATTTCTAACTAATAGTTTGAAAGAACGCCGGAATCAACGATGAACACTCACAGACCAAAACGGTGACATATTTTACCTGTGGCAATAGCGAAGCGCACAGTTACTATTTATAGACCAAAACTCAGACAAACAAACCAAATCTGACTCCCAAATGAACCATTTCCTATTGTTTAGCACATGAATTTAATTATAGACTCAGACAAAACGTCATATGTGCGCAACGCTATACGGGCCAAGCGCGTGATTTTAACATAGTGCTTGAAGGCCATTACTCGCGCATTTGCATGAAATTTCCATTAACTGATTTAGCATGGCATTGAAAAGAACATAACACTTTAGAAACACTTTATATTCGTATGGATTTGTTATCGTATATACTGTATATGTTTATATATTATATGTTTATATATAATTCGTCATTCTCTTCCATTTTATCATCGACAATATACATACTAGTGTATTTCAATCTCTCCATGCGGGCAGCAATTGTTTTCTCGATAACAAGAAATTAAACAAGACCAACTCATACTAATCTTGGTGTTTTAAACCCTCTTCTTCAAGAAATATTTAACTTTAAAGAAATTATTCTATTCCTTAAATATGTGGAAAGCTCTCCAAATGATCAAGTGATTCTAAACTTTGGGGAACAACGAAGAATTCCGATGGCTGGCCGATCGGATTACGATAACAACAGCTTTTTTTGTTAGATTATTTCTGAGCAGTACTGTATACAACAAAATACACAATAATGATAACTCCGAATATCGGTCATCATCAGGAATGCTAATATATAATATATATATAATATATATATAGTCGAAACGTTGAATTCTCAATAAATATGTTTACGATTTTCGGAGTTACCGTTATTATGTATTTTATTAAAATACTTAGTGGTTCCCGTAAATTTATATTAATGTATTAAATTATATGGATATCAGCGATAATATATATAGCTTTTGTATTTCCTGACTCAGGGCTGCATAATGTTTCAAGTTATAAGGATAAATATTTGCAGTGACCACATGTTGATTTATTGACGTGAATTGATTTGATTTGTTTTATTATTTGTCTTATTTGTTTCATCACAGTATATGTAAAAACAGACCGAATAATTTTAATCATTTTCCATACATGGCTCTTCCCAATATCAGGTCAATTTTTGGGACGTACATGGTATTTTTTGCATTCAAACTTACTTTTGAAGCAGATTTCACAAAGATCAATATCCTCACATTCCATACAATGGTATCGCGTTCGACCAACATTGGGAATCTTTGAGCTACATCCATCACATGTAACAGAGTTTTGGTCCAAACGATGACCAAAACAATTAACGAAATGCAAAATTTCCTAAAGTAGGAAAAATACTGAGGTTGGAGGAAAAATGGATCGTTATCACGTGACGTCATAGCGGCCATTTTGGGGTACAACCTCGTACCCAGGGTCATCTCAGTGCCCGGAGATGGGAGGGGAGTGGAACGAGGGAAGCTAAAGACCCTGGTAAAGGCTGGTCACGTGACTCCAAGGATATTGGATTATTTTGTAACCTGGCTTATTCTCGCTTATATCATCCGGGGGGCCGGATCGCTGTGAAAACATACCACAAACTTCTATAATTGAAAGTATAAACAGTATATGGATAATTTAAAAATATTACAATTTATTGGAAAGACGGTACGGACTGCAGACAGAAGTTGAAAGATGGTGGATTACTTCGAAAAATGCGCTGATTTACGGACATTTGTTGCTGTCATAAGCAGACGCGGATTTAGAAGTTAGTCGCATAAATTAGATTTAGAATTTGCAATTCAAAATACCTGCGAATAACAATCCTATTGGATAGGTTTTTGTTCTGAATTATTCTTAAGAAAAGCATAACCAATAGGGTTGTTCATGAAGTGTCTAATTTATGCGACTAACTTCTAAATCCGCGCCTGGTCATAAGATAAACATTAGGGACTTTAAGATCTACGACGGCAACCTAGGACGGGGACGTCGTTCAAACAAAAGAATCTTCATGCGAAACAATAAGAATGAATAATTTTTATTCGCAAGAGTAATTTCAACGCTGTTCTCGTTCTGTTTACACTTTACAACGCCACTGGGAGCATTTTCACGTCTTTAGGACGACCGTAACTCGCGGAGAGATGAGAGATGTGACTTAACACTGACTTAAACACAGACACTATAATCGTTTTAGAAATATTGAAGCGTTTTGGAGATCAAAAGTCCCTATGATCAACGCCAGAACAGTTCGAATTTACAATTTTAATACAGTCAGCTAGACTATGACTATTATTTTAAATACTAATCAAAGTAATCATGTTTATCTTATGACAGCAACAAATGTCCAGTAAATCAACGTATTTTTCGAAGTAATCCACCATCTTTCAAGGCTTTCAACTTGGCTGCAGTCCGTACTGTCTTTCCAATAAATTGTAATATTTTTAAATTATCTATATACTGTTTATACTTTCAATTGTAGAAGTTTGTGGTATGTTTTCACAGCGATCCGGCCCCCCGTTTGATATAAGCCAGAATAAGCCAGGTTACAAAATAATCCAATATCCTTGGAGTCACGTGACCAGCCTTTACCAGGGTCTTCTCTTCCCTCGTTCCACTCCCCTCCCATCCCGGGCGCTCCCTACGGCACTGAGAAGACCCTGGGTACGAGGTTGTTTGGGGTACCTGAACAACATGATTTTAATTATTAGCTTCTTTTGTTAGGTACACAAAATGGCTACCATGATGTCCTTTGTCTTTTGAATATTTATCACGTGAATGAAAACCATCTATTTGGAGAGAATGGACTTGAGTGGAGCAAATTGGATTGTACAGTGGAATGGATAGTAATATGGAGTGGAATTATCTAAATGTATGCAGAGGATAGGAGATGAGATGAGAAAATTGGAAGAAGCATAGGAACACTGCGGGAAAACACTAAAATGCAAAAATATGTAAGTTGCCTTTTTATCATTATCAGAAGCTGGTCCCAACGTTTGCAGAAGCCATAGAGTAAATGGAAGTATGCGGCATTCCTGAATCCATTGACGTTGTTGCGAATATCTTTGTAGTTCATCCTTATCAGGTGTAACTCTAGCAACGGGCATCACTAATGCAAAATAGAAAAAAACGTGCGTATGTATAAATTATCTTCGGTTTCATTTAAAAATCCTTATCTTTATTTTACGCCTACGTTTTTAAACGATACATGCAGAGAAGTGATACATACAGATCAGTGATACATATAGCAGTGATACATATAGAGCAGTGATACATACAGAGCAGTGATACAGTACAGAGCAGTGATACATACAGAGCAGTGATACATACAGAGCAGTGATACATGTAGAGCAGTGATACATACAGAGCAGTGATACATATAGAGCAGTGATACATACAGAGCAGTGATACATGCAGAGCAGTGATACATACAGAGCAGTGATATATACAGAGCAGCGATACATACAGAGCAGTGATACTGCATACAGAGCAGTGATACATATAGAGCAGTGATACATACAGAGCAGTGATACATACAGAGCAGTGATACATGCAGAGAAGCGATACATACAGAGCAGTGATACATACAGAGCAGTGATACATACAGAGCAGTGATACATACAGAGCAGTGATACATACAGAGCAGTGATGTTCTTTGGTTTATATATATGATATAACATGACCGTTATAATCATGTAAGGGAAGATCAATAAATGGAGACGAGCGGACAAAAAATTATAACTAACTAAATACAAAAAAAATGTGTTTCACTAAATTGTTCAGATTAAATAAAGATGAGAAAGTTTGTAGGATAGATTAAAGAAAAGTTTTGGTAAAGTTAATTAATAAAAGTTAATAAACTAATAATAATAATGTTGCTGGCAGCGTGACTACTTTTTATGAGGGACAGCGGCAGCGGCGACGGAGTCAGCATCATGGGTGGAGATGGAAAAACCAGTAGGAATGGCAGCTGGAATAGAGTTGCATTGTCATCAGGGCTGGAAACCGACGGACAAGAATCACCAGTGGAAGAGATGCACGGAGAAACATCAACTGGAATGGCGCCACCAAAAACATGATCAACAGGGGCGACATTTCCAAGTTCAGCATCACCGGGGGAGGCATCTGTGAGAGGGTCAACAGCAGGAGCAACATGATTGTCATCATCATCTACACCAAGGTGATCACGGTAGATGTCGGTGGAACCCTGAATCACATCAGAACAGCATAATTTCCTGAACAAAGAACAATAGGATTTTGCCATTCCGATATGACGCAGGATAATCTCATTGGAGGGGTACCGGCCACGTCCCAAGGGCGCCAATGACAAAACCAAAAACTTCGCACTACTTGCCTTGGTCGGTGAAGAACTTCTTTAAACCAGCGTACTTGGGGGTTTTTCGTTCTTCCGCCATACGAAGGGCGTCAACGTCATTGTCAAAGAGGCAACATACATCAATAATAATAATATTATTATTATCCTCAACAATATCAGGGCGAAGAAGGCAGTTGGATCCTTCAACCGTCTGGTCAATCCAAACAGTGCCGGACCCAATAGCATTTGAAATGCGGGCCACGATCTTATTGTGGCGACGAGTGATGTTTATCATATTCGGTTTGCAATGACACAGGAAGGGTCTCGGTAGATGAACACTTGCGACATTTTGGATTAGTATTTGACCAGCGGCTCTTCACAATGTTCAGCGGAATGCAGTTAAGGCGGGCACGCCGGTGGATAAAATTCCAATCCCCGAACCGTAGCTTAAGGCCGTTGTATTGCTATGTACAGCCACTTGCGAAAGTGTCAAGGGTGAGTGCACGGGCTACAATACCCTGATCAGGAAGAGATAAAAGAGTGGAGGCGTATGTATCTTGTGTATGGAAGTGAAGGAATCTGATTGCGTTCTTGACTGCGACAGGGTCAGATTCAGTTGCGGACAGAATTGGAAGGTTGTTGTCGTTAAAATGAATCTGAACACCAATCTTGCGAGTAGATTGGCGGGTTCTAGTCCAGATGGAGCGGACGCGATACCGGATGTTCTTGAGCCGATCGTCAGGCAGAGGACAGGAAATTGGACTTCAAGGCTTGGGTAGGAGTAGATTGAGAAGCATGAGTCACAGTTTGAGTGAGTTCGGCATTGGCGATGTGGGTTACAACAGGGTTAGAACACGAAAGGATCTTTGCAGCTAAAGCTATTTCTAAACGTACTTATTTAAAAAATTAGAATTACAAACCTGTTCTTGGAGCTGGAGTTACTCGTGGTGTGGAAGTAACACCAGGGGATGAAATAGAAACTTGCGCACATTTTTCCGTAAATGTCGACAACAGCGTAAACCCCTTTGTAATACGAAATACAATATATAGTATTGTCACAGTGATATAACCATATATATTATTTTATCAGACAAATCCCACAAAGTGTTCATTAAAAATTTCCATTGTGTAAAAACCCTTGCACTTACCTTGTGGGATACCACTGGCTGCAACTCCTTGATGTTTGCCATTAATAAAAAAATGAAGAGTACCATTACTTGTTCGGCACACTCCAACACGAGCACCAACCGATAAAGAATTCAGGTTTTCACCATAACTGATGATCAATAAAAATATTCAGAGAAAATGTTTAAATCATTTAAATAATTTGTTTTTAAACTTATTCGTTCTAATATCTCAGGGGCGCAACTAGAGGGGGGGTTGGGGGGGGGGGGGGGGTTGCAACCCCTGCCCTTTTTAACTCCTGCCCTTTTTGTGAGACCTCTAATACTATCTATCAATACTTACTTAGACATTAGATAAACAGATAAGTAATCGTCTGTTGTACGTAGTACGCAATACAATTCTCTGCAAATCTGGCGAGACTCTGCAGAGTCTTCTAGCTCGGCTTCAAGCTCGGCTTCTAACCTTCCAGCGGGCGCGGCGAGGCTCTGGGTACGAGTCTTCTTACGCCCGTGCTCCTGCTTTCAGCGGTTTTCCGCATTTTCTGCGGAGAGCTGAAGAAGTGGCAGAACAGCATTTCGTTCTGACAAATACTAGTCTTAAGGCCCGAGTATGTTTTTAATGTATATAGTCTACATACTCAAACACACTCTGCCTTGTAAAAGATGCTACACGCGTGTCATTAACTCATAGAACGTGCTTTATATATTTTGTAAATCATTCATGTTAATTTTTGGGTGTTGTTGCTGTAAGGTTGTTGTTGTGGTGGTGGTTGTTGAGTGTTCTTGAAGAAACATAACGAAGATATCCAGTATCCGAAATTGTTTAGAATACTGAGCGCAAGGGCGGCGGTTGGTTATAGCCTCCCAATATTTGAAATGGGTGGGCTAAGCCCCACCCCCAATATTTTTAGGATTTTAGAGCTAAAACACTGTTTGTTCCCTTGTTTAACGCGAACGGATATTCAGCGAAAGATAAACTAAATTATTCAAAGGTCTGGTTTCGTTTTCCCCTTGAATTCTGGTGCCATGTCGGTTCTTACAGACTTCCTCACCTCCCAAACGTGCACATTTTGGGCACAATCAGTGAACCTGACAATTCTGTGAGGAACAATCTCAGAATGCAGGAAATACCATTTCAGAGACTCTAGTTTACAAAAATTTTCCTGGGTACATCCCCCCCGACCCCTCTTGAGGTTGCAGTTAGCCCTCCGAAAACACAAATTTTCCGCCACCAATGACGACTGGGCGAGTTTGCCCTTTTTTTGCATTCAACCCCTGCCCTCGAAATTTTCTAGTTGCGCCCCTGTATCTAGTGTTAAATATTTAATTAATAATATCTAGTGTTTAATATACGTAAAGGTTAATCACTATTACATTGATTTTGGTTAAATTTACTGAAGCGCTGAGTGTTGAATGGTTATCACACTAAAGTGCACCTGACATCAAAAAATGTTATTGTCTTATTTGGAAGAACTTTTAAAATGATAAAGTAACTTCTTTTGAAGATTTTCGTTTATTCGCTTTCTTTTTGAGATATATCAGTTTGTTTGATATTCAAATGTCCGGTATTTACGTCACACATGCATAATGACTTATCAGAGAATGTTATATATCTTTGCGTTCATCAAATAAAAGCACTAAAGTGTGAATAACACGTGTGCGTGTTTCTCCCACAACACCAAACTTCTCGATTTTAAAGGATTTCGTAGTCGAGAATGAAAGAGATACACACATTCTCCAATAAGTCATTATACATGTGTGACGTAAATTCCGTACATTTGCATATCAAACAAACTGATATATCTCAAAAAGAAAGCGAATAAACGAAAATCTTCAAAAGAAGTTACTTTATCATTTTAAAAGTTCTTCCAAATAAGACAATAAAATATTTTGATGTCAGGTGCACTTTAAGTAAAGAATTTAGCTCGTCAGTTGGAGCAATGCATTGTGCATGTGTCATGAACCCTCAATTTCTTTTTTATTAAATAAATTGTTGTATTTTCCTGAGAATTTCTGCGCTAAAAAATTCTGATCAAATACATTAAAGAGAGTGTAAGTTATATGACGATACCACTCCCAACATATTAGGGAGGGGAGATCAGTAACTCATCACCGACAGTTTCGTCAACCTATACTACATCAATATAAGCCCGCGTAGACAAGAGTCCGATGACTCCGATAAAAATCACTCGGATGTCTGTTGAGTCAATGTGTATTTCGTCGTTCTCCATAGCACTGTGTACAATTGTTTCTTATTCATAGCTTTGCCATCCAATATATTGCATTAAATTATTTGGTATTATATCAATGGTATTAAAAATGGAGACATACAAAGTGTGCAAGTCATGTATATGCCCGTCAAAAGCTGTGGATAACATACGGGACAAGGACATGCATGCATGCATGTTTAACTCCCAAAAATACACCAGGGCATCGACAATAATACAGTCGTCATAATAGAGAATGGCCACGAGTTCCCGCTGACAGACTTTGGTAAATCGTACAACTTAGCTTTCTGTATAACAGCTGTATACAAATATTAGGGCAATGAGATCGACACCGACTACAATATATTGGATGGCAAAGCTATGAATAAGAAACAATTGTACACAGTGCTATGGAGAACGACGAAATACACATTGACTCAACAGATATCCGAGACACGTATAACTACCAAGTTAGGAACAAACAGTACGAGGACGGAAACATTTACAGAATCGATTTCGACAACTGGAAAATATACATAGGCTCAACTATATAAACACCATCGAAAGTGTGTGACTCCTTGCAAAAATGAGAGAGAATATACACATGGAGAAAAAACATATCAACAAGTTCGTTAGATAGTTCTCCAGTAAAAGAGACAACAGCGTCGACAAATTAAGAAAGAAGTAGTCAAATACTCTTTCAAACTCGAGAACAACCATTGAAAAGTATAGAGAAGAAGATACTCATCAAAACAAACGAGAAAGAACGGCATCTATTCATGCAATACAGAGAAGAGACAAAAGACTAAGAGTGAAGGTCACAGAGAACAACAGGGAATACACAATCGAAGAGGCAATGGATGTGATTTATCCGGTTTTATTAATTGCAGTTAAATGTTTTTTTGTTTTTAATTTTCCTGTTGCATTGGAAATTGCATAGAAACGATGCCAACTTGTTAAAAGTCCAAAGTTGCTTTACATATTGTTGTAAACAAAGAACAATGTTGAAGGAATAGGGAGACCTGCGAACTAATCTGTTTCCATGGCAACCATATCCAAGCAATGATAATGATTAGTTTAGTTGACTGAGTAAGTCTAGAAAGTTTGAGTCAATTTAGTTAAATCAATTCAGAGATATGCATGATTTTCAGTTTGGTTACAATACCATGTCATACTTAAGACGTCATAACTCAAGAACAGGACGACAAGTGAAAGAACTGTAAAAGCCATTCTTCATTATTTTAACTGTTCTTGTGAATACAATCATAAAAAAACTGTAATAAAATTTCCATTGCATAGATACTTTAACAAAATAATCTCAATAGATTACTATTAAAAACATACCCACGCCTTATGATTGTACCATTTTGTATCATCTGATTTCCACTTAGCATCCATGTTCCAATTTTCATATCAGTCATTGTTGAAGGAAGTGAAATAAGAAGTGGATTGATTGATGTGACACCTAACATGTAATTTATGTAAATTATTATTATACAATTTTTACTCTATCTCGCGATTTTGATTGGTTGGGTTACCTGGTATCACCTCGTAAAAAAGCTCGCATTGCTCCCCTATTAATGCGATCACCATATATCAATTTAAGCTAATTGATCATAGAACATGGTTATCTAATTTCACTAAAACATTTTGGCAACAGTTTTATTTATCAAAAGAAAAATAACTGTTTTATTGGCTTGCGAAGTTTAAAGTCCTTTGTAATTCAGTTTGTGGTTTTGAAGTTGATATTGTTGTATTCTCCAATAAACTATCTACCATAACGTGTTGGCGATTTTTGATATGTTGTGTATTTCCGATTTTATCGCGTTTTAGAAAATGTGAAATTTGTCGCGATTTGATGCAAAATACCGTAAAAATATATATTATACCGTAAAAAATCCCATTTTTACTGCTGTGTTTCACATTTTTATAATTTGAATGAGGCAAATATATTTTGTTGATAAACATGATTGTTCCCCTGAAATTCACTTCAAAAATATTTCGGTCTACCACTCAATTCCAGACGAACCCCCCCCCCCCCCCCTGATATTGACCCCACCCAATCGCAACTTTCAAAAAGTGTGGGTTACGGGAAACATGATATCTCCAAGAATATAATTATTGACGACTAAATTTTTGCAGACTATAATTATTGCATATATTGGTAGGAGAGCTGTGCAATGAACCACGTTCAAGTACGTGTGGCTATAGTTAATTATGTCTTGAGAAATTAGTTCACAAAATTATAACATTATTTTCCTGAAAGCACTTTGAAAAAACTCGATATAATAATGCACATGTAGTCAAAGACATCTATTTTAGTTTATTACACAGCTGAGAGGTACATCAATACATGTTGCAAATTTCAGAACAATATCTCAATATATTTTGTACACCCGCAACAGGAGGGCCGCTTCGCAAGCTATCTTTTTAGGGGCCCGTTAGACCTAAAAAACAATAAACAATTCTTAAGTCGAACGGGCCCCTAAAATCACGAATTTGGAAAATCAATTTCAAATATGAAGTCTGTGATTCCAATGGATGTTCAGTTCAAATCGCATTGAGAAGGCTCCAGCTTCATAAATGTCCCCTTAGCATACCAGCCCCAGAGCTGAAATAAAGTTTATTATATTTTACCTAACTCCCTCTTTTTCTTCCAAATCTTCATTGTGTCCTTTCTTGACATAT
This sequence comes from Chrysogorgia sp. JL179-B06, assembly GCA_035772405.1. NCBI lineage: Eukaryota > Metazoa > Cnidaria > Anthozoa > Scleralcyonacea > Chrysogorgiidae > Chrysogorgia > Chrysogorgia sp. JL179-B06. The sequence goes on along the minus strand of JAYKKM010000494.1, from coordinate 50,431 downwards.
CTCAGCTTCCTTCTCTTGTTTTTTTCTAGTTCTGAATCTTTTCTGCTGAAACAGCCTTGTGTTGTCTAGTTTGTTGCAGGCTCTTGTTGTATTTTCTCCAGGGTGTATGTGTAGGTTTTCCAAGATCTTCAGAATGGATTTTACAGCATTATTGAAGTGACAAACTTCCAGGAAAGTTGCTAGTTCAACTATTGGAAGTTCTGAATGGTTTCTTTAGTAGCCCTTTCCAAATTAGTACATTGAAGGCTTCATTCTGGTTCTGAGTACATCCATGCAAGCATATCGTATTTAAAGTCTACCTACATCTTTAAGTGTTACTATGTGGGGTATTCATGCTTTAAATCAGCAATTTTACCAATAAAAAAAGCACAAATAAAAACGGTTTCTGTGGAAACCAACATCACAAAAACGATAAGACGTTTTGCAGGGCAGTTATTTCTGATAAAAACCTGAAAATGCATTTTTTCTTTATTTCCCTGCATCTATAATAGTTGAAGATACTAAGATTGACAATACTGTCAAAATTTAGGATATCGAGCCACCTTAATAAAAACTGAATCAAACTTTATTCGACATGATTTTGTAGATATTTTATCGGATTACATTAATAGGGGCGCAATTTGCGAACTTTTTTACGAGGTGATACTGGATAACCTTATCGTTACCTAACAAAGGATCGATTTGTGGAAACATGGAGTAACTTTTAGTTTCAATGACAGAAAGAGAGCATGGAGATCGAGGAGATTTTCAAAACAAAGAGAAAGCTCTATACTCCGCTTAGCTTGCTCGAGAGATATTGCCGTTAAGAACCATTAATCCTCGAGCTGCAGCTGTTTTGAATGTGCATGAAAAATAGTCGGCTGTTATTTTAAGATATCTAACCCTAAACCTAACATTTTGCGGGGGTTAGAGTAGAAAACACACTAGGCGGCGGGTTAGGGTTAGAAAACCCATTAGGCGGCGGGTTAGGATCTTTGTTGTGTTGGGGTTGGGTTCTAACATTGAATTCACGATTATCCTTAATTCTGAGCGATTTCAAAATTAAGGATAATCGTGAATCTCAGGTGAGAGGACAACCTGAAACGAGACAAGATTGGTTCAATCTCGTTCCCAGAGCCTTCGCCGCGCCACGCAAACGAAGTCTGGGATAATCCATCAGCGGAAGTGTTTTGATTGGTTAGCTAAGGATTGCCTTTAATTAGATTAACTCTTAATATTTACGCGAGTGTTTCGTTCAAACGGTATTGTACTTCGTTCTTATGGCAGAGTTTACACCAAAAAAGTTATCTTCGGACAAACATTTAGTCGTGTCGTGTTTCCAGAAAAGCTCAAAAAAACCTGTCCAAATCTACGCGAAATGCAAGAAAGAGCGCCAGGTCTAACGTTAAAGAAGAATCTCAAGTCGCCCCATTGTACTTAACATTTGGAATTCTCACGAATGTTAGATCCAGAGAGTTATCCATGGTGCAACAAATTGCCTCAGTTATTCTTGATTCAGGAAATGCGACCAAAAAGTATCTTGATTTCTCCAACTAAATCATCGGACGTAGAACAGAAACGAGAACACAAAGATTTTCCCGCCTCACCAATTTTCCAACGCCGCGCGGCGAACGCTCTGGGAACGAGATTGCGTCTCAGTGGTCCTGCGAAGGAGGCGGGAGCGTCTGCGCACAGGCTAGCTGTAGTCGGGTTTATTACAAAATATACACTAATATTCCCACGCATTTTTACACCTAAAATTTTCCAAACAAAAATATTTTACTCTACCGCTAATTATAATGCCTACCTATCTCGATAGAGCCATTCCATAACACCGCAATTTTTTGATCAATCCGGACTTCAAAAATCTCATTGTCTTGCAGTGGTTGATCGCTAAATACTATTCCTTGATCAAAAATCAGCATTGGTAATTGACGAGTTGCTGTTCTTTTGGTTTGGTCTACATTGACATGGTTGCTGTGTTTATCATGAAAAACATAACGATCTGTTCTTGAAACTGTTGTTGTTGTTGATGATGAGTCATCTTGAATTTTTGCTTCTTCCAAAGCTGATTTCAACGCTGGTTGCGAATATTAAATGTTCAGTTAATAGTTACAAAATAATTGCTTCAAACTTAAATTTCACTTTAAGTTCTGTTTATCTTTCCGGAATAAGAGCTGTTTATCCCGGAATATACACAGTACGTGATATTGGACAATCATTGCAAATTCGAAGAACTAGTTTCTACTTCTTATAATCAGGTGCTACCCTTGTTGAACAACATAAGTTTTAAAAACAAAGACAACTTTAAATCATGTATAACTATGGGTTAATTTGTTATTTTAGTTTGATATTAACATCACAAGACGTATAACCATAGCGGAAGTAGAAAAATTAGTTTCACTTTCATAACATTATTGAGCTGTGATAAAACGAATCGCTTATAAAATAGAATCTATTTCATTTTTTAGTTCTTTCACGTCTAGGGTGTTTTTGTGTTATCCAGCCAGTCTCCACATGGGTAGCATTAAAATGTAATCATTTATACTGATAAACTTGCCGTTTCCAAATATTTATAATGTAATGGTTATCTCCGCGGAAGTGAGATTTGCTTTCATTTTGATACTTCGTGAAAATATGAAATATAAACTATATTATATATTTCAAAGCACAAAGATAATCTAAGAAATATAGAAGCGAACATGACAGAGTTACTAAAAAAGAATCATCTTTAGTGAAAGACTAATCATGAGTTTCTTTCACTTCACACTCCAATGCTGACAATCTCAGCTTACGACGTTACGTATATTTACGTGCGTGTCTTGAATTTTAAAGAAGTAGATGAGCATGCTAAGTTACGTACAATACTTAGGTTTATCACTGTTTTATAAAACCATGTTATATCGTCTACCTTACTCACCTCCGAATAGCAAAGCATCAAAAAGGGACATTGTTTCTATGTCATATAGTTCACTTGGAACTGGAGTTTAGCTGATATATAATACTAAACCTCATTAGTTACCAGTTTTCCTTGAAGATGACATCAATAATTTAATATTTATACTGCATAAATTAATATATGTAATATAAAACAGAAGATAATTGAAAAACTTTACACTACTAGGAGCCTATAATAATTATAATTAACATATGCAACATATACAAGTTATTATAAAATAACCGGAAGTAAATGAGCTACAACACGCGCACTGATTGGCTACTGGATAAAGGGGGTATACATGGCAGCAGAATAATATTTTGGGCACGTTTTTTTATATAATCGTCAGAATATAATCGTCAGAATTTTGTCACATAGCCATGTAAATAACCACTAACCCCAAAACAACAAAGATTCTAACACTAACCCGACGCTTAACGAGTTTTCTAACCCCAACCCCAATATTAATAATAATAATAATAATAATTTTACATTTATATTGCGCATGTTCCATAGGAAGATGCTCACATGTGCATTGCAATTCTTATAGTACTAATTAAAATAATAAAAATGTTACAACATGTAGTATAATGGACTAATTATGACTATAGATATACTAAAATTGTATTGTTAAAAAGTAAGACTAAAATTATAGTGTTATTGCATATATGCGTTTGAAAAAAGGTAAGTCTTGAGAAGTTACTTAAATGTTGTTACCGAGGTAGCATAACGTAAGACTGTTCCAGAGGGTCGGCGCCGCTATCGCAAATGAGCTGTCGCCCAAGGTAATTCGGGTCTTAATCCTTGGAAAATCCAGTAGGAATTTCTCACATGATCTTAAATGGTACCTCCCAGAAGTCTTTAACTTAATTAGTTCAGACAGATATTCTGGTGCCAGGCCATGGATTGATTTATATGTAATAAGTAACATTTTAAAGTCAATCCTGAATTTAACACGTAACCAGTGGAGTTTAAATAGAGCAGGTGTGATGTGGTCAAATCGGCTAACGTTGCATATAAGTCTGGCGGCAGAGTTTTATACACGTTGCAGTTTAATTAAAAAGTTGGTTTGCCGGTAGCCCATATAGAAGACTGTTACAATAGTCAAGTCTGGTTGTTACAAAAGTATTAAAGGTCAACTCCAGCCCTTGTGTATTTTTTGATATTATATGTATTGAAGCACGTAGAATCCGAAAAAAATAATTAAAAATTGAATAGAAACGTATTTTTCATTGATTTCTGGACTTTTTATCCAAGTATTTTGTTGTTTTTTACAAAAAACCGTGTTCCATTGGAAGTCTGGGACTAGGGAGCTTGTGACGTAAACTAAGGAACACCCTTCACGCTCGCGCAAGTTATTCTACATAATCGTGTTATAGTCAATCGGTCTTTCTGCTTGTTATTCTACATATAAATTGATCTTTCTGTTGCGAAAACATGTCGGATCTTAGTTCAGAGTCGGATGTTGAAAGCAGTGTATCGGAAAGTGAAGTTTCGTCATATTCGTCGTCAGAAATCGAAGAATTCGAAGAGGACGCAATTTGTAGAGACAGTAGACAACATGGCAGTCACGAAGTCGACGGAGTAGAGCCATACGCAGATGAGCCAATTGCAAGTTCGGAATGGCTGCGTGGATACCACAGTGAGCAGCAACAATTGAATGAACAGTTGGTTGAATTGCAAGGACGCTTGGACAACGAAATACCTATAAACACATGGTATGTTTTATCTATAAAACTATTATATATTATACTGTTCGGTGTTCGCTTGATCATTCCTGTATAAACGTTATTCATCTTAAAACTACGGTATTTTGAAGATTCATCTATCTCAATATAGATAATAGAATACTGTTTATTTTAATTTACATACATCTTATTATATGTCGCAGTGATTTCGTTTGGTATTATATTATAATATTGACAACTTCGCAAACACTGCAGTTGTATAATTATATTCATTTCACTCAACTTCTTTTTTAACATTCTAATGAGACTACTAGCTTTATATGGACTTCTTTTATAATTTTATTGGCTATATTGTATAATCTTGTATTATTGTAAATTTGTGTATGTGTAATTTTATATGCAGGGCCCCTTTGAATATCAGCCAAGTTGCTGAATGGGCTACCCTGCTAAAATAAAGCTTCTTATCTTATCTTTTCAGGTGCAAGTGTGGCAGCTGTGCAGTAAATCTCTTGGTTAACGCAAAAGAGTGTAAATGCTGCACAGAAATACCAAAATGTATGGATGCGCTTAAAGATAAATGGGTCACCGAGGAAATCGAAGAAGAACTACCATGCATCACACAACATCCTGGATTCAGAGCAGTATGCCTTGAACGATGGTCACTCAAGCTTGCCGCTGATAAATATAAAACATTACAAAATAAAAGATATACAAATTCTGGAGCAGAGAAAAGGTAGGGTAATAATTTCAAACCATAGTATTATTAGTGCCAGGGTAGGCTCCAGGGTTGATACAATTATTTTGTAATAATATTGGGTTTATAATTAAAAGTGTGACATGCAGCTTGCAGTAAATACTAAATTGTTTGTCTCACCGAAGATCAGAATGTTGTAGTTTTCTAAGCTTCAGACTACAGTAGCAAACAATTTACTATTGGGAAGTGATGTTGAAATGTCTATATATTTTTAGATTTCTTCGTGCTGTGGCATACAGAGAGTTCACCCGATTAGTTCATGGCCGACTGGGAAACAAGCGGATTCCACTGCCTGCCTGTGCATACCAGTGCATCAGGGCCAAATTTATATTAGAAAATGAAGCATTGACAGGGTTTGAAGATCAATAATAGAAACTATATACTGTATTTTAATGTAAGCCAGACTAATATATACAAATATTTACAAAAGGTGAATACCTCGTACCAAGGGTATCATCTCTGCTCCCCACCTGCCCACCAGCATGGCAGGGAGCAAGTGGGGAGTGGAGATGAGATCCTAGGTACAAGGTTGGTGAATAAGTGGTTTAGTTGCTTCCACTATTTGCATTTCTTGGGCAATCCACAAACTTATGTCCCTTCATTGGGTTGTTGCAAACAGTACAACAAGGTGCTTTCCTTTGGCTTTGTGGCGGCTGTTGTGGAACAACTAAAACTTTAGTGGAAACAAAAAAGAAATTATTTAAACAAATAATTTGAACAAAACTGGATAAAAATATTCTGTGTTATTATTCTTTCTACTATGAATTACCTTCTGCTGTGGGAGGTACTTCTTCTGTTACCATACTTTTCCTGTGTTCACGTTTTTTTATGGCATCTTCCCTGTTCTCCTCAAATGCTGCACATAATGGTGGTGGTGTTAATGTTAACAATTCTTCTTTTGCAGAGTCCATTAATTCCTCGTAGTGTGTAGCTTTTAAAATTGTCACAAAAATGTCATCAACATATTCTACAAATTAATTACATGCAAATATTAATCAGGATGTACTGTATCAGTAAAAAAGTACAGACCCGAAGCAAGAGCCATCCCCTATTTACTTCCAACAATCATGCAAATGCAACATTGTTAGTAAAGTACCAGAAATATGTATTGCAACTAATTTTACATACCAAAGTCTGGTTTAACATGAACATCTTTGATGACAGCTTCACCATTCTTGAACTTTGGATAATGTACTTCCATTCGGCTTGATCCATCACTTTTTTTCGCAATTTCTCGGTTAAGGTTCTTGTTGAAATGCAATGCAGCCAATGTATGCCTACAGTATAAAAATTATGGAGTTACAATATTTACTGTAATGTAGTTTTATAAAAATAACAGTATGCCATGTTGAATAATGTAAACTTTGTGTATATTTCAGGCACAGGGTTTGGTCAATTATTAAGATTGCAGGTTGTGTATACAACCGGTACACACAACCTGTCTTTAACCCATCATGGGGCAGTCTATAATTCTATTATAATTCAGAAGACTGCCACACTGTAGTACATGAAATATACAATAATTATAAGGGTATATTGTTAACATTATTCATAACATTCTATTTTACATTACATTACAGTATATTACATTGTGTTTGTGCTCATAAAAATCTATATTTTACCTGCATAGCATTCCAACATATGAGAAACCAATCATCTTTGGACAAAAATGGTTCACCACAGAATGAAACCCTTCCAGACAACTTGTTTGTGACAAGGGAGATGCTTTCATGATGCCTTTCTGGATACCTTTCTTTTTTAGTGCCTTCTCGACTTTATCATATAAATCACTATCTATAGAAAGTCGAAAAATATAGATTTGCAAGTGAATGTTTGTAATGTTCTGATTATTATATTAGGCCACCAATTTAATTCTTCGGGGCATGGATCCAACCGACCAAATTTTTTGTGAAACCAAAATAAGATAGAATTTGTACTTATTATAAACTTTGGTCAAAAATTGGTTATTTTGTGCTTTTTCAACCTCGTACCCAGGCTTTCACCAGAGAGGCAGGTGAAAAGACTGGGTATGAGCTTGTACTTTTTTATTTCCATTTTTTTGGAATTGACCAACCCTAACAATTTTGATACTTTGTGCCCCAAAGTATCAAATTGGTGTGGCCAATTACCGGTACTACACTATAATATTTAAATAAAAAACACATGTAAACCTTTTGATATCCATGTGCGATCTGTTAAATTGTCATTGTGGGCACATTTGTTGAATAGAGGATCTGGGTGATTTGTGTGCTTATTCACAATATGACCAAGAAAGGAATTAAATTTTGCCAGGATTATTTGACCATTTCCACTTGGTGTCGATATGGCACACCAGTGCAAGTGGTTAACACAAGGCTGAACCCAGTCCTTCAATAGCTCATATCCCTTCAATGCAGCAATTTTGTTAAGCACCTTACGAATTTCTGAAAATGTAAAGCAGGCCCATAGTGTATGAGGTCATATGAACGATTCATTTTATCAACACACACAACTCAAACCAGACATTACAAAACATAACAGTCACCTACTTTTCTTTAGATGCCACAAATCAAAGTAATGAGTAATTTGTGGAAGTTGTTCTCGCATATGCTTTATCACTGATGTATGCCTATCAGACACAAACGTTGACACTCCACATGGTTGACTTGTAATGAAGTCCAAAGATCTCTTGAATCCTTCATATTCCATTGCTGGACTATTACCAACCTCATTACGCTAAAAATAAAATGATATATTGAATTAACAAACTGAATGCACAGGTTAATGATGCATCCTGATCCAAGAATGGCTAGAAGACTGAGGTGACATTTTCTGTTTGACATGAATGTGAAACAATAGTTTTTGGATTGCATAATATAAGGTACAGTAGTTTATACCTGAACCAATTCAAAATGTAGAATCATAGGTTTGTTGCAACAGAAAATGGTGTACACACCATACTTGGCACTATGGCCCATACTGTCATGACGTGCATCGCCAGCAATGACAAGTTTTTCACCATGCTTGTTTACTTCATCCAGCAGCTTTTGTTGATATCCTCTCCAATGGATGAAAATTGATGGGAAAAGTATATTCTGCAAAATACAATTGAATAAATACTGGTAGTTATATACATTGTAGAATCTTGGTTGACCTTTGACAACATACTGTAATTGCAATTTTCCAAAAGGGACCATCCTGGGCTAATAGTGGAAATACATGTAATATAAAACATCTACTGTATAGTCCTTACTTTTTGATGGTTGTAATATGTTGAAAGTGAGATACAAGAGAGTCCCATGTGCCTAAACACATTTGAAATCTTGGTAACACAGGCACCAGATACCACTATAGCAAAGCTAACAAGAAAGTTACCAGCTGGAATCTTTGTTTCTGGGAAATCAGGTTGACTTTTCCATACTTTTGTTTTTTCCTTGCATGTTGGATTAGCACAGAGAGTAGTAATCTCCACCATAGTACCAATTGTTTTCCACTTTGTCAATAATCCATCAGCTTTGCAAGACCAGCACACTTGGAACAACAGAAGAAGTTGCGACACAAATACAATAAATTTTGGTTCAGTTCTGACATTAAAACCTTGTCTTCCATCGTCACTAGAACTACAATTTGAATAGAAAGTCCAGTTATTTATGGTGGGGGGTAAAAAATAGGGGGGTCAGAAGGATTTTCTTTGTGAAAAAGGGGGTCATTGAAGGAGGGGTTGTAAAATAAATAAAAAAGAGACCATTTCCCCCACACCCCTCCATAAATAATGACCGGTCCCTAAAAACAAAATTTGCACCGATTTATAATTATACCTTTGTGAGCTTGAATTGTCCTCGTCATTCTCGTCTGAAGCTACATGTATGAATTCATCATGATCACCTTCCTCACTATGAATAATGTCATCTGAAGCCATAAACTCCATACTGTCGGTGGTACAAATATCCTTATCGCCCTCATCAATATCACCTTGATCTGATAATTCACTTTCACTTTTATCATCTATAGGATGAAAATCAAATATATACTTCCTCAAGAGAACTAATCACATTGCTGAACACCAAATGTTTTAGTCCCAGACTCTGTTATGTTTCGTTTGTACGTAGTCTGATTGAATTGTGGTACATGAAGGAGTAAAGTCTTTTTAGAGCAGAGATTCAATTTAATAAGACTAGATACAATTTAATAAGACTGGGCCAGGGACCTGTGATGTTTTTATACTGTAGACCTAAAAACTCTTAATTATAGCTACAGTATAAATAAAGCATAAAATAAAATGCTTACCAATTATCTTACGCAACCTTGCCGTTTCCTTTCGTTCAAATTCAAGTTTGTGCTTAGCACCAACCCATAGGTTTCTGAAGCGTTTGGTCTGAGCAGAAAGGTAGTTGCAACCAAAACAGTGATCTGTTTGAGTGCAACAGTCCTTGAACTACGAAGAGACAGAAATGCAACATTTTTGTTACCAAAGGATTTGTTATGCAAATATTACAATATATTATATATAAATAAAAGCGTTTATTATTCGTTTAAATTTTCGTCACTTGCCGGAACATTCTCTTCTTCTAGAGGAAGTTCTAAAAGCTCTTCATCTATTTGCATGGCTTCGTCCTGGTCTTTCTGGGAAGTCGAACTCTCGCCAGCACCCATTGCACTCCGTAGAGTCTATTAAAAATACAATACAAGATGTGATCGAAACTTAAAGCGCATTTAGATGTTTGACGAAAATTTCAGAAAGAGAAACACAACTGGTACACGCAGATGTTTAACTTCGAATTACTCACGTGGCGCTTGCTTCGTTCAGTGCTTTGCGACGAGTGACTGGAGGTTTTCGAAATTGGCGATGGGTATATCGTAGGGTACGCAATTTTCCCAAAAGAGTCGTGCTTTAGCGTCTTCAAAAACGTCCCGGAAAACTCTGGCAACGACGAACTTGACGCTAAGTGCTGTTCAAAATCTTCGGGCTTAAAATGTTGCGAGCACACACAGGAAGATTTCGATGGTACCCACTTTGCCCTGGTCTTCTTCACAAAATTAACCCACCGTTTTCTACGGGTCACTGCTTCTGCTCGATTGTCATTATGGAATGGAATGACATGGATCGAAATCCCTTTCCCAGCGTCTGCCACTAAACCGCAACCATAAACAACACATCTGCTAGGCATTTTGTAGCTGTTTCACTCGTTTCACGAAAGGAGCTCAAGAGGAAACGTAAACAATAAGTCGTTGTTTTACTATGATCTCAATGTGTTCATTCATCAAGTTCCTTAGTTTACGTCACAGGTCCACTATAACGACCGCTAAGCACGATGGTTGTAGATTTTTCAAGATGGCGACCAATCACGTTGAATTCGGTAAGTTTAATCTCGTATTTCTTACTTTATTGATGGCATGAAACTGTATGAAAAGCGATTTAATGCATTTAGCATTTATTTCCGAAGATGGAACAACATAGTTTGGACGATTTGCCGTGTGCAACCGGACTGTATTTTTTTAACAAACATGGCACGTTTTTTACAAGTTATTTGATGTCCTTTTACTTTAATGTGTAATTCAGTATACATTACTGTTTGAGTGGTTAAAATACTCGTAACTGTTTGTTCAAACGTTCAACTAAAGTTATTTGTTACCGCTCCCCAACGCTCCCCGTTGTATTTCCCGTTTTAATCGATATAAAACATAATAATTTTGTTATTTTGACAGGTTGATTCAATAATATGGCCGCCAAAAGACCTTGTGTTGTCGAAGGCAATACATCAGGGAAACCAACTAGCAAACGACCGGTCGAAGGAAAATCGAGAAGATCTTTATTTAATAATGAAACGCAATGTGCAGAGGATGAAACTAAAGTGTCTTTCGCTTGCAAAACAGAAAATTGGACCCGTAAAGAGACATCAGCATTGGTGCAGTATATCTGTCTATTTTGGAAGGACGCCTGGAGTAACAAATGGCCAATGACAAAGGACAAGGACTTTTGGGACTCTTGTGCGGGAGCTGTTAGCAATGTTTGCCAGTCAAATAGAACAGGTTTGTGGATTATAGAATTCAGATTCGCTATCTATTTTCAACTCTGTAAAAAATAAAGTGTGGTATTTTAGTGTGTCTAACCCATATCCCACAATTCCTCAAATGTATGTAGTGTCAGGGTTTTGAAAGGCAAGACTTTGTGTTTTATAGTTATTAAAGAATTTTCATTCCATTACATCATTTTTTTGTCAGGAACTTCATGCAGAACTAGAGTGACCAAGCATTTGTCAAAGGAGTTTAACTCATTGTCTGAAGCAGAAGAAGCCTTGCAGATAGATTATGTTGGCTGGAATAATTTTGACCATGGTGGTATATTCAACACTCATGCACCTGCAAGCAGCACTCCACACCATTCAACCATGGTAGATGAACCATTGTCACCAGTGTTTCAGTCATCGCCAACAATAAAAGAAAATACTAATCCACGTCTTATCGGGGACTTAGTTAAAGAGTTTTTGGCCTATTTTAAGAGCATGATGTCATCCAGAATAAAAAAACAACTGCTTAACTTTTCAACTGCCTGGTACTACGCTAAAAAGTCCAGAAATCGATGAAAAATAATTTTCTATTCAATTTTTAATTATTTTTTTCGGATTCTACGTGCTTCAATGCATATAATACCAAAAAATAGACAACGGCTGGAGTTGACCTTTAATGAGAATCTGAACTGTGTCGTGACTAAGAAATTTCCTTATCGGCGCCTAATATTGTAGAGATGAAAAAACGCTGCTTTACAACATTTACTGATATGAGTTTCGAAATTCATATTTGTATCGAACCAGCACCCCAGATTCTTGACATCCGTAGACGGCGAAATCACAGAGCCCGCAACCTGAAGTTTATCAATGTTAACTTTGGCTACACGCGTAAAAACGCACAAGCTGTTGCGACTTGTCAACAGGCGTGAACAATGTTGTTCATAACAGGCGTGAACAATGTTGTGCTGCACCCTGTGAACAATGTTGTCAACAATGTTGTTCACGCCTGTTCCAACAACATTGTTCACAGATGATGAATCAACAGGCGTGAACAATGTTGTTCTAACAATGCGTATCAAGCATGATAACAATCCTGTTTTATGTTGTGCCAACACACATGAACAAGGTTGTCAGAACAGCAGCTATCATGCATGATATCAATTTGTTTTATCATGTTAAATTTTCTTGTTTTTCACGTTTTACGGGATTTTTTCGTCCAAGACAAAACTACACAATATCTCGTCTAAAATATTTATTAAAAAACACGCAAACAAGGCTACAATACAAGCTGTCACTATATATACAAGCAATAACTTAAAACGTTTCTGCACTCGTACGACGCATTTGTGAAGGTTTTCTTTTCTTATCGGACTAGTCTTCAGTGGATCAACTTTCTCCCATCTTGTAGAACACCTGCAATCCTGCATGCATATAGTCAAGCCAGGAACCTGAAAGTGAAACAAACAAAAAATGCTTGTCATTTCATATTGTTTATCACAACTTGATTAAGCCTTGTCAGCGCTGCAGTATCACACCCTTTATAAACTAGGAATTGTTAACACTAAAACTGACCCCGCTTGTCTCGTTTGCTTATGATCTGTGGAGACTGATGGACGCTTTCCCCCGTCGCATGAAAACAAAAATTAAATATACAAAAACGGCCCTTGCTCGTTCTTGCTTTTGAGACAGAACAAGGCGGGTCAATAAGATTTACATAATTGACAATAATGCTTGAAAATTTATCCCACTTTTCCAACCGGAAAACGAACCCAAGGTGTCTGGTTTAACGGCCCTCTTGAACACTGAACTGTTGAGAAAAACTGTCAGGACAGCCTCGGTCAGGAATTTGCAACGACCATCAAGAAATTGTCAAAACATTTCCGATTATTACAACCGAGAGACATCGTATCTTCACTTTATTGTCGTGAACGAATTTTTTTGTTATTCAAGCTTGAATGAATGTATGTTTTAATTAATCAAATTCCTCCGCTACAAAATCCTAGTATTTGACTGCGAGGAATTTTCCCGTTTCGAGCAGGACGTAAAACATTTTGAGGGTGCATGTAAACACATATTTGTGAAAATCTCTTCAAAAAGTATTAAAAAGCGCATACATTTTGCCCATATCATAGTTATAAATGCATTCATCTTGTACAAAAAAGGATCTTAAGTTAACATAATAGTATAATACCTTAACTCCTTAAGCAAGGCTTTACTGTTGAAATTCCAACCGAAGTTTCCATGGGAAAGGAGTGGACAAGATTCACTTGCAAGCCGTCGACTAAAATCAAAAGTAATATCATAAGAAACTTTTAGTCTTTCAATTGGTGAGAATGCTTATTCACTCTGAAAAATATCGTGCAGAACTCACCTTTATAGCTACTAAATTTTGTCCCGGGGCTTTGTCACTTCGTTGACCGTCTGGCTTTGTGGCATCAGCATCATGTAGTTAGTATATCTTTATCTTGCCGTTTTTCGTGGTAAAATCGTTCGTACCTTCTTGAATATATATATTTTGAGGTCATAGGTACGGTTTTAAAACCTTTTTCTGCTGTCAAAAATACATTTAATGAGAGATCGTCAGAGACGCTGCGGGTATGGCTTCCTCAACGAACTTTAACGGCTTTTGCCATGATTTTTGAACAGTAAACAAAGATTGTGAATGGTTGATCATAAGCTATCCCAATTCCTATTGGTTAATCATGAACGCAAAGTTCAGGCCAATATCCTGTTTAACCTGTTTTTCGTTTGAACAAGTTGTTCACGCCAGTGTTTCCACTTTGCAGGAAATTTCCTGATTTTAGGAAATCCTGACTTCAAAAGGAAATTTTCAGGATGAGTTAGAATCTCAGGAAATCTCAGGAAATCTCAGGAAAATCAGGAAATCTCAAAAAATCTAAGGAGATTGAGGTGGAATGTGTAAATATTTGATATCTTAGGCAGGCATGGTCAGTTAATATGATAATTTTTATGTTAGCGCTGTTTGACTATTTCATCTTTTTTGGTAATTTCGTTACATATTTTCTAATTTTCACACTAGATTTGACCCGATAATTGGGAAATGATATCACGTGATAATGTCATAAAAATCAGGAAATTTCAGACAAAAAAAAGGAAATCTGGATTTCGATTGTGGAAGCACTGGTTCACGCTTTGGAACAACGTAAAACAACTTGTTGACCCAACAACGTTGTTCACACATGATATAACATGTTGTTCAAGCATGATGAAGTAACAAGGTCGAACAACCATGTTACAACAACAATGAACATGGTTGTTCTATCAATGATGTTTTTCCCTGTTCCAACAACCGTGAACAACCATTGTTGGTTGAACAATACTGAACAATGTTGTTGGAACAATGATGAACAACATTGTTCGTTCAACAATGTTGTTCACGCATGATAGCCGGCTTGTTACAGTATTGTTCAGCCAACAACATTGCAACAACTTGTGCGATTTTTAGCTGTGTAGTTGCTGTCGTGTTCCAATGATGATAAACTCTGTTTTGTCATCATTGAGTTTTAGGCGATCATTACCATCCATCGCCTGATGTCTTCGATGCATCTTTGCATTGCTTCAACAGCTGCAACCTGTTCAGCGTCAGAGTCAGGGCGGAATGACAAGTATAGTTGGGTGTCATCGGCGTATGCATGTACATCTGGCAGATGCCTTTCTAGTATGTTAAACAACAAAAGGGGCCCTAAACAGGATCCTTGAGGCACACCATACTTGATGTTGAAACTGTCATTGGCTGTCATTTTGGATAAGGCATGGTTAAAATCGTTTTGATATAATCGTCAGAATATAATCGTCAGTATATAATCGTCAGAATTTTATCACTTAACCATGTAAATAACCACTAACCCCAAAACAACAAATATTCTAACCCTATCCCCCGCCTAACGAGTTTTCCAATACTAACCCGACGCCTAACGAGTTTTCTAACCCTAACCCCCGTATTCAGTGTCTTCCTAACCCTAACCCCCCGTCTTCCACCTCATTGTAACTTAGCCATCCCTACTCCCCCCGACCCAACCACTCCCCTTATCATCAAAATAAAGGTGAGGACATGTTTGGTTAGCTAGGGATTTGGAGACGGCCACTGGGGACCTGGGCACGGCTGGCGAATTTTAATTCGTTTTAAAGAGTGAGTGTCAACCGTCGTGCATTGCGCGTTTGTGTTTATCTTTCCATACGATGACGAAGTGTTTTGAAGTGCTTCGTTGCCAACTTGATGTGTATGGTATAAATACTTCGGAAATTCGCCGAGTCTACTCAAAAATCCCTATAGAGTCTTTCTTATTCATCCACAATACAAATACATCGACTCGCAACCTGATTTTTTCGTTTGAAAGTCTTTCACATTTCGTGTCAAGAAAACGTTGAGTTTTGTGAAAAATACAGAAATAATTACTATCTAAGGTATATCTTCTTTCAATTAAAAAACAAAATGAACAATTTATATCAAGGATTAACAAGATATTTACGGATGCAGTTCACCAAGGGAATTTCGTGCTTCGAAAAATGGGCGACCGAGTGTGCAATGCGTCACGGTTGACATTCACTCTTTAAGTACAAAGGGAAGTCAAGGAGTATACCTGGATACAAGTATAATTTCATCACTAAAATCGAGAACGTATTGACAGTTGTACGAAGCAAGGCGCGGCGTAACAAGCTCTTTCCGAGATATGTAATATGTAGTTTTCTTGGTTTTATTGACAAATTATTGGTTGATGGTTGCACTAAAAGAAGCTCTGCAGTTTCATCTAAGGTTATAACCTGATCATTCCAGTAAACTAGAAATATAATTTGGTGATTGCACACGGATAGCTTTAAAAGTATTGTAATTAATCCTCTTGCAAGCGCCAGGGTCCATTTCTCACGAAAGGTTTGTATATATATTTATATATTTATATATTTATATATTTATATATTTATATATTTATATATTTATATATTTATATATTTATATATTTATGTATTTATGTATTTATGTATTTATGTATAGTAGTATAGAAAGTGGGGCTACCGGCGCATTTTTCCATTTTTCATGTCTCAACTTTTTTCTCTGGAGAACGCAGCACTTTTTTCGTTTTTGGATTCCACATATAATTTTCGAGCAAATATGTGGAATCCAAAAACGGAAAAAGTGCTTGGTTCTCCAGAGAAGTTGAGACATTCAAATGGAAAAAGTTCGCCGTTAGCCCCACTTTCGAGACTACTAATAGACGATGTGTCGCGTGGTTTGGAGTCTGTGAGACGTGTCTCAGCTAGTAAGCTACAGAGTGAGGTGTCTAGACGTGGGGCTGCTGTGGGTGAGGATGTCGCTCATAGCAAGACTGTGTCAAGTGATATTACACGTGATCCTGATATGAGCTTTATTTCAGGTCGTGATTTAAAAGGGTCTAAGGACTTAACTATATTAAATAATAAAACGACTCGCATGAAAAGGTCTAAGGACTTAGCTATATTAAATAATAAAACGACTCGTGTGAAAATGTCTGAGAGTAAACGTAACCCTATTGTGGATGGTAATGTCGCTCGTAGTGGTACACGTGGTCCTGCTATAGGTTCTGGTAACTTAGTTATGCCGAATGTTAAGATGAGTTTTCTAAAGAGGATGTCTGGTTATCTAGCTGACGCTAAAGCATTAGGGTATAAGTGGATGGACCTTATTAGAAGGGTGTCTAGAGAGAATGTTATTAATAGAGTCACCAGAGTTAGGGAGGTCAGAAAGATTCGAGAGGCTAGACGTGATCTTAGACGATATGTTAAGAGGTCACGATTAAGTCAGGAGGTCTCAGACAGAGAGTATGAGAGAATCACTAACCTTATTGCTAAGATGAAACGTCCTACTGTAATACAAAGGAAAGTTGCTCTTAAAGGGTACACCAAGTCGTATAGTGTTAAGGTGATCGACAATAAGGATCCACTAAAACAACTAGTCAAGACTAGAGAAGTAGTGGGCTTGGCTTTACAGAAAGAGTTAGAGAGACTGAAAGGTTTAAAGTTTTCCGAGACACTGAAAGTGACTCTAGAGAAACAAATTGGTAACGGAGAGTCTGTGTTTAAAACAGCCTTCTTCAACAGTGTAGTCAAGACAGTGACTAGTAGTGTTGATATTAGTGGGACTACAAGACAAGCTAGTGAGGAGATAGTAAATCGTATAGCTGTGTGGTTGTCAGAAGGGTCTGGGTGGGTTGTGGACAGTGTTAGTGATCACTATATTAATGTGGTAGTGTATAAACCTCTTAAAGGATCGAGTTATGTTGAGCTACCTGAAGAGTTGAGGAACGCGTCGAAAGGTTTGATTAATATAAAGAATGAAGATGATAAGTGTTTCATGTGGTGTCACGTGTTACACAAATGTCCTGTAGGAAAGGATCCGCAGAGAGTGTCGAAGCACAAGAAGAACGTAGGTTCTGTCAATTATGAGGGAGTGAGATTTCCAGTGGATACGAAACAGTACAAAAAGATAGAGAGGCAGAATGACATTAGCATCAGCGTGTTTGGATATGAGGACAAGCAGCCATTTCCTATCTACGTTTCTGAGGAGAAGTGTGAGGATCATATGGACCTACTGCTAATAACGAATGGTGTTAAACGACACTACGTGTACATCAAAGACTTTGGTAGGTTTATGTGTGGTCAGTCTAATCACAAGTGTCGCAAGAATTTCTGTAGGTACTGTCTTCAGTGTTTTACTACCAATGAGATTCTAGAGAATCATAAGGAGGTTTGTATGGTGGTAAATGGTAAGCAAGCGATCAAGATGCCAGTCGAAGAAGATAGCATTCTTGAGTACGTAAATTACCACAAACAATTAGAGGTACCATTCGTAATATACGCAGACTTCGAGGCTATCACAGAGAAGGTCGACAACGTGACACCACTCGCAGGATCGTACACTAGCGAGTACCAAAGACACACAGACTGTGGGTATGGATACAAAGTAGTGTGCTGTTACGACGATAAATATAGTAAACCAGTAGAGATGTTTAGAGGTCAGAAAGCGGTTAAGAAGTTCATGAAAAAGATGTTAGAGGAGGTTAAATACTGCAAGAAAGTTAGAAAGGAACATTTTAATAAGGACATGGTGATGACCATAGCTGATAAGGTTAACTTCAAGGAAGCGACTAAATGTCATATTTGCGATGGAAAATATAAACGTAGAGACGTAAGAGTTAGAGATCATTGTCATGTAACTGGTAAATATAGAGGTTCAGCACATCAGTTATGTAATAGGAACTATAGACTGACTGATAAGATACCTGTCATATTTCATAATCTAAGAGGGTACGATAGTCACTTCATAATGCAAGAGATAGGTAAGATAGGTCAGAAAATCAACGTCATACCAAATAACATGGAGAAATATATGGCATTCATGTTAGGTAAACATCTAGTGTTTCTAGATAGTTTCCAATTCATGAGCTCTAGTCTAGCCGACCTAGTGAACAACCTACCAAAGGACTGTCTCAAGTACACGTCTGAACTATTTCAAGGTAAGGAGTTATAGTTGGTGTCGCGAAAAGGTGTGTACCCATGTCGGAAATAGCAAAGGCAGGAAGTGATCAAAAACAAGGAGTGCAGATTCAGCCAATGAGAGGAGCGGGAAAAGGGGGCGTGGATGACATGTTTTTCTTGTTGTCATATTATAATGAGTGAGTGTGAGCGAGTTTTGTAAGTGCGAGTATTAAAACCTTATTTCTATAAAGTTAAATCGAAATCAAACCTTGTGAGTGTCGTGAAACGTACTCGAGTGAGGCAATTCCCAACACAGTGGCACCTCCGACGGGATAATTGTGAGATATCGCTCGAACAAGAGCAAGAACCCGGGATAGCGAAACGATGGACAAACAACAAGCTGAACTCGCTTGCAAAGTAAAGGCGCTAAGGTTCAGGATAAGCAAGACTGAGGAAGTAATGGCTAAAGAAGATCGCCAGGGCACCGAACGCCAACGTACATCTATAATTAATATCGCTGACGTGATAAACACTCTCAAAGAAGCTTTAGAGGAAAAGAAGTTTTCAAAAGGTGAGAGTGATGATGATGTCGCCCAATGGAGCGAGATATACGAACAAGAACTGGCGACGGCTGATGAAAATATCAGATTATTAACTCAACAAATCAACCAAATGGATCTTCGAGAGAAGGACGCCAAAGCGGTCTACGACCACGAGAAAACCCTGCAGTTTGAGTTAAAGGTACTGGAGCAAAAGGCCGAATTTGAAAAGAATTACAAGCAAGAAAAAGCAACCGAGCATGGCGAACAACATAAACAATCGTCTGCTGCCAAGTTACCGAAGCTGCCTATCACAAAATTCAACGGGAAGATCGAAGAATGGCTCCCATTCTGGGGTAAGTTTAAGTCCGAAATCGACTCTACAAATCTGCCGATCTTGACTAAATTTTCATACTTGAAAGAATTGCTTGAAAAAACTGTTCGTGAAGATGTAGACGGGCTGCCATTCACCGACGAGGGATATGCAAATGCGAAAACGATTCTTGAATCTGAATACGGACAGACAGCTGAGGTTGTCAACGCTTACGTTCAAAATATTATGAATCTACCCGTAGTTATCGGAACCAATCCCAAGAAGATACAAGAGTTTTACAAACACCTGAGATACAACGTGCAAAGTCTTAAAACACTTGGTAAACTAGCCGATGTAAAAGGCAATGTACGAGCGACATTGGACAAGCTGAGAGGTATCAAAGCGGACCTCGTTCGTGGAAACGAAGGCTGGCAGGAATGGAGCTTTGACGATCTCCTAGGAGAACTAAAAAAGTGGCGAGATATCAATCCAGTCGAAGAAGAACAAGAGAAAGAAAAACGTCCACCACGTTCGCGGGTTTTCCACGCACGTGATTCTCGCCGCGAAACGCGCGGGTCAGTCTGCGTGTACTGCGAGGACACCACGCATAAAAGCTCAGATTGCAAAAAACTCCTTGGAAAAGAGGAACGAAAGAAATTTCTTGCCACGAAACGACTCTGCTTCAACTGCACAGGATCTCAGCACCGTGCAAGTGAGTGCAAGAGCAAAATCGGATGTCAAAAATGTCACAAGAGACACCACACGTCAATCTGTGATCAAGCAGAACATCTTCTAGTGGCCACCGGAACCAGGAACACATGCGTCACATATCCAGTCGTAGTGGTACAAGTTGAGGGCATAAAATGCCGGGCGTTGCTGGATACAGGAGCTGGGAGTTCCTATGCTTCAGCAGCGCTCTTGGATCGAATTTCAAATAGACGGTGTAAGAAGGAGGTGAGGAAAATAGAGATGATGCTTGGTACGACCACTAGGGAAGTTGAATTATCAACAGTCAAGATCAAAGGAACCTCAGGTGATTTCTCTCTATCCGTGGAAGTAACAAAAGTAAACAAGGGTGAGCTTGTCTCCATAGACAACCCCAGGTATCAACAGTTAATTGATGAAAACCCACACCTGAGAGGAGTCGTCATGGAAGACCTTGACACTAAGGAGCGACTACCAGTACACGTTATTCTGGGAGCGAGTGAATATGCGAAACTAAAAACCGACAGTGCCCCAAGAATCGGACAACCAGGACAGCCAGTCGCCGAATTGACACAATTTGGGTGGACAATCCTATCACCTGGCAAGGAATCCGTGGACTTGTCGAACATGCTTCTCACCCAAACATCGCAAGTTGATTATGAGCAGCTGTGTTGCCTCGATGTTTTGGGCTTGGAGGACACGCCAACAAACGACCAAGGAAGTGTGTACAATGAATTCAAAGAGCAACTCACACGAGATCCAGCCGGCTGGTATGAAACTGGTCTAACCATGGCGAGGTAACCACCCCCAGCTGCCCAACAACCAAACCAGAAGCTTGAGACGACTTGCAAGTCTGAATAAGAAACTCGAGCGCCAGAAACTGACAACCAAGTACCAAGAGATTATAGAGGAGCAGAAGGCTGAGGGGATAATCGAGAGTGCTGATAAACCAAGCGTGGGGAGAGAATTCTACATTCCACATAAGCCAGTTGTGCGGTCCAATGCTGAGTCTACAAAACTACGAATTGTATACGATGCTTCTGCGAGAGCCTATGATGGAGCCCCATCGCTCAACGAGTGCCTACACGCGGGACCACCGTTGCAGAATAAACTATGGAACGTCTTGGTAAGAGGACGATTTTATCCTGTGGCTGTAACCGGCGATCTGCAAAAGGCTTTCCTCCAAGTGAGAATAAGAGCAGCAGAACGTGATGCATTACGCTTCCATTGGCGTCCAGATGAACGATCGCCATTAGAGACCTTGAGATTCACCAGGGCTCTCTTCGGGCTCGCGCCATCCCCGTTTTTGCTAGGGGGAGTTATCGAAGCACATTTGAGCGGTTGGGAGGAGCGAGAGCCCGAAGTGGTGGCTAAGCTTCGTCGAGAGTTATACGTTGACGATTTGATCTCAGGATCCACATCAGTGAGCGAAGCCCAGGAACTGAAAGAGAACGCAACGACCATCTTTCAAGACGCTTGCTTCACATTACACAAGTGGCATTCGAACGCCCCTGAATTGGAATCAGCCCAGACCAAAGTGGAAGAACCAACCTACGCAAAGCAACAATTGGCGATCCCAGAGGGGGAAGACTGTGGTCTCCTGGGACTTGCATGGAATAAACAACGGGACACAATAACTGTTGCAATCCCAGCGGAGAAAGCGGTGGTGACGAAGCGAGGTATTTTGGCAAAGGTTGCTAAAATATATGATCCTTTGGGATTAGTGTCTCCAATGACGCTGAGTGGAAAGCTGATCTACCGTGCCGCGTGTGACACCAAGAAAGCCTGGGACGCATCATTGCCATATACCCTTGGTCAACTCTGGAACAAGTGGGAAAGTGAACTTCCTCAGCGAGTGGAAATCCCAAGGTCCTTGGTTATTCATCGAGAGCAAATCCAGTGTATCGAGTTGCATTCCTTTGGAGATGCGAGTGGAAATGGTGTGGCGACTTGTGTGTACGCAGTAGTTCAACAAAATTCGGGCAGCAGCCAAGGCCTCGTTGCGTCAAGATCAAGGTTGTCCAAACGAGGACTGACCATTCCCCGATTGGAACTGATTGCCGGCCATATGGCCGTGAATCTTGTCACCAACGTGAAAGAAGCTTTAACAGGATTTCCCGTGACGAAAGTTTACTGCTGGCTAGACAGCTCTGTGGCATTGTTCTGGATCAAAGGAGCCGGAGAGTACAAGCAATTTGTAGCAAACCGAGTACAGAAGATCAATAGCCATCAAGACGTGACTTGGAGACATGTTCCCTCAGCACACAATCCAGCAGACCTTGGGAGCCGAGGTGGACTTGTGAATGAGACAAAACGACTTTGGTGGGATGGACCTAGCTGGCTGAGAGATCCAACAAGTTGGCCACCGGACATTGTAACCATGGCAAGCCAAGAATCCAACTTGGAGCTAAAGGCATCCAGACAACTGTTCGCCTTAGCTGTAGAAGACCGAGATGAACTGGACGACTTGCTGCACAAGGGAACCCTCTGGCGGACGTTGAGAGTTGGAGCGTGGATTGCAAGGTTTTTGCACAACTCAAGAGCAGCGAAGGACCAAAGACGAACTGGGCCAATCGCCACGGATGAAATTGACCAACAAAAACTCTATTGGGAGAAGAAGATTCAAAACCGATGCAAGGAATCCGAGAAGTTTGAAGAAGATCGTGTGAAACTGAACCTACAGAAGAACAGCGACGGAGTCCTAGTGTGCATTGGCAGAATTCAAGGCCATTATCCAATATACCTCCCAGATAAACCTACTTATACAGAGAAGTTCGTCCAGCACGCGCACAAGGCCACTCTTCACGGGGGAGTGGGCCTGACAATGGCCAAAGTTCGTCAAGAACATTGGGTACCACGTCTGAGACGACTTGCAAAACGGATCATCAAAGGATGTGCAGGATGTAAGCGATTCAGAGCGACGGCCATCAATGTCCCACCGCCAGGTCTACTACCGAAGGATCGAACTGAGGGGGTAACTCC
Organism: Chrysogorgia sp. JL179-B06; assembly: GCA_035772405.1. Classification (NCBI taxonomy): domain Eukaryota; kingdom Metazoa; phylum Cnidaria; class Anthozoa; order Scleralcyonacea; family Chrysogorgiidae; genus Chrysogorgia; species Chrysogorgia sp. JL179-B06. Next base: position 27,076 of record JAYKKM010000494.1, on the reverse strand, counting down.
GTTTCAAGTAATTGGAGTTGATTACGCAGGCCCCTTAGCTTATAAAGTCACACAGAAGAAAGAAGGCAAGGCATACATCTTGCTGTATTCGTGCAGCCTTACAAGAGCACTCCATTTGGAGTTATTGCCATCTCTTGAAACGCAAGACTTCATCAGCAGCCTAAAGAAATTCATTGCCAGACGCGGTCGTCCGAAGAAAATTTACTCGGACAATGGTGGAACTTTTGTGGGCGCAGCGAGATGGCTTCAATTGGTAATGCGCGACGAGCGGATCAACGATTTTCTTGCACAAAACGGCATTACGTGGCAGTTCAACCTGAGTCGGGCACCGTGGTGGGGCGGCCAATTTGAGAGGTTGGTCGGTCTCGTGAAACGCGCACTTCACAAGAGTGTCGGTCGTGGACTGCTGTCGTGGAAGGAGCTTGAAGAAGTTCTACTTGATGTAGAGATTGCCCTTAATGGCAGGCCTTTAAGCTACGCGGAAGAAGATCTAGAGATGCAGATGTTAACACCGAACGCGATGCTCTACCCTCAGACCAACCTGCTACCAGAGCTCGAACCTCATCACGTAGACAACACCGACCTTAGAAAGAGGGTCAGATACCTAAAGAAATGCAAAGAAGCTATCTGGTCGCGCTGGACAGCGGAGTATGTACGTGGTCTACGGGAGCGCCATAATCTCAAGTGTGGGAAGAAAGCCACCATTGTCGAGGGCGATGTTGTCATGATACAAGGAGATGATAAGAATAGAAATCAATGGAAACTTGGAATCGTCAAAGAATTAATTGTGGGGCGGGATGGAACAGTGCGAGCGGCGAAGTTACGAGCGGGGAAAGGGGTTTTGGAGCGGGCAGTCCAGCATCTCTATCCGCTAGAGATGTCTTGCGATAAAACAGTCGTGAACGTCCAACCCCCACTTGATCCATACGTGCCTGCATTCAGACCGCAAAGGAACGCAGCAGTGACTGCAAGGTTGCGTATACGAGAAATTGCAAATGATGACCAATGAACTTGTACATTTAACATTTTAAACAGTTGAAATTGAACTTAAGTCCTTAACGATGTTAGTAAGTCGATCTCCAGTTGTAAGGTAGCATCTATCTCCGTAGGAAATAGATGGGGGGAGAGTGTCGGAAATAGCAAAGGCAGGAAGTGATCAAAAACAAGGAGTGCAGATTCAGCCAATGAGAGGAGCGGGAAAAGGGGGCGTGGATGACATGTTTTTCTTGTTGTCATATTATAATGAGTGAGTGTGAGCGAGTTTTGTAAGTGCGAGTATTAAAACCTTATTTCTATAAAGTTAAATCGAAATCAAACCTTGTGAGTGTCGTGAAACGTACTCGAGTGAGGCAATTCCCAACACCCATATGACTATATGGATAGTTTCGATAAGTTTAACGAACTTGAGTTGCCATCAAAGAAGAGTTTCTACAGCATCCTAAACGGCGAGCATGTGTCAGACACAGACTATGAGCACGCTCAAGAAGTGTGGGAGACAATGGGTGTGGAGAACATGGGTGAGTACCACGATCTATACCTAAAGTCTGACGTATTACTACTAGCTGACGTGTTCGAGAACTTCAGAAGGACGTGTAAGCAGTACTATCAACTAGATCCTTGTCACTACTTCACATCACCAGGACTATCGTGGGACGCTGCTCTAAAGATGACAGGAGTGGAACTAACGTTGATGACTAACATTGATATGTTTCAGTTTATTGAGAAAGGAATGCGAGGTGGTGTCTCTTGTATAACACATAGATATAGTAAGGCTAATAACAAATATATGAAGGACTACGATAGTAGCAAGCCATCGAAATACATATTATATCTAGATGCTAACAACCTTTATGGTTGGGCTATGAGTCAGTATCTACCGACTGGTGGATTTGAGTGGGTTGAGGGTTTTGATATTAACAATTTACATAAGTATGGTAATGACTCAGACAAGGGGTTGATACTTGAGGTTGATTTAGAGTATCCAGAGGATTTGCATGATATGCATAACGACTATCCTTTAGCCCCTGAGAGGATGAAAGTGAGTAGTGACATGTTGTCAAACTATTGTAGGACAATCCAAGATAAGTTTAAGATATCTGTAGGAGAGGTTGCAAAACTTGTACCCAACCTAAGCGACAAGACTAAGTACGTAGTTCATTATAGAAACCTACAATTATACAGGAGTTTGGGAATGGAAGTTAAGAAGGTACATAGAGTACTTCAATTCGATCAGTCACCATGGCTCAAGCAATATATCGACTTTAACACGGACAAGAGAACCCAAGCAAAGAATGACTTTGAGAAAGACTTTTTCAAACTTATGAATAATAGTGTGTTTGGAAAGACTATGGAGAATCTACGAAAGCGTGTGAATGTTGAGTTGGTGACAGACAAGGAAAAACTGAAGAAACTAACGTCAAAACCAACCTTTGTGAGCAGTAAGATATTTGACAATAACTTGGTAGCAGTCCACAAGATCAAAGAGACACTAACTCTAAATAGACCAGCATACGTAGGTATGTGTATTCTAGACCTGTCGAAGACATTGGTGTATGACTTCCACTACAATAACATCAAAAAGAAGTATGGCAACAGATCCAAACTGCTATTCACAGACACGGATAGCCTAATGTACGAGATCGAGACGGATGATGTGTACAAATATATGTACGATAACAAAGAAATGTTCGACTTTAGTGGATATGACAAGTCATCTCCCTACTTCGACTCAACTAACAAGAAGGTCATTGGTAAAATGAAGGATGAGACATTTGGAGTCCCTGTCGTTGAGTATGTTGGTTTGAGGTCAAAAATGTATAGCTACGTGAAAGAGGATGGAAAAGGTGGGATGACTGCTAAAGGTATCAAGAAGAGTACCATTAGAAATAACATAAGACATGACAACTATAAAAGTGTCCTGACAAATGGTGAGCAAATGTCTCACATAATTAAAACTATTCGGAGCAAGAGCCACCGACTAGGAAGCTATGAAATAAATAAGATATCATTGAGCTGCTTTGACGACAAGCGATTTATACTACCAGACGGTGTATCTAGCTATGCGTATGGACATTACGAATTAGTCAAGGACTACTGTTTAAGTTTCTCGCGTGTTTTCTAGTCTTGATGTGTTTGTATTTAGAGGTCACGTGGTATGACCGATCGCACGTCTCACACACCCACTTATGAGTTCTCATCCACTCTTTGGTTTGAGCTCTGGATGCTATCAAAGCTTCTTCTTTGGTTTGGTAAATTTTTGGTCTCCCCATTATATATTACCATATATTTTATTTACCCACTCGTTGTAGTATGGATCTCCTCTCCCATCCCAACCTAGATCCTTGTATACTACGCTGTACAGGTTATACTCGAATCGTGCCTTGACTTTACCAGGTTTGAGGTCGTTAAGACTACCTCTCAACTCTATACCTTTTCTAGAGCATATTCTTACGACATAGAAAATATATTTCGATACGTTCTTGACAATCAGTTTGTTTCTTTTAAGAGACCATATTATCTCTATAAAATCACTGACCACTGTTGGTATGTCACTCTCGTTAACTAATCTTTTACTAGTCAACATTCTCCCTAACCACTTACTGTAACTATGAGCCGATTTCTTGTACATCCAAATGTTAGGTACAAAGTTCCTCACACGTCCGTAGGTAGTCTCTCCACACTTGTTACAACTAAATACACCATCTTCGATTAGGGTTCTGTGGTTACTACACTCGTAACAGTATGTGGTGTCGTACCACTTTTTTGGTCTTGCGTCCTTAATTCCATTCTTGATCTCGTCCAATGTGTACCCTAGTGTAGTACCACTCCACTTTTTTGATGCAATCTCATCCAATGTATACCCAGCGTAGAACATTCTCATTGTACGTTCGTCAACCATCTAAGTTACTATACTATATATACCTTTAGACTATAGTGTAGTAACTTTGTGGTTGAGTGTCTCCCACTCACATTTTATTGTTGCGACCTGTTTTAGAGCGTCTGATAGTAGTTGTTCCAACTCTTCTATCTGACGAATTTGGAGTGTCGAGTCACGCTTTTTATTAAATTCCATAGCCATCTCCTTCAAAGTAGTGCTCATTATACTACTCTATATATTAAGTAACCGATGGGTAACCCAACAACTCCAACGAATACCGTTTGATATTCTTTCATCTCATCTGAAGGTTTGTAATAGTCTGACAACTCAGGCTCTTTACTAAACGTCTTTCCATCATACTGTATAGTCAGTACTTGTCTTAGTTGGTCCAGAGCGTGGTTCGTGTCGTTTATATCTGCGTTAGCATCTGACAGTTGTTGTCTCAATTCCTGAATTTTGTCTCTCTGACGAATCTCGTTCTCGTAGAACTTTTCTTTCGCTCTTGCAAGACTCTCCAGTGCTTTGTTGTGTCTCTTTATCTCTACCTCGTAGCCGGTATGGTTTAGCTTGCTGAATAGAAATCCAGCTCCTGCGAATGCTATAGCGTTGAACAACCCACCTGCTACCAAGCTAGCCATTATGTATTACGTTAGATTATTTTGAGAACGGGTCAATAGGTAAGTATTTCTTACTCTGTGCCCACTTAATGAGTAGCGTTGAGACACCTACAGCAGTCGCTAGCTTGAGGGTGCCCTTCACTGATTCAGGGGTGCCTAACGGTTCTTTTAGTACTTTCTTTGATGCCATAGACACAGCTACGGCTCCAGCAGTCACGAGGGCTGCGTCGTATAGCTCGTTCATCAGTTCTTTTCTGTCTATTGATGCCATATATTATACGATATGTTTTAATCGAAGCTGTCGAGTTTACGTGGTGGTTTTATAACGACGTTCTTAGGCTCTTCAGTCACTACTTGTTTGTCTTGACTAATCGTGTAATACAGTGAACCAGCGGCTATTACCACTCCTATAGTGCCTATGATGTATCCATAGTTAAAACTATCGTCCTCACTTATCACTCTCTCTCTCATCTTCCTCTCTTTAGCTGCTTTAGATATGGCAGCCAAGCGTTTGCCTGCCTCTACTCTCTTAGGGTCTTTGGTCCTTGTTGTCGACGTTATAATAGGTACGGACTCACTGTCAGCCATCTATACTATATGTGGTGTCTTGTTACAGATGACCTCACAGTCATCTCACAGATTATCTCACAGATAGAGTATTCGATGAAAGTATCTTTGGTGATTAGACAGTGTGGTTTCACTCTTAAATCTCCTGTTGCAGTACTCACATAGAACTCTGGAGTCTCTCATATATGTTTCTATGAAATGTATTATCTCATGTTGGTCTGAGGATAGTAACGTGTTGTACCCTTGTGATCTTAGTCTCCTTAATATCCTCACCTGGTTATTCCTAATAACCCCATTACCTTTCGGTGTTTTGAACTCTATAGCAAAACCATTGTATCTCTTGTGTAGTTGTGGAACTATCAAATCTGGTTGTCCACCACTGTAACCCTTCTTCCATCCATCTATTCTTTTAGTAGATGTGTCTTGGTACTCTCCCAACCCTGGGATGACTATTGTTGGGTGGTACTCTCTAATGTACTTCACAATGTCGTAGTGTAAATCTGTCTCATTCATAATCGATAGTTGGTTATGTTGTGTGTACTGACCCGTCTTTCTAATAGATGGTAGGACTTCTGTGAATACCCATTTCCTAAAAGTCTCAGCTGACTCTAACTTAGATGAGAATATTAGTCTATACAAACCACTCTCATTTATTTGCCAAACCATACTTTTGACCAAGGTTCCAAAATATGACCTTGATACTTGGACCTTTATTTTCTCATCGTCTGCCACGTGGTCTGTTATAGCCTTATATGATCTCTTATATCCTAAGATTTCAGCTACCTCTTTTCCATAGAACCAAATATTATCTCCATCTTTTATAGCAGTGACAGACATGTCGTTATTTCTGAATATTTTAGTGAGACTCATCACCTATAATATACCACATGTTTTATTTTTATGTTTAAATAGTAGTCATTTTAGGAAAGTAACCACTTAATAGTGCAAACGCGTGATCTGACCAACCCCCCGTTTTGGGACCTTGGTCAAAGTGACCCTTCTATCTATCACAAACATACTATCAGTAGGGGGTCACATGTAGTGTCTTAATATTTTACTAATATTTACATGTTATTAGGACATCTTAATTGTCGTCTTCAAAGTAGCAGTTATTTTTTAAGAATAGCTGACTCCGTGTTTAAAGGGGGTCTGAATCGGACCCCCCTTGTGTCTCGTCATATATTTTATTGTACCTTTTCACCATTCCATTAATTGGTGGGCATAAGTCAGTCACATTATCGTCCAACACTTTAACGTCTGAGAGGAACATTGACTCGTTGTAAGGAAGACCTCTAAGATACGATCTTAGTTGTGTCAGTATCTTTTTATAGCTAGTGTGTGCAAACTTACAATGCTCCACTCTACTCGTCAGATTGGATTTAGCCAAGTAGCCTTGGATGACCACACCAGGACCACTAATACAAGCAATGATTAGAGGGTTAGCGGTTATCGATCCAGCTATAATCCCTACTGTTGTTAACCCTATGCTAGTCATGTTTAACGATAGTTTAATTTTCTTCAACCTCTTGTATTTCCATTTGTAACAGGCTTCTAGTTTGTGGTAGTACGCGTACAAGCGTTTGAGCTCTAGAACCTCTTCCTCTGACATATCCTTTGATATGTGATTGAAAACAACAACTGACTTCTTCCTCATATATCTTAGCTCACATCATATTCCTTCATCATATCTCTACCAACTAATATTATGTCTCGGTTTGTCATATAACCAGAGATGATTTTAATACCGTAAAACTCTATCAAAGATGGGTATTTGTAGGGTGCGATTAGCAATTCTGGTCGATGTGTTCCAAATATAGTTCCATAAGGAGATCCTATCTCTCTGTAGTTAGCTGTGAAGTCTGAGTCTGCTGACTTTATGTTGTTGACCCTAACATGGGAGTTATCCATCTGCCAATGTATTGATATCATATGTGTCTCAGTGGTGTCGATGTTATTTGGGATTGTGCATGTGTACTCCTTTACTGGATCGCCACCACCATACGACAGTTTGTCAGTCTTACCTCCTTTGTACCCTATGTATTTGTCATGCGATCCGTCGTCGTTTGACACAATCGTCTCCCAATCTGTCGTAGATACCCTATTAGCTAACCTCACTACCACAAAAATGGATATATCACAGTATTGCATACGTGGACAGTTAAAGTGCATCCCAACTTCAAGTGGGAAAGGAGTCCAGAGTATAGGAGCCAGGAATCTGCGACCATTGTTAGTATCAATAACAGGACCGTACGTTGGGTCGTTTTGTACTAACACGTCTCCAATGGCTTTCACTTTGTTTGTATGGATGTGGAGTACCACGCTTGCGGCGTGTCTCGTGGTGTCAAAATCAAATAGGACGTTATAGGACTGCGTCTTAAAGTATTGTGGTAAATATACTAACTCTAATACTTTTTTACTGATAGCATCCAAATCGTCAACTGGATCTGCTATGTTTTTTATTGTCTTTAGCGCCATGTCTATATCTCCAGACATCCTCCCACCGCTCACGCTTAATTTAGGGTCACTGTCTAGATGTCTCTTCGCTCTTCTTAGTATTTTGTCACTCTCGTAGTCTCTGTCCTCAAACCCATAGCTTAGACTCATTATGTTATAACACATATTTGCTCACTAAATAGCCAGACACAGCAGAAACCACTAGAACTAGTCCCAACTCTGTAGTGTTGTCACCTGGTGACGCCTTTGATGCCTCCAGACGGTGTGTCACCTTTGGTTTGTCGAGTGTCTCCTGATGTGTCACGTTTGATGTCAGACGGTGTGTCACCTTTGGTTTATCGAGTGTCTCCAGATGCTCTCCACCTTCTTGGTGTACTTTCTTGACCTCTGTCGTTTCCGTGTAGTTTAACCCACTGTTTACTCCAAACTTCATACTCTGCGTGGCAGTCTTCAATAGGTTGTTGTACCCAGCGATTTTGTTCTTGAGGATTACAACGTTACTCGGCATTAACCACGTAGACGGTGACAGTGCAAGGTTTTGGACAACGTTAGTGTCTTTAATCGACTTGTTCATGTTGAGAATCCACGTTGAAACGTCGTAGTTTATAACACTGTCCTCCACCAACTTGCGGAACTCTTGTTGAGTCTCTAGACTACCTGCTGAATCACCAACGACTGACACACGTGTCCTCGCTTGTGCACCAAGTGTGGAGTAAACAAAGGCTTCTATAGACTGGTTTAGGTATTGTCTCCCAATGTTGGTGAAACCATTCGACACCAGAGGAACGTATCGTTTGTAGTCGTTCTTAACGTCGTTAATCGTGAAGACTCTCTCCTCACCTGTCGTACCATCAGCAAGGACTTTACCCTGGTAGTAATGTTTTTTAGGAATCTTGTCTGTCTTACCATACAATTCTCCAGCATCGAACTCTCTACTTATCGATCTCATACTCTCACCACCTTCCATCCTTCTGAGAAGTCTTCTGATGGTAAAGTACAGATGGAACCTCATCACACTTGTGATAACAGGGTGAACTTCTTGTGAGGGTGATAAGTGTTGTAACGACACTCCACAACAGAAACTTGCACAATATGTTGCAAACACGACTCTATAGTAGCTCTCGTTGTCGTCCCACTTTGACTTTGTCTTTGAAGTGGTGATTTGTAATATTGGTAGCTTTGAGAGAAAGTAGCTCTTTCGATTAACGAATACTCTAAAGTTATTCACTGGGTAGTTCAATACGTTTTCCGTTGGATAGCCATCCCAAAGTCCCCAGTGGTTCTTGCGACCTTTTGATAATGGTTGGATAGTTCCACCAGATAGCCATATTTCTGGAAACTTGTCGTCGTGACCTTTTGGAGACTTGTTGTTGTGTAACCAAACCCACATACTCTTGTCGTTTTTGAAGGTATCACTAGTTATGTTAGTGCTTATGATGTCGTTGTTTCTAAAATATATGTCAACGCCATTAACCTCACCATCTTGTGAGACAGTTGGATCGAACTCGAACTTGCTCAAAGTGATGTGAGGGTACTTTTTCACTAGATTCATCTTAGCCACACGTACAGCGTTAGCTATCTCTTTCTGGTTAACTATCATTGGTTTGTTTATCGTTAGATACTGACGCCTGCATTCTAAAAGCTCGCTCACACTCACACTTGAGTTACGCTCCAGTGAGATGCACTCAAGTAGAACTGAAGTGTGAGTGAGAGTGGAGTATGAGTGTGAGTGTCCACTCAACGAGGGAGCACTCACGCTTGAAATTATTAGGCAGATTTGCATTCATAGAGGTCGCTCGAGTGTGACTTGCTGGAGTGTGTGTATAACGTTGAATATTGATGAGGTTGGGAAGTACCATATAGGCATGTTGTAGAATCATCAATTGCATTCGTACTGCGGTGCTGCACAAGATGTCTGACAGCAGACAATATTATTCGCAATTAGAAAAGGCGCTTGTAACGGAGTTAGTGCGAAAGCACAAAGATCTGATAGAAAATAAAAGGAACGATTACAGAACGATAAAAAAGAAAAACAGCGCGTGGGAAGCTGTATCCGAAGAGTTCAATTCCCAGTCAGGTGTGACTAAGAGGGATGCGAAGCAGTTAAAAAAATGTTGGGAAAATTTAAAGGCCCGTGCCAAGAAACAACTGGCTAAAGAGAGGAGAGAGTGTAAATTAACTGGTGTTGGCCCCTCAACATCCAACCAAGACGACGAAGCTGCGGCTGTTGCCTCTATTATTCCCGCTCAAATAGACAGCCTAATTAACCCGTTTGACGACGATAATTATGAAACAGGTATGACAATGCTATAAAACATTATCCAGGTGTGATATAATTGCACCATCCGATCTATTATATTCCATGTTGTAAACATCAACACAAGCTAATATGATTTGTTTTATTGGTGCATTTATAGAACACGACGACGATGAAATTGATGCAGAAGCGACAACATCAGTTACACCAAACCAACATGAATTGCCGTCATGTGTCGTTGAGGCGGCGCTAACACCGTCCTTGCCCAAAAAAGCGCAAATATCCGCGGCCCAGGCACGTTGTTTGGATATGCAAACCAAACAGCATGAGGCGGAGATGGAGATCCTGGATATCAAGAAAACGAACATCGTAATTGCACACAAACGGAAAATGGAAGTGCTAGACGCGGAAGGGCAATATTGGGAGACGATGACGAAGGCCATGAAAACAACACAGGAGGAACAACCTAGACCAAACACACGGGCTAGGAAGCAAAACTAGCTACCAACATTAATGACGTAAATAACGGCTAAAATGTACACGCGTGTATTCTCTTGCATGTTCTGGGCGGAATTAAGTTGTGTTATTAGAGAATATGTAATACCTGTATATTAATTGTGTTATTAAATGGGATAAGTTGTTCAGACATTATGTGAAATGTTGCACGATCAGGGCTTGACGCACAGCATTTCCCAAACGCCGTTCACCATCAGGCATATCAGGTACGCCTTCCTCAGCAGCCGGAATATGCTCGGGTTCGTCAATAGGGTCATGTCGGCTTCTTATATAGTTGTACAACACACCTGTAGCGACAATGACAGTTAGCGTCGTTTGCAGTTTTGTACGCAGGGTCGTTGATAGACATGGGAACAACCTCTTCCATGTGCCAAACATCCGCTCCACTGTATTTCGTGTACGTATTTGAGCCACATTATATGCGTGTTGTGGTCGGGTCTGCGGATTAAGTAGTGGTGTCATGAGATATGGCCGGCATGGGTAACCGCTATCACCAAGTAAGATGCCAGGGATATCACCATGTTCGAATTGTGCACAAATGCGACTGTTATCGAAAATTCTGGCGTCGTGGACGCTACCTGGCCAACGAGCAACAATATTTAACATTTCTAACGTGGGTCCGCACACAGCTTGAACGTTGATTGAGAAGTATCCTTTTCGATTTCGAAATAGTTCAGCATTAGCACCCCCGGGCATGGTATCTTTATATGAGTACAGTCAATTGCACCCACAACACTAGGAAATGCACAAATTCGCCAGAAATCACGTTTGAGTTGATCAAGCATTTCATCTGCCGGAAAGGTAATGTAGTTATCCTTTAAACGTGCGATGGACTCGGACACACGTTTAATAATCCGACTTGCTGATGGCTGTGAAATATCACACAAGTCTCCGCATGCTAGCTGGAATGTACCCGTGGCATAAAACCGCAGCGTCAACAATAGTTGAATATCAGCAGGAACGGGTTTTCCTCGGTCGTTGTGTGCAGAGATGTCTGCCTTGATTATTTCCAATAACTCACGAAATCCAGCCTTAGTTAACCGGTATCTGCTCCGGAATTGCTCCTCATCATATTTCCCATAATCAAACCTATATGGTTTTCGTTTATTTCGGTTGTTTGTTGCAATATTATCCAAACATTCTAACCTATTTAGCCACCTCTCCGCCATCTTGTTGTGACTAAGTACACATGAGTGCAGCTCAAGGGACGTATACCTCTCACTCACACTTCACTCCACATCTGCGATTCACTTGAGTGTGAGTGGTGTCTTTGAATGGTTGAAGTGTGAGTGTAGCATTATACTCAGTGAGTGTGAGTGGACACTCATTGAGTGGTGAGTTGCACTCATTGAGTTTGAGCGTCCACTCATTGAGTGTGAGTGAGCTTTTAGAATGCAGGCGTTAGTGTACTCTGGATTACTCTTAAACCTACTCGAGTCTACACTAACGTCACCAATATTAGTTTTCGTCACGAAGAATATATGCATATGCATATTGTCGTCAACGTCAAGAAAAAACCTATTCTTGTCAGCATAAGGATACTTTCTTTTGAAAGCATCCATCATAACATACCGTACGTTATATGAGAGTGGTAGTATTGATTAGTGGTTCAACGAAAACTGTAGACCTACCAGAGTCAACTCTAGCAACTAACTTAGACCCTCACTTACTAGTGAAGGAGGCAACCATCTTTTGGGATTACGTTAACGTAACCACAGATAACAACAAGATAACTTACGACAGTAGTGACCACATTTTTAGTCCTGGGTACCACACCTTTAAAATGATCGCCGACGACTTGAAAGAGTTAGGAGACGTCAAGCTAGTAGCTAACAGATATGACTCGACGTGTACGATAACAACTGATCAACAAATAGAACTGTTTAAATTTGGACAACTTTTAGGGTTTGACGAAACCACTACAATAGCCACCACAAAAACCAGTCCCAACGTTGTTAACGTTAACAGAGGACTGAAATACATACAAGTAACGTCTAGTATCGTGGACAGATCTAATAACATAGTTAATGGTAGCAAAAGTGATTGTATCGCAGTACTGCCAATAACTAGCACACAGACATTAAAGGGTTCTGTACAACATTTTGGTGTTGGGTCGAAAATCCCAATAAACAAAGGAGTCATCAACCAACTAGAGTTCAAGATAACAGATCAGGACGATAACAGTGTTAACGTTGGTAAGGTGCTGTTAGATTTACACATCATGTAGTGTATATGGAGCAAGAACTAAGAGATATTTACTACAACCCATCAACTGGTTACCAGTCTGCTGAGAGACTGTACCAAAGAGCGTTGGAAGATGGACTAAGTGTTAGTAGGGCAAAGATAAAGGATTGGCTAAAATCTCAAGACACGTACACCAGGTACAAACCAGTTGTTAAGAAACACAAGTTTAGACAAACGTTTGTTGACTATCTGGGTGAGCAGATACAGATGGACTTGGTCGATATGGGTAAGTACAAGCACAAGAACAATGGGTACTACTGGATACTAACAGCCACTGAGATCCTTAGTAGGTATGCCTTTACCATACCTGTCTACAGGAAAGACACAGAAAACATGACTAAGGCTGTCGCAAAGTTACTGGAGAAGGCTAAGGTTAGATTTGGTGAGTATCCAAAGCTGGTTCAGTTTGACGACGGTAAGGAATTCTACAACGTTGGTGTGAAGGATCTGTTGGATAAACACAACGTGAAGTACTTCAGCACGAACTCTGATAAAAAGGCAGCAGTCGTGGAACGATTTAACAGAACACTCAAGACGTCTATGTGGAAGTACTTCTATAGTAAAGGAACGTACAAGTGGATAGACATTTTAGACCAGCTCGTTGAGAATTACAACAATACCAAACACAGTACTATTCTAATGAAACCTAAAGACGTTAGTAAGAAAAACGAAAACGAAGTATGGACGACATTGTTTGGACACCATTTCGGTGACTACCCACTACCAAAATTCAAAGTAGGTGAGACAGTCAGGATATCAAAGTACAAAAGCATATTCGCGAAGGGGTACGAGGCTAACTTCACCGAGGAGCTATTTAAAGTGTCAAAGGTCATACGTGGTGACCCTACCGTGTACGAGATAGAGGACCACGAGGGGGAACTCATCATCGGTAAGTTTTATGAGGAAGAGTTGTCAGCTGTTGATAAAAAAGACGATGTATATAAAGTTGAGAAGATAGTGAAGAGAAAGAAGGTTAAGGGTAAAAAGATGGTTTTAGTTAAGTGGCTTGGTTATGATAGTAAACACAACTCATGGATACCAGAGAGCGATATTCAAAATATCGAGTAGTATATAATGGCTGAAGGAGGGTTCGATGAAATCGAAATGCAAGATCGTAATGAGTTTGAGAAATATACAGACGAACAGTTAGAAGAAGAGTTCGACCGACTCAATGATATAGTCGAGGAACACGGGACAACAGAAGAACTTAGTGACATGCGTAGCAGAATCATCAGGGTGGAACGAGAGCTAGAGACTAGAGTAAAATACAAAATTAGACATGTGGAGACATCATTCATACACGATGATGATGGAACAGTGTTAATAACTAGTAAAGGAACCACCACTAATGCCCCAGGAGTAGTGTTTGCTGAACCGACGACATATGGTGACGTCCACGAAGAGAGTTTTAATTTAGCTTTCGAAGACGCTATCGAAATCGAAAGAAGACTGAAAGAACTAAACGAACTCAACAAAAAGTTGGTAAGAAATGGTATAAAAAGAACTGATCTAATAAATTTAAAAATACGTAAATTGTATAACAAAAGACTCAGTAATGATGATGTGTCAAGGAATATAGTTAATAGGTCATACGTGACACCCTCAGGTTCTATTCTTTTCAAACCGATAAACGAAGGCGGTGAGTATTTGAAACCTAAACTAATTCTAAAACCTGGAAAAAATGGTTTGATCTACAGTAGAGACTTTAGAAATAAAAGTGCGATTGAACAGTTTAAGAAGTTAGTTGAACAAATCCCCAGCACCTCAACTAACGTTACAGGAAACAAAGACAACACATCTGACGTCACAGGAAGTGAAGACGCCACATCTAGCGTTACAGAAAACGAAAACGTCTCAGTCTCAAGTGACTTCCCAGTAATTAGAACAGAAGTGAACTACGATAACGTGTTTGGTTTAACAGAAGAAGAAAATCGTGAGTTAGAAGGTGTTCTAAATCCAAGTGATACAATCGATCCAGACACTAGACCACAATTTCTAAGAATGCAAGCCGACTATTTTCAGGACGCTATTAACGAGACTACACACGATATGAGTATAGAGGAACACAGTCCCATAAAGAAGGCAGAATTGTATGAGCGATTTACAGGTCTCGAGATAGCTAAGGTTCGAACCTTACACCAATTGGAACTCGAGAATGTTAGAGAAGAACAAGAAGAGGACATCACTCGGTTACAAAAAATAAAGGAGTGGTTTAAGGAAAATTGGTTGGGTGCCTCGGCTTTAGGAATAACCATAGCCTCTTTTATCACTACAATTATAATATCTGCTAGAAGTGTTTGTCTTCAAAGGTGGTCAAGCACTTGGGAAATTAGGGAAAGCTATAGCTAATCTAGCCACAAATGCTGGCCCTCTACTGGCTGGACTGCTAAACGTGGTGGCGACTGCGCTAAAGTGGGGAGCTGCAGGCATATCTTGGTTAGCGTCTAATTTATGGATCCTAGCGATAGCACTAGCTTGGTTCGTCTACGATCAGTACAAACAGAGGAAATAAAACATGTGTTATAATATAGTATGAACACTAACGAGAGAGAGTTGCTTCCTGGATATAGACGTCGCGGAATATCTTCTATCAAAGGCACAAGAACCCGTCACGTTGTAACGCTAAACCCCAACAAAGCCAATCCAGGGGAAGAGTTGTACATCGACATCCCCAAAACAAAGGGTAACACTTGTTTGGTACCCTCTAGTCTCCATCTTCTATTCGACTTTAAGAGTTCGAACGCGAAATCATGGTTTCTTAACAACCTTTCGAGACTACTACTCGAGAGACTGGTGGTAAAACTAGCAGGTGAGACTGTGTACGACAACAGTGGTGAGAGCGTAATCGGTACGTATAAAGACCTCTGGAAATCTAGCAGTGAGCGAGACCAGATGGTCGAATATGGTATAGCAAACGAGAACCTTCGAAAGTTAATCTCAAAGGACGACAGCGGTGCAGCCAGTGGAGACACACAAAAAGTTAGTGATGGTCTGATGTTCTCCGTCCATGACACTAAACAAAAGATTCAAATCGACAAGATTCTAGAAGATCATGGTCTATATGCACCATACAACATGAACAACAATTTCAGGTACATAATCACACTCCCTAAAGCGTCTGATATTATGGTGGCTCAATCTGGATCAGCTGTGGCTGGCTATACGTTAGAGAACCTCGAATTAGAGTACGAAACTATCGAGAGTCAAGAGATTGCTGACGAAGTGTCATCTCTATACGCGTCCGGTAGGTCTCTATCATACGAACACGTCACACTGATGAAGACTGTGGAGTGGGATAAAGGAATCACACTCGTAAACGAGAATATTAACCTGCCGAGAAAATCTATGAAAGCTGTCGTTCTACTCTTCACAAATAAAACAAGAACTGATAGTGAAGACTTCGTCTACCCAAACATAGAGTCAGTCAAACTCACCATAGAAGGCGTGCCAAATATGGTATACAGTCAAGGAATACCTAAATCAAGACTATGGGGAGAAGCGAAAAGACTATTTGGACAACTAAACTATGACCATATGACTGTCCAAAAGTTTTACAAAGACGGTTTCGCTTTGGTCGTTGACCTTAGGTCTATCGAAGACAACGATAAGGTTGCAACTGGAAAGAAGATCGTGAACACCCAGTCAGGAATACTGATGGAAATCACTAAAGAAGCCACAACAGCGAACGTCATGTGTAGAATATTCGTGATATCCGACGGTCTTGTAAACCTCATCAACAATGATCTACAATCAATACAGTACTAAACATATAGTATTCTATATGAAAACACCTTTCAACATGCTAATTGTTGGTATGACAGCCTGTGGTAAAACGTACCACCTCTTGGATATGATAGAGAAAGACTACATGAATCACTTCGATTTCATCATTCTTATGTGCCCAACATTTGAATGGAACAAAACGTACACAGAGTGGAAATACTTGAGAGACCCAAACTTCATAGCTATTCAGTGTGAGCAGGACAAGGTAGACGTAATTCTTAAATACGTGACTGACATTTATAAAGGCACCAACTCACTAATAATATTAGACGATTGTGCTAGTGGGCAGGATGTTAAAAACAGAACAAGCGAACTAGTTAAACTAGCCTTTAGCGCTAGACACTACAGTACAACCTATCCACAATAGTCATAACACAACAACTAACCTCAATTAGTAAACCATATCGCGAAAACATCTCAAAGTTAGTAACATTCTACAACCCTAACAGAAACGATATGAAAATTATCGTAGACGATTATCTCAACGGAGTTGATAAAGCGGAGATTCAGAAAATAATAAAACAGTTGAAAGACAACGAGTACGCAAGATTGGAGATATTTCTAAGACACCCGTACTCGTACGAAATAGTTATTCCGCAAAAACAAAACACATCGTATAGTATAGGACATGCCAAAACGTAAGACAAAAAATACTGATACAATTGATGAACTAATTGAAGACATACGAGAAGCAGAACAGGAAGTGATCGACGAGTCACAAACCAACATACCACAAGCCGACGACACTCCACAAACTGATGTAGACAAGAAACGAGACGAACTGAGAAGACTCTCAGAGGATGGTGAGATAGATAAATCCACCACTTATCTCAAAAAGGCTTCAGATAAAGTCATCAACAAGATCTACGAAGAATGGGAGGTAAAAAGAATGGAGAAAGCAAACGTGTTTCTCTGTGACCTTTTAATAAGCAAGTTCGCTCACGCGTTAGGAGGGTTCAACGCTATTGAATCACCTGAAAAGCTAGAAAAAGAGTTGATCACTGATCAACTACTTAAAAGAGATGTAGAGAAGTTCATATCATACGTATCCCCCTACCTCCCTTGTTTAGGGTTGTTATCGGGTGGACTAACAACTAGTAAACACGTATTTAGCCATATGTCTAGAGGGGAAATCCCCGAGGGGGAACCCCCGAATGAAGGAGACAGTGCTATCTAATTACAATGTTAGCGAGTCGAAAACGATGTATCACACTACTATGTTCTTCAAGACGGAATGTGTGACAAAACGACACAGCTGTGTCACTTTTCCGGATACATTGACTTTTGGGAAACCGTCCTGGTGTAGCCGTGTTCTACACTACTCTCCAGGGCTCCAGCGCTCATACACAGTAATGAGCACTGGAGCCATGGAGAGTAGCGTAGAACGTTTGGAATCAGTAGAGGAAAAAGATAGCGAGACACGACAAATATTTGTTATTCACCTATCAGATTAGAAAGCTCAAACGACAACTATTCGCTAAGAATCGCTTAGAGCGTAAGGAAATAGACGAGGAGTTTAAACATTCTGTACTTGGGAAAAGGATGGCCAGTTGTAAAAGAGAGTTGCAGCTTCTACGCGCTAGTGCTTGAAAAACTATTCCTGGAAACGCGTGACGGTTCCCGAGTTTAATTTACTTAACGAATTTCATTTCGTATCGTTTTAGTAGTCTCGAAAGTGGGGTTAACAGCGAACTTTTTCAATTTTGATTGCGAAGCATGAAAAAATGGAAAAATACGCTGGTAGCCCCACTTTCTATACTACTATGTATTTATGTATTTATGTATTTATGTATTTGTGTATTTGTGTATTTGTGTATTTGTGTGTTTGTGTGTTTGTGTGTTTGTGTGTTTGTGTGTTTGTGTGTTTGTGTGTTTGTGTGTTTGTGTATTTATGTATTTGTGTATTTATGTGTATTTATGTGTATTTATGTGTATTTATGTGTATTTATGTGTTTATGTGTTTATGTGTTTATGTGTTTATGTGTTTATGTATTTATGTATTTATGTATTTATGTATTTATGTATTTATGTATTGAAGCGGGGCATGGTAGGACCAATTACTCCTTATAAGGAAGTAAAAAGTTGTTTTGGGTGATCGTTTGAATCGGACAATATTTTTGGAACGCGAAGGGCGGCCATTAGCGAGTGGTGATCTGACGAACTATGAAGAGGTTTTTACGAAGGGTATACACGTTTGCGTAATATAATAGGTACGTGTGTTATGTATTTAGACTCGCTAATTCCAAATCTGTTTTCAGAATTGAAAACGTTTAAAACATTGATCGAGATAACGTTCAAAGTATACGACGAAGCGGCCGGGCCGCGGCTGATTGCCGACTGACTAATTTCTAAGTACATAAACCGTTTTTACGAATGGTATGCATGTTCTCGTAATATAATAGGTACGTGTGTTATTTGTTTAGACTCGATAATTCCAAATCTGTTTTCAGAATTGAAATCGAGTAAATATTGGCCGGCCTTTTGGGATTTGTTATCGACACCTGAATACAAATACGCTGTCTGCGCACTGGGAACCATGGATGGGGTAATGGTAGAAAAGGCGAGCGAGGGGAATATTGCGGACTCGTATTTCTAGCTAAATATATAAATAGTGTCCAACCTAGCGCGGCGGTTGGACTTGCAAAAATTGCTAAGCGTTAACACGTATTTCTAGTAGTTAAACTAACTAAATTTACAAGATTCAACAGAAGCGGATGGCCCACACCAACCACTCTGAAGAACCCGATTATTAACGCGAAGCGAGGGTGATAATCTCGACAAAACATACCGTCCAACTCTTTCGTAATATATTCAGACGCGCTCAATTAGAATTGTGGGATAAACGTAAATCATCAGCGCATGCGTACAATTTAATACAATTGTTCGGAACCATCAGACATTACCAAGGAAGCCAAATCAAATTGGCGAGTTGTGATTTGACGAACTACATAAAGAGGTTTTTACGAAGGTTATACACGTTTGCGTACTATATACGTGTGTTATGTATTTAGACTCGCTAATTCTAAATCTGTTTCCACAATTGAAAACGGTTAAATATTGATCGAGATAACGTTCAAAATAATATACGACGAAGCGGCCTTTTGGGATTTGTTAATATCGACAGAGACTACAAATACAAACACGCGGTCTGGGCACTGGGGACTATGGATGGGGGAAAAGAAACTCTAGGGGTGGGGTGGAGAGTAACTCTTCCCGGACGTTGAGGAAGGCCGAGTCAGCGATATATCAGCGGATTCGCATAAAAAGTTCTTGAAAACAAAATCAGATACTCCAGGAGGAGAATATTTCTTGCCAAGATGGGATAGATTTAAAAAATATATAAATTTTCATGCTGTATAAGTACAAATTTAGTACGATAACTGGAACTATAAAGGATCGTTGATGATGTTTAGACTTGCATATGATAACCCAGCCGTCCTTCACGTTGAAAGCCACAACTTACTGGACTTGTTAAGGCATTGTAAGCAGTAAGTTATTGGATTGTAACCGACCCCAAAACAACAAAGATCCTAACCCCCCGCCTAACGAGTTTTCTAATCCTAACCCGCCGCCTAACGAGTTCTAACACGACCAAACTGATCCCCCACCCTCTTCTCCCATAATTGGAGTCCTTAGTATATAGGCGGGTAAGTAGGGTTAGAAAACTCGTTAGGAGGGGGGTTAGGATCTTTGTTGTTTTGGGGTCGGTTACAATCCAATAACTTACTGCTTACAATGCCTTAACAAGTCCAGTAAGTTGTGGCTTTCAACGTGAAGGACGGCTGGGTTATCATATGTAAGTCTAAACATCATCAACGATCCTTTATAGTTCCAGTTATCGTATTAAATTTGTATAGTTATACAGCAATTTATATATTTTTTAAATCTATCCCATCTTGGGATGTATTCTGTATTCTTGGGATGTATTAGCATGTATTCTGTGCTTCTAGTTATATTATAACGTGAGCGATTGTGTACACCCATACCAGTGGGTAGAAACTAGGGAATCAAATATTATTTCAGTTCTACTGTAAAACAGGTCAGCGGTATCATTATTACCTCGGTTTGAACTTTCCACTGATCTCTAAATAAGGACTGGATCGAGCAACTATTGCTGCGAAAAAATGAAGCCGGGAATATTTCGCGGCGGTCTCCAATATGGCCGCGAAGCGCCAATTACGGCTTCATAGTTACTGTTATGGAGCCGTAGTTTGTGTTCTATATTATGGGAAAACCTTGGACAACTAATTCATTTTAGCATCTTAAAAGATAGATAGGTGCCAAAAGGTCGAAATCATGGAGAGAGGACTGTGACAGAGTTTACCTTAATAGACTTTTCCGCACGACAGCTACCACTCATGCGTGTCTCCTAGCTTTTGATTAGCTGTTTGTTGTCCGAACTTATTTAACAGCCAATCAAATGGCAACACGCGTGTCCGAACTTATTAAACAGCGAATCAAAAGGCGACACGGATGAGTGCTAGTTAACCAACCCCAAAACCCACCCCAAGACAACAAAGATCCTAACCCTAACCACCCTAACGAGTTTTTATAACCCTAACCCTTAGAAAACTCGGTTTAGGATCTTTGTTGTTTTGGGGTTGGTTCCAGTCCTCTCTCTACATTTCGACCTTTTGGGTATACTAAAGAGACACAACCGAACTACTTCCGGCTTCATTTGCTGAACAATAGTTGCTCGATCCAGTCTTTATTGAGAGATCAGTGAAACTTTCTTTTGTTCTCACCACAGCACTAGTGATTTAATCTTTCCTCATCATGAGCAAGCAAACCAGCCTGTAGTTACGTGAGGAGGTAGGGCCACCCACCTACCTACTTAACATATAAAACGTTTGCCCTATTGGGTTGAACATTTTATGTTCAGATAAGCCAGAGAAATTGACATTTTAAGCAAACTAGCAGTACTCATTTTCCAGGACAAAAACAGCAACCAAATGAATGGAATTAAATTTTTAATGGTAAGATGTTTATATTATTTACCAGTTTTTCATTACAAAGTTAGTGCGTAAATTACTATGGAGGAGAGCTGGCCCAATTGCCGCCATGATTTATTTCATTAAGATTATTTCATGGCTTTAAACAACCTCGCTACCTCCGGGTGCTTCAAATACCAGCCAAAACGAATGAAACGGTATTAAGTCGCCCTCAAAATCGACATTCATGGCGTTTGAAAGATTTCCTCAAAATGTCTCAGCCTTCAACTGAACCAGCTCACCTCAGCTATTTTCCGTTTGCCAACCCGGTGTTAACCCTCCGCAGGACAGGGGCCAGCCAGAAGGGTTAATACTTCATCTTGCATTCTACTGCCCTTGTAAACGCTGCTCGCAGTCTTACACACAGCATACATTAGTATTTTTACCTTTTATGGGCCCGCAGTAATTGACTATCAGGATGTTGCGGTTACCCTGTCATAGTTTATGTTGTTTGACATATGTAGGGACATGTACAGTTTTTGCTAATTGTTTCTTAATACTTATATTTTGTACCTATTTAGTAAGTCATTAAAAAGAAGCATATGTAGAACCTTCATTAAATAGAAAATGAATTCGTGCAGCCTTATCTTTTACTTCTACGACGACATTACTTGATGTTTAAAAATACTAATTATAAAACTGACAACCCTGTGGTGTTCGCCCTCGAAATACTTGAAGCTTAATAATCTGTCTATAATGACTTTCTTGTGGCAGACAACACGAGATTGGAAATCTCGTTCCCAGAGCCCGCGTTCCTTCTGGCGGTAAGTACTTCATCTTGCAGGGATATAGCGAACCCATACTACTAAACAAGAGATATAGCGAAACCCTAACCTCTAGAAATACAAATCAATCAAATATGTAAAAAGGTTGGCGTACTGCCGAAATAGCGTGTATTCTAAGTAGTCTAATGTTTCGAGCGAAGGCCCTTCGTCATTGAGCCAGGATTTCTACCTAGTTGTTAATATTCTTAAATTCTCTGAAATTGCAGACGTCTCTGAGAATACCTAAACTTCAGTTGATAAATAAGTCCGATGAATTTCTGACGACGTGGTTGATCGATAACTATGTATATAATGTTTAGTTTTATAGAATTGAGATCTTTTAAACAAGTTCTTGAATGCATTTGAAAATTCCTGCCGGCGAAATGCATAAATAAATGGATTAACTGCTGAATTTGAATAATGTAAACATTTTACAAAATAGGATAAATAAATTAACCCATTTAGTGACATTGGTAATTTTTTGGAATATGTAAATAGAATAAGAACGACGAAGAATGGTAACCAAGCCACGACGAAGAAGATAATAACAATACTCAATGTTTTAGCCAGTTTCAAATCCTATAAGTAAAGATATAAAAGTAACTTGAATTGAGTGCGTGCACAGAGTAAATTTGATCAGTATTTAAACAGAAAACATAATATGAGTATGACCTTTTATTAATAAAAAATAGATTATGTCTAATTTTAATTATAAACGTGTACTAGATATGAGCTATTCTGCAATTTGATTGGTTGTTAATACTAGTATGCTATCGGCTCGTGTACTAGTAATGAAAAACAAAATGGCGGAATATTTTGCTAAGCTGAAAATATGAGAAAGAAGTCCAGTATTTGCTTACATAATAGAATACAATAGGACTATGTACAATTGTTATAAAAGTTTAATAAAAATCCATAGCGTGAATTTTTTAGTGCAAATGTCTTTCAAATTGTGCTTCTTCAAAATTACAAAGATTTCATAATTTAAAAATATGGTAAAATTTTAAGGATAGGTAAATAGGAAAACTATCGAGAAAATGCCCAGCAATGTATTTTTATGGAAAAAATTGATGATGCGCGATCAGGATTGAACATTGTAGAATAAAGACAATTTTAATACTACGAGCTCATGCGTTTTTAATTTACATATTATAATTTTTTAGATCCCACTGTTTTTAATTATACCGTATGAATTTTTATTCACTATTACAAAAATAACTTAACTGATCAATTTGAAAACATGATCGCGGACGCAGAAAACCATTTTCAGTCACGTGATTAAGAAGCAATATTGGACCAAACAAAAGATGCTAATTAAAATTCTATTGTTGATGTTAAGAAATTACAGTTTGATTTTTACCAGTAAATTGATTGACTTGAAGTGATTAAAATAATTGTGGAGAAAGCGCTGCTTTTGTAATAATACCAATAAATTGTAAGACTATAGTTCCAGTTATCGTATTAAATTTGTATAGTTATACAGCAATTTATATATTTTTTAAATCTATCCCATCTTGGGATGTATTCTGTATTCTTGGGATGTATTAGCATGTATTCTGTGCTTCTAGTTATATTATAAACGTGAGCGATTGTGTACACCCATACCAGTGGGTAGAAACTAGGGAATCAAATATTATTTCAGTTCTACTGTAAAACAGGTCAGCGGTATCATTATTACCTCGGTTTGAACTTTCCACTGATCTCTAAATAAGGACTGGATCGAGCAACTATTGCTGCGAAAAAATGAAGCCGGGAATATTTCGCGGCGGTCTCCAATATGGCCGCGAAGCGCCAATTACGGCTTCATAGTTACTGTTATGGAGCCGTAGTTTGTGTTCTATATTATGGGAAAACCTTGGACAACTAATTCATTTTAGCATCTTAAAAGATAGATAGGTGCCAAAAGGTCGAAATCATGGAGAGAGGACTGTGACAGAGTTTACCTTAATAGACTTTTCCGCACGACAGCTACCACTCATGCGTGTCTCCTAGCTTTTGATTAGCTGTTTGTTGTCCGAACTTATTTAACAGCCAATCAAATGGCAACACGCGTGTCCGAACTTATTAAACAGCGAATCAAAAGGCGACACGGATGAGTGCTAGTTAACCAACCCCAAAACCACCCCAAGACAACAAAGATCCTAACCCTAACCACCCTAACGAGTTTTATAACCCTAACCCTTAGAAAACTCGGTTTAGGATCTTTGTTGTTTTGGGGTTGGTTCCAGTCCTCTCTCTACATTTCGACCTTTTGGGTATACTAAAGAGACACAACCGAACTACTTCCGGCTTCATTTGCTGAACAATAGTTGCTCGATCCAGTCTTTATTGAGAGATCAGTGAAACTTTCTTTTGTTCTCACCACAGCACTAGTGATTTAATCTTTCCTCATCATGAGCAAGCAAACCAGCCTGTAGTTACGTGAGGAGGTAGGGCCACCCACCTACCTACTTAACATATAAAACGTTTGCCCTATTGGGTTGAACATTTTATGTTCAGATAAGCCAGAGAAATTGACATTTTAAGCAAACTAGCAGTACTCATTTTCCAGGACAAAAACAGCAACCAAATGAATGGAATTAAATTTTTAATGGTAAGATGTTTATATTATTTACCAGTTTTTCATTACAAAGTTAGTGCGTAAATTACTATGGAGGAGAGCTGGCCCAATTGCCGCCATGATTTATTTCATTAAGATTATTTCATGGCTTTAAACAACCTCGCTACCTCCGGGTGCTTCAAATACCAGCCAAAACGAATGAAACGGTATTAAGTCGCCCTCAAAATCGACATTCATGGCGTTTGAAAGATTTCCTCAAAATGTCTCAGCCTTCAACTGAACCAGCTCACCTCAGCTATTTTCCGTTTGCCAACCCGGTGTTAACCCTCCGCAGGACAGGGGCCAGCCAGAAGGGTTAATACTTCATCTTGCATTCTACTGCCCTTGTAAACGCTGCTCGCAGTCTTACACACAGCATACATTAGTATTTTTACCTTTTATGGGCCCGCAGTAATTGACTATCAGGATGTTGCGGTTACCCTGTCATAGTTTATGTTGTTTGACATATGTAGGGACATGTACAGTTTTTGCTAATTGTTTCTTAATACTTATATTTTGTACCTATTTAGTAAGTCATTAAAAAGAAGCATATGTAGAACCTTCATTAAATAGAAAATGAATTCGTGCAGCCTTATCTTTTACTTCTACGACGACATTACTTGATGTTTAAAAATACTAATTATAAAACTGACAACCCTGTGGTGTTCGCCCTCGAAATACTTGAAGCTTAATAATCTGTCTATAATGACTTTCTTGTGGCAGACAACACGAGATTGGAAATCTCGTTCCCAGAGCCCGCGTTCCTTCTGGCGGTAAGTACTTCATCTTGCAGGGATATAGCGAACCCATACTACTAAACAAGAGATATAGCGAAACCCTAACCTCTAGAAATACAAATCAATCAAATATGTAAAAAGGTTGGCGTACTGCCGAAATAGCGTGTATTCTAAGTAGTCTAATGTTTCGAGCGAAGGCCCTTCGTCATTGAGCCAGGATTTCTACCTAGTTGTTAATATTCTTAAATTCTCTGAAATTGCAGACGTCTCTGAGAATACCTAAACTTCAGTTGATAAATAAGTCCGATGAATTTCTGACGACGTGGTTGATCGATAACTATGTATATAATGTTTAGTTTTATAGAATTGAGATCTTTTAAACAAGTTCTTGAATGCATTTGAAAATTCCTGCCGGCGAAATGCATAAATAAATGGATTAACTGCTGAATTTGAATAATGTAAACATTTTACAAAATAGGATAAATAAATTAACCCATTTAGTGACATTGGTAATTTTTTGGAATATGTAAATAGAATAAGAACGACGAAGAATGGTAACCAAGCCACGACGAAGAAGATAATAACAATACTCAATGTTTTAGCCAGTTTCAAATCCTATAAGTAAAGATATAAAAGTAACTTGAATTGAGTGCGTGCACAGAGTAAATTTGATCAGTATTTAAACAGAAAACATAATATGAGTATGACCTTTTATTAATAAAAAATAGATTATGTCTAATTTTAATTATAAACGTGTACTAGATATGAGCTATTCTGCAATTTGATTGGTTGTTAATACTAGTATGCTATCGGCTCGTGTACTAGTAATGAAAAACAAAATGGCGGAATATTTTGCTAAGCTGAAAATATGAGAAAGAAGTCCAGTATTTGCTTACATAATAGAATACAATAGGACTATGTACAATTGTTATAAAAGTTTAATAAAAATCCATAGCGTGAATTTTTTAGTGCAAATGTCTTTCAAATTGTGCTTCTTCAAAATTACAAAGATTTCATAATTTAAAAATATGGTAAAATTTTAAGGATAGGTAAATAGGAAAACTATCGAGAAAATGCCCAGCAATGTATTTTTATGGAAAAAATTGATGATGCGCGATCAGGATTGAACATTGTAGAATAAAGACAATTTTAATACTACGAGCTCATGCGTTTTTTAATTTACATATTATAATTTTTTAGATCCCACTGTTTTTAATTATACCGTATGAATTTTTATTCACTATTACAAAAATAACTTAACTGATCAATTTGAAAACATGATCGCGGACGCAGAAAACCATTTTCAGTCACGTGATTAAGAAGCAATATTGGACCAAACAAAAGATGCTAATTAAAATTCTATTGTTGATGTTAAGAAATTACAGTTTGATTTTTACCAGTAAATTGATTGACTTGAAGTGATTAAAATAATTGTGGAGAAAGCGCTGCTTTTGTAATAATACCAATAAATTGTAAGACTTTGGGTTTCTCGGATAACGAACCCCTATCAATTGGGCTTGTAGCTTGGGGCAGTCCGTTCACCTAAAAGAGTGATAAACATAGTAAACTAAACCAAACTATCTGAAAAATGCTTCCTACGGTCTTGTAGAATGTTGCAGGTTTGATCCTCTCCCAAGGCTCAGGATTTACTGTTTGTGTAACAACAACTT